>CM069165.1:3265824-3318324 GCA_035221665.1 Okamejei kenojei
CATGCGGGGACACAAAATGCTGGAGAAACTCAGCGGGTGCAGCAGCATCTACGGAGCGAAGGAGATATGCGACGTTTCGGGCTGAAACCCTTCTTCAGATCCATAATCATGCTAATCATGCCTTGTACGTTCTCATACAAATCAATGATATAGATGACAAACAGCAAATGGCCCAGCATCGAACCTTGAAGCATACCACGAGTCACAGGCCTACAGTCTGAAAAACAACCCTCCTTCCATTAAGTTAATATTCTCTCTATTCAGCTATCTCTACTTGGCACCTATTCGATGTAACCTTCTAAAGCAGCCTGTGATGCAGACACTTGTAAATGTTTGCTGAAATCCATACATACAACATCTACAGCTCTCCAAAGTATAAAGTTCTTGCCAGCTCAGCCTGTCCTTGTAGAGGTCTCCCTCTCCCGCACTGGCTAGTATCCAGAGGAGATTTACGAGAAAGATCCCAAGAATGATTGTGTTAACAGATGATGAGCATTTGAGGTCAATGGGCTTGTACTCGCCTGAGTCTAGAAGGATGAGGGAGGACCACATTGAATCATACTGAATAGTGAAAGTCCTGCGTAGAGTGTACGTAGAGAGGATATTTCCACCAGTGGGGAAGTCACGGTCCAGAGACCATAGCCCCAGAATACAAAAAAAGTACATTTAGAATGGGGATGATGGGGAACTTCTTTAGCCAGAGGGTGATGAACCTGTGAAATTAATTGCCACAGAAAGTTGTGGAGGCCGTCAATGTGTATTCTTAAGGCAGATATTGACACATCCTTCATTAGTACAGACTTTACGGGTTATAGGGAGAAGGCCGGAGAATGGGGTTGAGAGGGAAAGATAGATCAGCCATGATTGAATGGAGGGATAGGGTTGATTAATACTGCTCTTATAACTTATTATGAATGGTCTATTGCTCAGGCCCTTTGAACCCTGGCGATTTCTGTTTTACACAAGTTCAACCAAAGTAAACGAGAAACAGTGGATTTATTTGCAGTGAATCTCTCTTTATTGCTTGAGATATGACCGTGTACGGAAAAAAGAGCCAGATTACAAGGTCTCTGGTGAATTCAGAGTGCTGTGCAAAGACCTTAGTTGGATTTGGAAAAGCCACAGAATTTACAAGCATATTAATTCCCGAGTCAAAGATGTAACGGTGTCATGAGCAAACACAGTTAACTAACGCAGCAAAGCTAATTAATATTCCACAACGATTGTAAATCCGAGGAAAGGTGGGATCATATAGTATTGATATCACAAGATCATGGAGATATGCAAGCCTGAAACCAGAGATAGCGTGGAATCATATAGTTATACAAAGCTGAAATCGACGATATCATGGAATGACAACATTATATATTCTTGAAATCAGGGTTAAAATGGAATCATGATATTATACAATATTGAAATCAGAGATATTGTGGAATCGCAAAATTCTGAAATCAGGGATATCGCGAAATCATGGTTATACAAACTTAAATTCTGAGATATCGTGTTTACAATGTAATAAAGTCTCAAAATCCTAGAACAAAAGCTGAAATTAGAGAAATGGATAACATTATGCAATAATGAAATCAGGAGTATCATGGAAAAAAATGGTTATAATTATGAAATCAAATATATCATGAATATTAAAGATATCAAGAATTCAAAAAATACATATATACTGGAATCATGAAATGATAAAGCCACATAATCATAAAAATAATGGAGCCATGAAATGAGAAATTCTGAATTTGGAGATATTGTGGTATCATCACGTTATACAAATAATGAAGTTATGAAATGATGAAATATTGTAATCATTGTTCGAAATCAGAAAATAATAATCATGCAACCGTCTTATGAAATCATGGAATTGTTGATATAATTCATGGATTATAATGTAAAAAAGTCACAAGAGCATAAAAGCACAGAACTATATATTGTGAAAATCATGAAATTCATATACAATCAGAGATCAGAAAATCATGTCGTGGGAGGAAATCGGACGAAACTTACTCAATCACAGGGAAAACATATAAACTGTAAACCGACAGCACCCGGGGTCAGACATGAACACGGGTCTCTGCCACCATGAAGCACCAGCTTTATCAGCTGTGTATTCTGAACTTAGCAACATAAATGGCTGAATAAATGGCAGTTAGTGTGTAAACAAAGGAAAAATGAGGTGCACTTTGGGAGGTCGAATGTAAGGGGAAAGTCTGCAGTTAATGGCAAGCCTCAACAGCATTAACTGAAAGTGGCAACGCAAGTAGATCGAGTGATAAAAGGGCCTTCATCAGTTGGACATTGAGTCTAAGAGTGAGGAAGCCACGAAGCAGCTTTATAAAACTTTGTTCAGGCTGCATTCAAGGTGTCATATACAGTTCTAATAACATCCATTAGAGGAAGAATGTGGAAGCCTTTCGAGAGTATGCAGAGGAGGTTTCCCAGAATGCTTCCTAGATTAGAGGATTTCGTCTACAGGGAGAGGTTAGACAGACTTGGATTGTTTTCTATGGAACACTTCATGAACATTGATAGAATTGTATAAAATCATGAGAGGAATAGAGGGTAAACAGTCACAACTCCGCTCCCCTGCCCCACTGTGTCAAAGACTAGAGGGCATCGCTTTAAAGATAGATGGGCAAAGCTGAAAGGAGATGTTCGTGGCAAGTTTTGTTTACACAAATGATGGTGGGTGCCTGGAACGCGCTGCTGGGGGTGGTGGTGGGGACAGATACAATAGTGGCGTCAAGAGGCTATCATATAGCCATATAGAAGTCCAGTGAATGGAGGGAAATGGATCACATGCAGGCAGAGATGAACTTGGTGTTGTGTTTTCACGGACTTTGTGGGCAGATGGACGTGTTCCCGTTCTGTACTGTTCAATGTGCCCTGTAATACCCTGTAATTGTATACATGGTGTGATACATGTCTACGTTTGTACCATTGTTGTTGAATCTCCTTGGTCCCTCAATCAAACCTCTAGTTGTAAGATGTCTGAAATAAGAAAGGTGTGGTATCAATGTTAGAATATGCAGCAGGGTCCCGACTGGTAGAGAGCGGGAAGAAATAAAGCAAGGTAGGGGAAGAAAACGAGGGAGAGAAAGAAAGAGAAGCAGAGAGAGAGCAACAGAGCGGCAGAGTCAATACAGTACGGAAACAGGCTATTTGGCCCAACTTGCACATGCCAACCAAGTTGTCCCAGGTACTGTTGTCCCATCTACCCATGTTTGGCTCACAGGTTAGGTAAGCACATCAACACCTCTACTTCCTCTGAATGCTTAGACTGTTTGGCATGTCCCCAACAACCATCATCAACTTCTATGGTTGTACCGTTGATACCATATTGTCGGGATGCATCACAACATGTTTTGGGCACAGCTCCGTCCAAGTCCACGAGAAATCGCAGAACTGTGGACGCAGCCCAGACAATCAAGCAAACCAACCTCTCTTCCACAGACTCAAGCTACACTTCACGCTGCCCCGGCAAGACCACCAGCATAATCAAAGATCATTCTCACCCCGTTGACTCCCTCTTCCCCCCTCTCTCGTCGGGCACGAGGTAGAGAAGTTTGAAAACGCATCCCTCCAAATTCAGGGGCAGTTTCTTCCCAGATGCAATTGGGCAACTGAACCGTCCTCTAATCAACTAGAGAGGGATCCTGATCTCGCATCTAATTCGACGTTTGAAATATCTTCAATCTGACTTTATTGGACTTCAATGCAATATCTTTACATTACATGTTATTACATTTATCGTTTATCGTTACACTGTGATGGCTGTATTGTAATCATGCATCGTGCTTCGGCTGACTGGATAGCTTGCAACAAAAACATTTCAACGTACCTCGGTACAAGTGACAATAGTAAACTTAATTAAAACTAAATATTCCTTCAAATTTCCCTGTCCATGGATCTGTTCCTTACATTATGGATACGTGACGTTTCGGGCCGAGATCCTTCTCACCTATCCATGTAATCCAGAGATGCTGCCTAAGATGCTAAATTACTCCAGCAAATTGTGTCCCTTTCTTTAACATTGGAAAGAGTGCAGAGAAGATTTACCACCATGTTGCCAATCATCAAGAGCACAGAGAGAGGACATTATTCCTTGGCCTGCAGGAGGATGAGGGGTGATCTTATAGAGGTGGAGAAAATCATGTTAGGAATAGAGAGGGTGAATGCACATTCCTCCAGGGTAGGGGAATTTAGAACCAAAGGACATAGGTTCAAGGTGAAGGGGAGGGTGGAGATTTAATAAGAACCTGAGGCACAACTTAGTTCAAACATAGCGTGGTGGGTATATGGAATGAACTGCCAGAGGAGATAGTTGAGGCAGATACTGTCGCAATGTTATTTGGACAGGTACATGGATAGGATATGTTTAGATGGATACGGGCAAATGCTGGCTGCTGAGACTAGTGTAGATGTGGCATTTTGCTCAGAATGGGCATGTTGAGTCGAAGGGTCATTTTATGTGTATGCCGGTACAATCTATGATTCCCACCTCAATGAAAAATAGATCCTATCCCTCTGTGACAGGCAGGTAGATATAGAGTCAGAGTCAAACAGCCTGGAAACGGGCCCTTCGTTTGGCAGCGTTTGACCCATATCCCCCTAAACCACAGGAATCCAGGTAACTGTCTAAATGATTCTTAAACATTGTGATAGTACATGCCTCAACAACCTCCTCTGGCAGCTCATTCCATGCACCCACCACCCTTCGTATCAAAACGTTACACCTTAGGTTCCCATTAAATAATTTCCCTCCTCACCTCAAACCTATGTCCTCTGGTTCTTGATTCCCATACTCTGGGCAAACGACTCTGTGCGTCTGCCTGGTCTTTTCAGCTCAAGATTGTGTACCCCTTTATTAGATAACCCCTCATCCTCCTGCGTTCCAAGGAATATAGTCCTAGCCTTTTCAACCTCTCACAATTTCTCATAAGATCGAGAACTAACAACATCCTACTAAATCTTATCTTTCAAGCTTGACAACACCTTTCCTATAACAATGTGACCAAAACTGAACACAATACTATGGCATCTCCAGCATATTATAGAACTTTAACATGGTTCCCAAATTCTATACTCATCAAAATATATCTGAATATTTTTTTTCTCCTGAAAAGCTTACCTTGCCTTTGCAAGCTAACACAGCAGCAATTATTCCAAGGAGAATGCTCTTGCAAATAAGGATCAGGTAAGTCAGTTTCCTAGCTTCCATTGTCTGTTTTGGCTTCTGTGAAGGGAACATAAAGATTTCGTATATGTATATTTTTAGTTCAGAATTATGTTTAAGCAATAAAATTCTTACGTGCTAAAGTAGGATAGGCACTTTAACACAACAGGTAATTATGAATTGATCGGTGGCGTCGCGGACTGTGAAAAAAAGCTGTCAATGTATACAAAGGGATATAGATCAGCTACAGAAACAGGCGGATAAAAGGCAATGGAGTTTAATCCGAGCAAGTGTAAGATCTTAAACTTTGGGAGGTCGAATGTAGGGGGAAATACTACATTGAATGTAAAGACCCTTAACAGCATTGATGTACAGAGGGATCTTGGTGTCCAAGTCCTGAATTCCCTGAAAGCGGCAAGACAAATATATACTGTTTCACCACCAATTTTCTTTGAGTTTGGTTTAGCTTATTGCCACGTGTACGGAGGTGCAGTGACACGCTTTTGTTGCGTGCTAACCAGTCAGCAGAAAGACTATGCAATATTGCAATCAAGCCATCCACAGTATACAGATAAATGATATAGGGAATAATGTGAATATCATTTAGTTCAAGATAAAGTCCCGCTAAGGGTCCACAATGAGGTCGATGCAGTTCAGGATTTGTGGCAGAATGGTTTAGTTGCCTAATAACTGCGCAGAATAAACTGTCCCTGAAACCGGGGGTGTGCGTTTCCACACGTCTATACCTGTTGCCTGATGGGATTGGGAAAGAGGAAGTGACCAGTGTGCAACTCGTCCTTCATTATGCTGGTGGCCTTGCCGAGCCAACGTGAGGTATACATTAAATCAATGGGAGGGAAGTTGCTTTATGTGATGGTCGATGTTGCATCAACAATTATCCGCGATTCCCTATGCTCTTGGACGGAGCAGTTCCCAATCCCAATTTTCCAGCAACTGTTTGTCCGGTTCCTCCTTTAATCCAGAAAATGTACGAAACTACACTTGATATCCGTACCCGGAAGTCCTCCTCGAAAATGTGGCATCTACGCCTCGTGAAGTAGCTGAACTCTATCTCAGTGGGACATCCATGGGTGATAGGCCGGTCGAATTTGTCACCTGCGGCCAGGGTTCTGAATCTTTGGCCCGGCTGGAGCCAGCAGGAGCATTGCCATAGCCAAAAAAAGACGGCAACTTTGCGGGGCCGGTATGCCGGCCACTCAGCGGCTTAGGCGGACTGTGCCATTATCGTTGTCCTCCTCTCGGTGGCGTGACCTCTGTTGGTTTGGCAAAACGGATAATCCAGAAAAGGGGCCGGAAAATCAGCGGTGGGCCGATAAAGAAGGCATAGAAACATAGAAACATAGAAAATAGGTGCATTCGTATGAAATGCACCTAGAAACATAGAAACATAGAAAATAGTAGGCCATTCGGCTCTTCGAGCCTGCACCGCCATTCAATATGATCATGGCTGATTATTCACCTCACTATCCCGTTCCTGCCTTCTCTCCACGCATTAGGGTTAGGGTTATCCTGATCCCCTTAGCCACAATGGCCACATCTATCTCCCCCTTAAATATAGACAATGAACTGGACTCAACTAACTTCTGTGGCAGAGAATTCCAGAGATTCAACACTCTTATCCTTAAACTTTGATCCCTTGTTCTGAACTTCCCTAACATCGATAACAATCTTCCTGCATCTAGCCTGTCCAACCCCTTAAGAATGTTGTAAGTTTCGATAAGATTCCCCCTGAATATTCTAAATTCTAACGAGTACAAGCCGAGTCTATCCTGTCTTTCTTAATATGAAAGTCAACACATCCCAGGAATCACTCTTGTGAACCTTCTCGGAACTCCCTCTATGGCAAGAATGTATTTAATCAGATTAGTAGGCCAAAACTGTACGCAATACTCCAGGTGTAGTCTCACCAAGGCCCTGTACAACTGCAGTAGAACCTCCCTGCTTATATTCTCAAAACCTTTTGCTTTCTTCACTGCATACTGCACCTGCATGCCTACTTTCAATGACGGGTGTACCATGACACGCAGGTCTCGTTGTATCTTCCCTTTTCCTAATCGGCCACCATTCAGAAAAAAAAGTCTACTTTCCTGTTTTTGCCACCAGTGGATAACCTCACGTATCCACATTATGCAACATCTGCCATGCATTTGCCCACTCTCCCAACCTATACAAGTCACCATGCAGCCTCCTAGAATCCTCCTCACAGCCAACACTGCGCCCCCGGCTTAATGTCATCCGCAAACTTGGAGATGTTGCATTCAATTCCATCTTCCAAATCATTAATATATATTGTAAATAGCTGGGGTCCCAACACCGAGCCTTACATTTCAGCTTCTATTGTCTGAATTTTAGTTCTGTTAAGAAAACAGAGCTATACTCAATACCCTGACTTATGATGAAGACCAAATTAGAAATAAGAATATACATTGGAAGATTATGTTACAGTTGTACAAGACATTGGTGAGGACAGATTTGGAGTATTATGTTCAGTCTTGGTCATCCTGTTATAGGAAATATGTCGTTCCTTGAAAGTAGCATCACAGCTAGTTAGGGATGTCAAGAAAGCTTTTGGCACATTGGATTTCATCCGTCAAAGTATTGAATATAGAAGTTGAGAGGGCATGTTACAGTTGTATAAGATGTTGGTGCGTCCACATTTGGAGTTTTGTATTCAGTTTTGGTCTCTATATGTTAAACTAGAAATGGTGCAGAAAAGATTTACGAGGAGCGCAGAAGGAAGAGGATGACCTCACAGAGGCATATAAATCATGATGGGAATGGAACATAGACACAGAAAGCTGGATACCTCATCGGGACAGGCATAATCTCTGGAAGGACGGAATGGCTGATGTTTCGGGTTCAGAAGCATCACGTATTCCTTTTCTCCTGAGATGCTGCCTGAACCGCTCAGTTACTCCAGATCTTTGTGTCTACCTTTGGTTTAAATTAACATCTGCAGTTCGTTCTTACACGTGAAGGCAATAGATCGAGTGATCAAGAACCAAATAGGCTATATAACAGATGTCAAATACATAGATAGGTAAGGTCACATTCGGAGTAATGCGTTCAGTTTTGGTAAGCCTATTTATGGGAACTATGCTGTGAAGCTGGAAAGGATTCAGCAAAGATTTGCAAGGATGTTGCCCGGGCTCGAAGCCTGATTTTCCTTGATGTGCAGGAGGGTGAACGGTAATCTTATAGACATGTTTAAAATCGCGAGATGAATAGATTCGGGAAAAGCACAGAGCCTCTTGCCCAGGCTAGGAGGATCGAGAACCAGAGGACATCAGTTTAAAGTGAGGGGGGTGAAACAGATTTAATAGGAATCTGAGGTGTAACTTTTCACACGGAGGCTGGTGGGTATCTGGAAAGATCTAACATGTGAGGTAGTTGAGGCAGGTATTATCACAACATTTATGAAACAGTTGGACAGGTACATGGAATGGAATAGTTCAGATGGATATAGGCCAAGCTTGGGCAGGTGGGCCAATTATACATGGGTCATGTTGTTTGGCATGGACTAGTTAGGCAGAAGTGCATTTTGCACTCTCTATGACTGTGATATTCATAAGTTTTAACACTGACACACAAAGTGTAAACAGTCTTGAAATAAAGATGGAATCCTTATTTACGTAATGCCACTCACCTTTATTTAAGCCACAAGTCTCTGTAAGAAGAAATATGGAACTTTTGGTCAGTGGTAGATTATTTACATATTTGAAGCATAAAAATTTACTGTGAGTTGTGGATGCATCACACAGACCAGACTTCCACCAGCCGGGAAAGAGTGGCACAGTGGCGCAGCGGTAGAGCGGCTGCCGTGCAGCATCAGAGGCCCGGCTTCGATTTGTTTATGGGTGCTGCCTGTACGTAGTTTGCAAGTTCTCCCTATGACCCCGGTGCTCAGGTTTCTTCTCATATTCCAAAGATGCGCAGGTCCGTAGTTTAGGATATAATTTGCGATTGTTGGTTGGCGTGGACTCAGTGGGCCGCAGGGCCTGTTTCCCCGCTGTATCACTAAACTAAACTAAACTAAACTAAACTAAACTAATCTAAACTAAACTAAATTAAACGAAGCTAAACTAAACTACACTAAGCTAGTGTGCAGGTGATCGTTAGTCGGCGTGGACTCGGTGGGCTGAAGGAGCTTGTTTCCATATTGTATCACTAAGCTAAACACAACTAGCATATGGGTGAGGTGAGTGTTGGTCAGCGTCGACTCGATATGCCAAAGGGCCTGTTTACATGCTGTATCTCTAAACTACAACTAAGTTTCAATTACATCTACCCTCATGCAGCGAGTACAGGCCCAATGCTGTCAAACGCTCATCATACGTTAACCCAATCATTCCCTGGATAATTCTTATAAACCACTTTTATTTTGTTTTGTATGTTAGCCATCATCTGCTGTTATAGTTTCATCGAGTCATACATCGTGGAATCAGGCTCTTTGGAGCAACCTGCCCACACCAACCAACATGCCCCATCTCTACTAGTCCCACTTGTGTACATTTGGCCCATATCCTTCCAAGGCTTTCCTATCCAAGGACGTGTCTAATGTCTCTGAGATGTTATGACAATATTTGCCGATATATTTATCTCATGGCCGTGTACACCTCTATACGATCACCCTTCACCCTCCTGCACTCCAAAGAATAAAGTCCTAGCCTACACAACCTCTCCCTACATCTCAGGCCTTCGAGTCATGCCAAATTCCTCATGAGGATTATAAGAATAGAAAGTCATGAGAGGCACAGATCGGGTAGCTGTCTGGAGCCTTTTGCCCAGGGTAGGGCAATCGAGAACCAGAGGACATAGGTTTAAGGTAAAGGAGAAAAGATTTTATGGGAACCTGAGGGGTAATTTTGTTAAACAGAGGATGGTGGTTGTACGGAACGAGCTGCCGGAAGAGGTAGTTGATGCAGATGCTATTGCAATGTTCAATAGACATTTAGACAGCTACATGTACTGGAGGGGCTTCGGGGGATATGGGCCGAATGCACGCATGTGGGGCTAGTGTAAACAGGACATATTGGCAGGAGTGTTAAAGTTGGGGTGAAAGGCCTATTTCCACTATGACTCTACTAAATTTCAATGAGATTCCATGAATTCATGTTCATAAGTTATAGGAGCAAATTACTCCATTCGGCCCTTCAAATCTATTCATCCATTTAATCACGGCTGATGTATGTTTTCCTCCTTGACCCTACTCTGCTGCCTTCTCCCCATAACCCCTGACACCCTTGCTAAGCAAGAAAACACCAATCTTTGACTTTAACATATCTATTGATTCGCTCTTGTTAGGGGGCGCCGTCCTGTACGGGTATTGCTGCCCAGCCTGCAGCTGTCCGTTTATTCTCTTTTTTAAAATTTTAAGTTAGTTGAGTTTTTCTGTTTTTCGGAATCCTAGCCTTTTTTATGTGGGGGTGGGTGAGGGGAAGGGGGAAACTGTTTTCTAGGGTCCCTACCTGGTCGGAGAGGCAGCTTTCTCCGGGTTTCCCCGTCGACCCGTCCTACCAGCAGGCCTGGAGCGGCATATCCTGGGGGGATCGACCAGAACCACGGTTGCGGCAGCGGCGCAGCACTAGAGCGCCATCGCGGAGCAGAGTGGGCGATGCCTTGCCTGGGTCGCCCGCTGGAGGTGAAGACCGCAGGTGAACATCGCGGAGCTGCGGGACTGTGGGGCGGCCGGCCGCGGGCGGCGACGCTGAACTTTAACATCGTGAAGCCTAGGATCTCTTGGCGAGATCGCCAGTTGTGGAGTTCCATCCAGCGAGGCGTGTTGACGTCTGAAGCCGCGGTCTCCTGCAAGGAAGCGGACGTTACAGGCACCCCGAGCCGCTGACATTGGTTCTCCCGACGCCGGAGCATCATCAGCCGGCGAAGAAGGGTCTGGAACATCGGCCCCCATAGAGGCGACTGTGGAGGCCTCATTAGGCCCGCGTAATGGTGAACTGGGGGTGGCGTCCGGACTTCGTACCTTCTCTCATAATGGGAACCATTGTGGGGGGATGTGTTTTATGTTTTATGTTAAATTATTTCATGTTATATCCTATATTTATCTATGTGCTGCATGGCAAGACAAATTTCACTTCACGAATTGTTGTATGTGACAAGAAATATACTTTGTCCTTTGTTCTTTGTCCTTTGACTTGTGTCCTCTTCACAGCCTTCTGTGCCAATGAATTGCACAGATTCACCACCCTTTGTCAACAGAAATTCCTCCTCATTCCCTTTCTAAATTTACGTCCTTATATTCCTGATGCTCTGGTCTCTGGTCATCAAATCTCCCACTAGTGGAAGCAACTCCTCCACATCCACCCATTCAAGGTAAACCCTCATCCATCTAAACTCCAGCGAGAACAGGCCCAGAAGCTGTCATTTGCGATTCGTACGTTAACTCAATCATCCCCGGGATCATTCTCACACACCACTTTTAGTTATATAGATATATAGAAAAGAGGTGCAGGAGTAGGCCATTCGGCCCTTCGAGGCAACAGCGCCATTCAATATGATCATGACTGGTCAACCATAAACAGTACCCAGTTCCTGTTTTCTCCCCATACCTTTTGATTCCGCTAGCCCTAAGAGCTCTATATAACTCTCTTTTGAGTTCACTGCGTTCTGCGGTAGAACATTCCACAAATTCATAACTCTCTGTGTGACAATCGTTTTCCTCATCTCAGTTCGAACTGGCCTACCCCTTATTCATCAACTGTGGCCCTTGGTTCTGGACTCCCAAAACAGCAGGAACATGTTTCCTACATCTAGCGTGTCCAATCCCTTAATAATGTTATATGTTTCTGTAGGATCCCCTCTCACCCTTCTAAATTACAGTGAAAACAAGCCCCGTCGCTCCATTCTTTCGACATAAGACAGTCCCGCCATCCTTGTGAAACTATACTGCACTTCCTCAATTGCAAGAACGTCTTTCCTCAAATTACGAGACCCAAACTACACACATACTCCAGCTGTGGTCGCACCAGGGCCCGGTTCAACTGCAGAAGGACCTCTTTGCTCCAATACTCAACTCCTCTCGTTATGAAGGCCAACGTGCCATTTGCTTTCTTCACTGCCTTTGGTACCTGCATGCTTACTTTCAGTGACTGATGCACTAGGACACACGAGTCTCATTGTCCTTCCCTTTTTCCTAACCTAACACCATTCAGTTATTAATATGCCTACCTGTTCTTGCCACCAAATTGGATAACCTCACATTTATCCACATTATGCTGCGTTTGCCATGCATCTGCCCACTCACCCACCCTGTCCAAGTCAACCTGCATCCTCATAGCACCCTCTTCACAATACACACGTCCGCCCAGATTTATGTAATCTGCAAATTTGCTAATACTAATTTTAAATCCTTCATTTAAATCATTAAGTATATTGGGAATAGCTGCATTCCCAGCACCGAGACTTGCGGCACCCCACTAATCCCTGCCTGCCATTCTGAAAGGGACCCGTTAATCCTTAATCTTGGTTTCCTGTCTGCCAAACAATGTTTTTATCCATGGCAATATCCTATCCCCAATACCATGTGCTCTAATGTTGCCCACTTAACTCCTGTGTGGGACATTCGCAAAGGCTTAGTGAAAATCCAGGTACACTACATCCACTGCCTCTCCCTTGTCTATTTTTCTGGTTACATCCTCAAAAAATTCCAGGAGAATGTTTTTGTCAAGCATGATTCCCCTTTGTATAAATCCATGCTGACTTAGATCAATACTGTTACTGATATCCAAATGCACTGCTGTATTACATATTTGTTAATCACTACAGCCACACGCATCTTCCCAGCTCCTTGCTGATGTCAGGCTACCTGGTCTATAATTTGTGATCTAGCGTGTGTTTACCGGCTTTTGGAGTACGTGCAAATCTTATCTGACAATAGACAATATGTGCAGGAGTAGGCCATTCGACCCTTCGAGCCAGCACCACCGTTCACTGTGATCTTGGCTGATCATTCGCATTTAGTACCCCGTTTCTGCCTTCTCACCATATCCCATGACTCTGCCATATCCCTTGACTCTGCCTTAAGAGCTCCATCTACCACTCTCTTTAAATCATCCAGAGACTTCCACTGATTTCTGAGGCAGACAATCCGCAGGTTCACAACTCTGGGTGAAAAATGTTTCCTCATCTCTGTTCGAAATGGCCTATCCCTTATTCTTAAAATGTGGCACCTGCTTCCGGACTCCCCCAAAATTGGGTACATCTTTCCTGCCTCTAGCATGTCCAATCCCTTAATAATCGTATATGTTTTAATAGTTCCCCTCTCATCCTTATAAATTAAAGTGTATACATGTTCAGCCACTCCATTCTATCAACATATGACAGTCCTGCCATCCCGGGATTAACCTCGTGAACCAACGCTGCACTAGCTCAGTAGCAAGAATGTCCTTCCACAAATTTGGAGACCAAAATTGCACACAATACTCCAGGTGCGTTTTCACCTGGGCCCTGTATAACTGCAGAATGACCTCTTGCTCCTATACTCAACACCTCTTGTTATGAAGGCCAACATGCCATTGGGTTTCTTTACTGCCTGCTGTACCTGCATGCTTGCTTTCAGTGAGTGATGAACAAGGACCCCCAGATCTCTTTGTACATCCCCCTTTCCCAAACTGACACCATTCAGATAATAATCTGCCTTCATGTTTTTGCCACCGAAGTAGATAACCTCAGATTTATCCTCATTAACTGCATCTGACATACATCCATTCACACTGCCACGCTGCTTTGTGTCATAGAAACATAGACATTTAGAAAATAGGTGCAGGAGTAGGCCGTTCGACCCGTCGATCATGCACCACCATTCAATATGATCATAGCTGATCAATAAACTGAGTATCCTGTACCTGCCTTCTCCCCATACCCTTGATCCCTTTAGTCACACGGGCCACATCTAACTCCCTTTTAAATATAGCCTCAATATGAACTGCACTCAACTACCTTCTGTGGCTGGGAATTCCAGTGACTTACCGCTCTCTGTGTGACAAATGTTTTCCTCATCTCGCTCCTAAAGGAATTCTCCCTTATCCTTAAACTGTGACCCCTTGTTCGCGACCTCGCCAACATCGGGGACAACCTTCCTGCATCTAACCTTTTCAACCCCTTAAGTATTGAGTACGTTTGTGTAAGATCCCCCCTCAATCTTCTAAACTCTAGCAAGTACAAGCAGAGTCTGTCCAGTTATTCCTCATACGAAAGTCCTGACCTCCCAGGAATCAGTCTGGTGAACCTTCTCTCCACCCTCTCTATGGCAAGAATGTATTTCCTTAGATTTGGAGACCAAAACTGTACGCAATACTCCAGGTGTGGTGTCAGCAAAACCCTGTACAACTGCAATAGAGCTTCCCTGCTCCTATACTCAAATCCTTTGGCTCTGAATGCGATAATAGCATTCGGTTTCTTCTCAGACTGCTGCACCTGCATGCTACTTTCAATGACTGGTGTGCCATGACACCCAGGTCTCGTTGCATCTCCCCTTTTCCTAATTCAGCCACCATTCAGATATTAGTCTATCAATCCTGTTTTTGATGTAATAATATTTTTTATTACATAGTAATCCATTCATAACAACGGCCGGTACTAACAACTTTTCAATATACACAACCAAACTTATTTCAATAAGTATACGATTGTTTCGAAACATTTCTTATTCAAATTCATATGTTTTTTAGAAAGTAGAAAAAAATATAAATTAAAATTTTTATTTTTTATCAATAATGAAATAGTGATTATCTAATATAATGGCGTTTCGAGTATATAGAGAGAAGATGAAGAGAGAAAAACAAAATGTGTATATATTCTTGTTTTTATATAATTACTGTATAGATATGCTATGGTATGTATAAATTGTAGAGATCCTTCTATATATATTCATATTATATCCTATATATAGTTTAGGAGAGAGAGAGTCGACAGAGCGAGACGAGAGAAGGAGAGAAGAGTCTGGTTATGAGGGGGGGAGCAGAGAGATGGAGAGAGTGGGGTGAGAGAGTGAGATGGAGGAGAGTAGAGGGAGAGGGGCGAGAGATGGAGAAGAGAAGGGAGGAGAGAGAGAGAGAGTGGGAGAGGAGTTGATTATGAGAGGAGGAGGATGAGGGGAGGAATTTTGAGAGAGAGGAGGGAGAAGAAGTGATGGGGAGGAGTGGGAGAGGGATATAGAGGTTTCTTTCGGTTGAAGAGAGAGGGGAGATAAGAGGAGAGGAGGAGAGAGAGAGAGAGAGAGGAGATTGAGAGGAGGAGGTGTGGATGGGAACCTGATGAGGGGTGGTTATCGGGAGGGTTATTGGAGAGAAGGTTTGATGGAGAGGAGAGAAGGAGATACGGGGACGTTTTCTGGGATGAAGACGAGAGAAGATTATGAGGAGAGGAGAGAGAGAGAGAGAGAGATCAATTGTTTACATTTAATAGTGAATAACGCAATTTCAAATAGCGATATCAATAGAGACATGTAAGCAAATTAAAAAAACAACAGCTGAAAGTTATTTGCATCAAATCCTGCCGGTATCCATTGAGTTGTGATGCCTAAAGAACAACTATCCCTTTCAAATATTCAGTATATTGGGGACCTTATTCTGGTTCCAACAGAGTTGCGTTCGTATTTGCCATTAGGACAAATCTGATTCGTTGCCAAATGCAACGTCTTACAAACCATTTGTTCCCTGTCCACGCATTTTATTGGTGGGGCATTAATGTTCCTTCCAAAATTCTCAATATTATTGTTTTCCCTATATCAAACAGTAATCCATGAAAATGTCTTTGGGTTACTGTTAAAAGAAATTAATTTGAGAATGCGGAAACGCCTTAATATTTATTAAATTTTGGATCTGGTGTCCAGTTTAATTTTAAGGAAATTTTTTTCTTTTATTAAGATTGAGTTTTAGTTTTATACATGTTAGAGTGAATAAAACTATGCGTTAAATTAGCTTCCAAGTTGGTGGACATTTATCACGAATTTAGTGAGGGAAATGTTAGGTGAAATTCGCTATTTCATTTCGTTTTTGCAAATATATGTTTATGGTTTGGTGTGTAATAATACCTTTGAAATTGTATCATTATTTGTCTTGGATTTTATAAATGTAGCAAGAACGATGTATACGTTTTTTAGGCTTTACTTCCAAATTTCACTTTCGGTTATAGATGTAAACCATTTCGCATTGTTTCCCATGGTTTCTTGCGATATATTTTCCGAGTTGGGTGATTTTGCTGTTGTACCTATCCAAAATAGTTGTTGTATTTATACGCTATTAAGGTTTTCTGTATTTGGGTGCTTATTGAAACAATTATTCTAAGATAATCCTCTGATTTTCTCTATTTTTATATTCTTGCGTATTTGACTAATACAGTTGACTAATTTGTAATTACTCCTAAATATGTTAGTTTGACTCTGGCAATCCATAGATATCCTGTAACTCTTGAAATATATGGAAGAGTATGTAATGTTCCTTCTTTTAAATAGGTGTTTCTATCTCTTATTAATTCCTAAATCATTCAATGTTGTCTATAACCCCGTGTCCTATACAAATGGGCCTAAACAATAGGATTATCATAATTGGCAAACATAGTGACAAATTATTTCCATTGTAGGGTCTTAACTTATTTGTTTCCAATTTATTAGTCTATTTGTGCTAATTTAATTTAAAGGGGTTGTCACCATCCGTTTTTTTTTTTTTTTTTTTGTACTTCCTTGGTGCAAAAGAATCGAAATCGTTACATCAAGAAGGCAAACAGTCTTTTCTCGAATCTTCTTTAGCCAGCTTGGCTATTTGATCAAAATTATTTACCATCCAAAAATGTTATATTCTGTTATCTGGATTTGTCATCCACGAAATAATATAATACATTTGGTAGTGCTTGTAGTCACCATCTTATTTTAGATTTACATAGATGTTTTTTTACTTCTTCGATGATTTTTTTTTTATAGTCCAAAAATAAAAATATTAACAAAAAGTTATATATTAAAAAATAGGGATGGATATAAAGGGATGGCTTGAAATAAATATAACAATTGTGGGAACAAAATCATTTTTTATAGCATGTATTCTACCGATCATTTGATTTATAGGTAGTGTTTTTTCCAATATAAAAATATGTTTTTTAGTTTTATTTAATAACTGAGGATAATTATATTTAAATAGCCAGTTATAAGAACTTCGCTACATTAAATTCCTAGATATTTGAGTGTTGTCCGTGACTATTTTAAGTAGGAATTTTCTAGATTATATTTAATTTTTATTTCAGTTATAGCATAATTTCACCTTTTTTCGAATTAATTCTATACCAGAAAATGTACTAAACTTAGTTATCATTAAATAGAATCGGGAATACTAAATCTCCGGTTTAGTAATATAAATTAAGATGTGTCATACTGCGATGTCATATAGAGATATTTTATTCGTTGTCACTTGTAGTTTAGTTTTTGTTTTATTATATCCATATATTTCTGGTTCTGTTCTAATCATTTCGGATAATGGTTATTATCAGAGCAAATAGTAATGGTGGAGGCGAAGTGAGAACGGGTTTATTCCTTGGTCTATACAACCCCTAAAGAGATTACATTTTGCTGATAACATTTGATTTTAAGTTAATATTCTTGCAGTTGGTTTCGAGTATAATGATGTTTACCCATTTCGAAATTATCTCCCAGTTGAAATGTATGCATTGTTTTAAATAAATATGGCCAGGCAACTTGGTCAAATTCGCTTTGTTCAGCATCTAACGATATGTCACAGCTAGGTTCAATATCATTCACTCTTTTTGAGTACATGACATTGGGGAAAAATAGACGTCTCAGATTATTATAGGGATGAATAGCGATTTGGAATAAAACCTGTTTGGTCATGATGTATTAAATTATTGATCACTAAAGTTAGCCTCTTCGAGAAAAAAATGTTAGTCATTTTTAAGTCTTTTTTGATCAGTATTTTAAATAGAGCAATTTGCTCGTGTATAAGATCCAGGGTTCCTTCAAATCTTTATCAGTTTTTTTTAGCGATAAGTGTTAATTGTAGATTTTCATTTAATGATCTGGTAACTTTCCTTGTTTCATAAGCAGATTTATTTAAATTGTATGTAAGCGTGGGAGAGATCAGATCATTAAAACCTCTTTAAAATTCCAAACACTTAAGCCATCAGGGCCTGCGCTTTTCCGTTATTTATGATGATCCAATTGAAATTATTCAATATATTTTACTGTTATATTAGCATTTTAACAAGTCTCTACCTTCCTGATCTAGATTGTAATATGACATTCTGGTGGGAATTGTTTCCATTCCATCTGATTGTCCTGCTTAGTTTTAGATGAGTAAAGAAAATTGTTTTTTTATATTATGATAATATTGTAAAAAGGTTTATCATTGATATCTTTTGGTAAAGTGTCAATTATTTCTCCTTGTTCAGATCTAATGTTATGTAGCATTTTCTACTCATCCAAATTTCTAAGCTGGCGTGCCAGTAATATTTGTGGTTTATTCCCAGAATTTCAAAGTGTACTTTTTTTTAGTCTCTTGAAAAAAGTTTAATAATCTGATTTGAATATATTTTATCAGCTGTTTATTTCAATTGATGCAATTTTTATTTTATTACACTTCTTAGCCCCTTAGAAGGGGATATTGCATTTTCAATAATTTCTAATTGTTTTATTTAACATTTCCTAAACTTTTGCTGAGTCTTTCACGATTTTCCTTATTAAAAGTAATGCTTGTGATGGGTATTATCGCTACCACGCATAATTGCTTTAAATTTATCCCAAAGCAGTGATGGTGAAAATTCCAAAGTTTGTCATTAGTTTCAAAAAATAATTTAATCTGTTTTTACCAAGTAATCATACGACAAGCCCTATCATTTAATATTTTGGGGGGTTGTTGAGTTTTTTGATGTCTCCCAGTTAGAGGTTTTAAAGTTACTGTCTTTCTAATTGTATCCTTTTAATTGTTTCTTTAATGTTAATGGAGCCTTACGTGCTACGAGATAAAATATGATGATATTTTGAGTCACAGGTAAATGGAATTAGTTTTTGATTGAAATATATTAAAAATAGTCTATCCTTGAGTAGTGGTTCCTAAATACAGGGGGAATGAGCTTGAATATTTTCTCGACCAGGTTTTGGGTTATCTGTTCTCCAGGTCTCCAGATATCCTTAACGTTTGCTGTGTGTTAATAAAATATAATCTATAAAGGTTGGTTACTTGACTTGGAAGTAGGGTTTTCCTTTTCATTGATGATCTATCTAAATACTTTTCTAAGGTTACAATAATAATCATTCGGAATTATTAGATTATGTTGAGTGGATACAGGGATATATTGTAATTATATTTTTCTTGATGAATAATTGATTATCATAATTAGGACCATATATATTCATAAGGATTACTTTTTTAGAATATAATTCACCTGTAATTATTATATATCTACCCTCAGCATCTTCTATTATTGAGCTTTGTTTTTTTAATAAAAGGTATAACTATTCAGGAATAATTATTTGCTTACCCCTCTAGACTTATGTGTAAATCAAGATTGATATTCTTTGGAAATCCATTTTGCTGTTAATCTATACTATTACCATCCTGTTTTTGCCACCAAATCGGATAACCTCACATGTATCCGCATTATACTGCATCTGCCATGCAATTTCCCACTCCTAGCATTCTCCTCAACCGTAAACACTTTGCCCCCAGCTTCATGTCATCCGCAAATTTGTAGATGTGGCATTTTCAATTTCCTCGTCCAAATCGATTTAATATAATTTTTGTAAAAAAAAAGCTGGAGTCCCAGCACTGAGCCTTGCGGTACCCACAAGTCAACCTGCTGCCATTCTGATGAAAAGAAGGGACCTGACCGTTGCTTTACTACCACCGTTTGCTTCCTGTCTGCCTTTCGTAATCTTAATATCTATGCAGATTTTTATCCAATGATTTCTCCACTTTCCAAATGTGTGCTGGGATATTGTTCCCATCTTTAATAAAACTGACTCCAGCAGATTCCCCACAATTACGATGTTAGTCTACTATGCTGGTCTGTAATTCCCCCGTTTTCTCTCTCCCTCCTTTATCAAAAAGTGGGATTACATTAGCTACCTCCAATCCTCAGGAACGGTGCCTCCAGAATTTTTTAAAGAGTTTTGAAAAATTATCACTAATGCATCCACTATTTCTGTTGCTACTTCCTTGAGTACTCTGAGACGTAGCCTATCTGGCCCTGGGGATTTATCGGCCTTTAATCCATTCCATTTACCCAACACCACTTCCCGGCTAACCTGTATTTCACTCAGTTCCTCCATCTTATTTGACCCCCGGACCCCTGCTATTTCCGGCAGATTGTTTATGTCTTCCTTAGTGAAGACAGAACGAAAGTAGTTATTCAATTGGTCTGCCATGTACTTGTTCCCCATGATCATTTCACCTGTTTCTGACTGCATGGACCTACATTTGTTTTAACTAATCTTTTACTCTTCACATGTCTATGAAAACTTTTGCAGTCAATTTTTATCTTCCCTGTCAGTTTTCTTACATAATATATTATCCCTTCCCTAATTAAGCCCTTTGTCCTCCTCTGCTGGACTCTGAATTTCTCCCAGTTCCCTGGTAGGTTTTTTTTCTGGCTTTTTGATACTATCCCTGATTTCCCTTGTTAACCGTGGATGCACCACATTCCTTGATTTATTATTTTGCAAACTGTGATGAACAATTGCTGTATTTCATCCATGCAGTCTTTAAATGCCTTCCAATGCCTATCCACTTTCATAGAAACATAGAAACATAGAAACATAGAAATTAGGTGCAGGAGTAGGCCATTCAGCCCTTCGAGCCTGCACCGCCATTCAATATGATCATGGCTGATCATCCAACTCAGTATCCCGTACCTGCCTTCTCTCCATACCCTCTGATCCCCTTAGCCACAAGGGCCACATCCAACACTCTTAAATATAGCCAATGAACTGGCCTCAACTACCCTCTGTGGCAGAGAGTTCCAGTGACTCACCACTCTCTGTGTGAAAAAAGTCTTTCTCATCTCGGTCTTAAAGGATTTCTTCCCCCTTATCCTTAAGCTGTGACCCCTTGTCCTGGTCTTCCCCAACATCGGGAACAATCTTCCTGCTAGCCTGTCTTAAGAATTTTTTAAAGAAGGAACTTTTGCAGATGCTGGAGAATCGTACACAAAAGCTGGAAATCTCAACGCAGCATCTAAGGAGCGAAGGAGATTAGGCGACGTTTCGGGTCGAGACCCTTCTTCAGACTTAAGAATTTTGTAAGTTTCTATAAGATCCCCTCTCAATCTCCTAAATTCCAGAGAGTTATAAAACCGAGTCTATCCAGTCTTTCTTCATAAGACAGTCCTGACATCCCAGGAATCAGTCTGGTGAACTTCTCTGCACTCTCTCTATGCAATAATGTCCTTCCTCAGATTTGGAGACCAAAACTGTACGCAATACTCCAGGTGTGGTCTCACCAAAACCCTGTACAACTGAAGTAGAACCTCCCTGCTCCTGTACTCAAATCCTTTTGCTATGAAAGCTAACATAACCATTCGCTTTTTTTTCACTGCCTGCTGCACCTGCATGCCTACTTTTAATGACTGGTGTACCATGACACCCAGTCTCGCTGCTCTCCCCTTTTCCTAATCCGGCCACCATTTTAAATAATAGTCTGCTTTCCTGTTTTTGCCACCAAAGTGGATAACCTCACATTTATCCACATTATACTGCATCTGCCAAACATTTGCCCACTCACCAAGCCTATCCAAGTCACCTTGCAGTCTCCTAGCATCCTCCTCACAGCGTACACTGCCCCCCAGCTTAGTGTCATCCGCAAACTTGGAGATATTGCCTTCAATTCCCTCATCCAGATCATTAATATATTATTGTAAATAGCTGGGGTCCCAGCAACTGAGCCTGAGCCCGCGGTAAACCCCACTAGTTACTGCCTGCCATTGTGAAAAGGACCCGTTTACTTCCTACTCTTTGCTTCCTGTTTGCCAGCCAGTTCTCTATCCACATTAATACTGAACCCCCTAATACCTTATGCTTTAAGTTTGTATAACTAATCTCCTTGTCGAAAGCCTTGGGAAGTCCAGATATACCACATCCACTGGTTCTCCCTTATCCACGCTACTAGTTACATCCTCGAAAAATTCCACAAGATTTCGTCAGACATTGATTTTACCTTTTGTAAATCCATGCTGACTTTGTCCAATGATTTCACCACTTTCCAAATGTGCTGCTATCCCATCTTTAATAACTGACTCTAGCAGTTTCCCCACTACCGATGTTAGACTAACTGGGTCTGTAATTCCCCGTTTTCTCCTCTCCCTCCCTTCTTAAAAAGAGGGGTTACATTTGCTACCCGCCAATCCTCAGGAACTACTCCAGAAATCTAAAGAGTTTTGAAAGATTATCACTAATGCATCCACTATTTCCTGAGCTACTTCCTTAAGTACTCTGGGATGCAAGCCTATCTGGCCCTGGGGATTTTATCGGCCTTTAATCTATTCAATTTACCCAACACCACTTCCCGACTGACCTGGATTTCACTCAATTCCTCCTTTGACCCACAGTCCCCTGCTATTTCAGGCAGATTATTTATGTCTTCCTTAGTGAAGACGGAACCAAAGTAGTTATTCAATTGGTCCCGCCATTATCCTTGTTCCCCATGATCAACTCGCCTTTTCTGACTGCAAGGGACCTACATTTGTTTTAACTAACCTCTTTCTCTTCACATATCTATAAAAACTTTTGCAGTCAGTTTTTATGTTCCCTGCCAGTTTTCTTTCATAATCTAATTTTTCCTTTCCTAATTAAGCCCTTTGTCCTCCTCTGCTGGTCTCTGAATTTCTCCCAGTCCTCTGGTATGCTGCTTTTTCTGGCTACTTTGTACGTATCATCCTTTGCTTTGATACTATCCCTGATTTCCCTTGTTATCCACGGATGCACTAACCTTCCCCGATTTATTCTTTTGCCAAACTGGGATGAACAATTTTTGTAGTTCATCCCATGCAGTCTTTAAATATCTTCCATTGTATATCCACCGTCAACCATTTTTAGGATTAATTGCCAGTCAATCTTGGCCAATTCACGTCCTCATACCTCAAAGTTACCTTTCTTAAGTTCAGAACCATTGTTTCTGAATTAACAATGTCACTCTCCATCCTAATGAAGAACTCAAACCATATTATGGTCACTCTTGCCCAAGGGGGCACGTACAACCAAGACGGCTAATTACCCCTTCCTCATTACTCAAAACCCAGTCTAAAATAGCCTGCTCTCTTCGTTGGTTTCCTCTACTATGTTGATTTAGATAACTATCCCGCATATACATTCCAAAAAATCCTCTTCCTCAGCACCCCTGCCAATTTTGATTAACCCAATCTATATGTAGATTGAAGTCACCCATTATAAACTGTTTTGACTTTGTCGCACGCATTTCTAATTTCCTGTTTGATACCATCCCCCAACTTCTCTGCTACTGTTAGGTGGCCTGTACACACAACACCAACCAGCGTTTTCTGCCCTTGTGTTTTGTAGCTCTAACCCATACCGATTTCCACATCCTCCAAGCTAATGTCCTTCCTTTCCATTGCGTTAATCTCCTCTCCTAACCAGCAAGCTAGACCCCACCTCCTTTTCCTTTCTCTCTATCCCTACCTGAATATTTAATATCCCTGGATGTTGAGATCTCCCAGCCTACGTCACCCTGGAGCCATGTCTCCGTGATCCCAACTATATCATAATCATTAATATCTAATCTGCACATTCAACTCGTCCACCTTATTACGAATACTCCTTGCATTGAGACACAAAGCCTTCAGGCTTGTCTTTACAACGCACTTTACCTCCCCCTTATACAATTTTTGCTGAAAAGTGGCCCTTTTTGATTTTTGCCCTGGTTTTGTCTGCCCTGCCACTTTTACTTTTCACCCTTGCTACCTAATGCTTCTACCCTCATTTTACACACCCTCCTGCCTCTACTGCTCTTGTACCCATCCCCCTGCCACATTTAGTTTAAATTCCTCCCCGACAGCACTAGCAAAACACTCCCCCAAGAACAGTGGTTCCATTCCATTCCAGGTGCAAACCGTCCTGTTTTGTACCGGTCCCACCTCCCCCAGAACTGGTCCCCAGTGCCCTAAAATTTTGAATCCCTCCCCCTTGCACCACTTTTCAAGCCACGTATTAATTTGCATTATCCTCCTATTTCTACTCTGACTGGCCCGTGGTACTGGTAGTAATCCGGAGATTACTACCTTTGAGGTCCTACTTTTAAGTTTATCTCCTAGCTCCCTAAATTCACCTTGCAGGACCTCATCCCTTTTTTTACCTATATCGTTGGTGCCAACATGCACCACGACAACTGGCTATTCACCCCCCCCCCCTTCCAGAATGTTCTGCAGCCGACATCCCTGACCTTTGCACCAGGGAGGCAAAATACCATTCTGGAGTCTTGTTTGCGGCCGCAGAAACGCCTATCTATTCCCCTGACAATTGAATCCCCTATTACTATTGCCCTTAAAACCCCTCCTCTTTTCCCCCCTCATGTGCTGCAGAGCCACCCATGGTGCCATGAACCTGGCTGCTGCTGCATTCCCCTGATGAGCCATCTCCCCTCAACAGTATCTAAAATGGTATACCTGTTGTTTAGGAGGGAGAATGACCGCATGGGACTCCTGCACACTACCTGCCTACTGCTGCTTTGCTGGCTATTGGCCACCCGTTCCCTTCTTGTCCTCTTACCTTTTTGCCTGATGTGTGACCAACTCACTGTACGTTGCTATCCACGACTTTCTCCGCATCGTGGATGCTCCAGTATGAATCCAGCCGCAGTTCCAATGCGGTCTGCCAGGAGCTGCAGCTGGACACACTTCCTGCAAACGTAGTCACCAGGGACACCAACCATCTCCCTGATCTCCCACATGTTGCAGGCTGAACAAACCACGGGACCAATCTGTACTGACATATCTTACTCCCAAATTACACTGTATTAAATATAAAAAAAAACACAAAAACTTACCCTTTAAACTTTACTACTCAATACTGAATCCTTAACTCCCAGAATCCCTCACTCCCAGAAGGCAGAAATGTAAAATTGTAAACCCGGGGTTGCACCCAATCAGCTGCTTCCTCAGGTCCTCCTCCACCAATCAGCGGCTTCCTCAAAAAAAAACCACTTCTCCAAATGGAACGTTATGGAAAAAACAAGCCCCGCGCTAGATTTTTATCCTTACCGGTCGGGTGTCGCTCCTCCCCCTCCTCTTCTTCCAACGGCTCCTGTGGGCCTCTGGAAAAACAAGCCCCGCGCTAGATTTTAATCCTTACCTGTCGGCTGTCGCTCCTCCCCCTCCTCTTCTTCCAACGGCTCCTGTGGGCCTCACTTTCAACCTTTTAAAAATCAATTGCCAGTCTATCTTGGACAATTCTCGTCTCATACCTTCAAAGTTACCTTTCTTTAAGTTCAGAACCCTTGTTTCTGAATTAATTATGTCACTCTCCATCCAAATGAAAAACTCAACCATATTATGGTCATTCTTGCCCAAGGGGCCACGCACAACAAGACTGCTAACTAACCCTTCATTATTATTCAATACTCAGTCTAGAATAGCCTTCTCTCTCGTTGGTTCCTCAACATGTTGGTTTAGAAAACTATCCCGCACACATTCCTCTTCCTCAGCACCCCTGCCAATTTTATTCACTTAATCTTTATATAGATTGATGTCACCCATTATAACAGTTTTACCTTTGTTGCACGCATTTCCAATGTCTTGTTTGATGCCATCCCCAACTCCACTACTAATGGCTTGGTGGGTGGCGGTGGGGGTTGGGGGGGCTGTTAGATGGCCTGTACACAACGCCCACTTGCGTTTCATGCCCCATAGTGTTTCGCAGCTCAACCCATATCGATTCCACATCCTCCAAGCTAATGTTCTTCCTTTCTATTGCGTTAATCTCCCATCTAACCAGCAACGCTACCCCACCTCCTTTACCTTTCGGTCTTACCCTATTGAATATTGAATATCCCTGGACGTTCAGCTACCAGCCTTGATCACCCTGGAGCCATGTCTCCGTGATCCCAACTATGGCATAGTCATTAATAGTTATCTGCACCTTCAACTCATCCGCCTTGTTACGAATGCTCGTCGCATTGAGACACAAAGCATTCAGGCTTGTTAGTCATCTGCAAATTTGCTAATGTTACCTTTAATCCCTGCATCTAAATTATTGATGTATATTATAAATATTACGGTCCCAACAGCGAGCCCTGTAGCACCCCGCTAGTCACTGTCAGCCATTCTGAAAGGGAACCATTAATCCCAACTCTTCGCCTCCTGTCTGCCAACCAATTTTCTATCCATTCTTGTGCTCTAATTGTGCCCACCAATCTCCTATGTGGGACATTATCAAAAGCTTTCTGAAAGACTAGGAACCCTAAATCAACTGTCGTCCATTTCCCTAGATATATTCTCAAAATTCCATAAATTGAATCAAGCCTATTTTCCCCTTCGTAAATCCATGTTGACTCGGACCGATCCTGTTACCGCGATCTAAATGTGCCACTATTTCATATTTTATGATTGACTCCAGCACCTTCACCACCAACGATATCAGACTAACTGGTCTATATTTCCCTGCTTTCTCTCTCCCGCCTTTCTTAAATTCTGGGATAACATTATCTACCCTGCAGTCCACAGGAACTGATTCTGAATCTTAAAAGCATTGTAAAATGTTCACCAATGCGTCCACGATTTCTAGAGCCACTTCGCAGACTATCAGGTCCTGTGGCTTTATCAGTCTTCAGTCCCACCAGTCTACCCAACACCATTTTCTGCCGAATGTGAATTTAGTCAGTTCATCCGTCATGCTAGACCCTCTCTCCACTGGGGGTGAGTGTGGGGATGGGGGTGGGGGAGGGGTGTTGGGGCAGGGGGCAGCAGGGGTGGTTGGGGAGTTGTGGGGAGAGAGTACGAGAAAATACGGAAGTTGTGGGGAAGAGAGGAGAATCACGGGGTAGAGGGGGCACGAATCAGCTAGGGGGACGAGAGGGAAATAGTTTGTAAGACTCACAGCGGGAGATGTGGACTCACAGCTAGCGCTGTTCACTGTCCGTCGGTTGCTTCGCTGGTTGCTGGTCGCTGTCCTCGCCGGGATCAAAATCTCCGCTTTCCATTTCGGGCCAACGGCGCCGAATCTGTCGGGCCGGGCCGCTCGGGTCGGGTCGGGTCAGGTCGGGTCGGTCGGGTCGGGTCGGGTCGTGTCGGGTCGGGCCAGGACGGGTCCCTCCCTCCGAAAATTATGTCCGGTTGGAGACCTCTGCCGAGCCTCCCGCAGCTGCAGTAAAGGCGTAATGGCGTAGGAAGGGGTGCACCGTCCCGAGGAGTGACAGCTGAAGAAACTAATTGCGCGGCGCTGGAAGGCAGGAGAAGAGATCGATCTGCACACGCGCGGTTTTTATGATATTTAAACTTCGAGAATGTTGACGTAATTCAACCAATCGGAACGAAACTTGTGGACCAGAAGCATAGGAGAACGGTTTGTGAACTGGTGAAAATCGCAGCGTTATGGCGAACCGTTTTGGGCAAATAGAACGACTGCCACACCGGAAGATAACAAGATCAGTTGTAGTGCTAGGTAGACAGATAGATCGATAGATACATAGATCGATAGACAGACAGACAGACAGACAGACAGACAGACAGACAGACAGACAGACAGACAGACAGACAGACAGACAGACAGACAGACAGACAGACAGACAGACGGACAGATGGACAGATAGACAGATAGGCATATAGACAGATAGATAGACAGATAGAGAGATAGACAGATGGACAACGTCGCCTATCTCCTTCGCTCCTTAGATGCTGCTGCACCCGCTGAGTTTCTCCAGCGTTTTGTGTACCCTAGACAGATAGACAGATAGACGGATAGAACGGATATGAACTTTATTCAGCTCAGGCACTTTGAATCCTGGCAATTTCTGCTTTACACATGTATGACCAAAGTAAACGAGAAACAAGCGATTTATTTGCAGTAACTCTCTCTTTATTGCTTAAGATATAACCATGTACAGAAACAAAGAGACAGATTGGATGATCTCTGGTGAATTTCGAGCGCTGTGAATTGGATGTGGAAAATCCCCTGAATTTACACGCAAATTGATCCTCTCGTCAAAGATGGAACGGAGTCATGAGCACTTAACTAACGCGGCAAAGCAAATTAATATTCCAAAACGATTGCAAATCCGAGAAAGGTAGGATCATAGTATCTTGAAATCATAAAATCATGGAGATATGCAAGCCTGAAATAGAGATATCATGGAATCATAAAGTTATACAAAACTGAAATCAACGATATAATGGAAACACAACATTATACAATCTTGAAATCAGGGTTACAATGGAATCATGATATTATTCAATACTGAAATCACAGATATGATCATGAAATTCTGATATCAGGGATATCATGAAAGCATGGTTAAACAACCTTGAAATCTGAGAGATCATAATCACAATGTAATACATTCTCAAAATCATAGAAACAGCTATATAATGCGCAAATCATGAACAATGAGAGAATTTTATAAAATCATTAGAGACATAGATAGGGTAGACAGTCACTTCTGCCCTCCCCAGTGGGTCAAAGACTAGAGGGCATAGCTTCAAGGTGAGATGGGCAAAGTTTAAAGGCCATGTGCGCGGCAATTAATTTTTACACAAATGGTGGTGGGCGCCTGGAATGCGCTGCCGGGGGTGGCGGTGGAGACAGATACAAAAGTTGCCTCAGAGGCTATCACCTTGGCACATATAAGTCAAGTGAATGGAGGGATATGGATCACATGCAGGCAGAGAGGAACTTGGTGTTGTGTTCGGCACGGACATTGTGGGCAGAGGGACCTGTTCCCGTGCTGTACTGTTCATTGGTCTCTGTAATAACCCTGTAATTTAATACAGGGTGTAATACATGCCTACTTTTGTACCATTGTTGTTGAATCTCGTTGGTCCCTCAATCAAACCTCGTGTTGTAAGATGTCTGAAATAAGAAAGATGGGATATCAATATTAAATTATGCAGCAGTGTCCCGACTCGAAGACAACGGGAAGAAAGAAAGCAAGGGAGGTGGAGAAAATGAGGGAGAGAAATAAAGAGAAGCAGAGAGAAAGCAACATAGAAGGGCAGAGACAATACAGTACGGAAACAGGCTATATGGCCCAACTTGCCCATGCCAACCAAGTTGCCCCAGGTACTGTAGTCCCAGCTTCCTGTGTTTTGCTCACAGGTTAGGTAAGCACATCAACGCCTCAACTTCCTTAGAATATTTGGCATGTCCCCATCAACCCTCACCAACTTCTATGGATGTGCATTTTATCGGGATTCATTAGAACATGGTTTGGGCACAGCTCCATCTAATTCCACAAGACATTGCAGAGGTGTGGACACAGCCCACACCATCAGGCAAAACAATCTCTCTTCCATGGACACCAACCACGTTTCACGCTGCCCCTGCAAGACCACCAGCATATCAAGGAACACTCACACCGGTGACTCCCTCTTCGACCCTCTCTCATCGCGCAGGACGTACAGAAGTTTGAAAACTGATACCTCCAAATTCGGGGATAATTTATTCCCGGCAGTATTAGGCAACTAAACCATTTCTCACCAACTTGAGAGCGGTCCTGAGCTCCCATCTGTCTAATTGGAGATGTTTGAACTATCTTTAATCTGACTTTATTGGACATCAATGTGATATATTTGCACTAAACCTTATTCTATTTACACTGTGGTTGGCTGCATTGTAATCATGTATAGTCCTTGACTGTACAGCACGCAACAAAAAAAACATTTCAACATAACTCGGTGCACGTGACTATAATAAACTTAATTACAACTAAATATCCCTCAAAAACTTCACTGTCCACGTATCTGTTCCTCGAGATTATGGATACGTGACGTTTCTGGCCCAGACCCTTCTCATCTATCCATGTAATCCATAGATGCTGACTAAGCTTCTGAGTTACTCAAGGAATTTGCGTCCCTTTGTTTAACATTGGATAGAGTGCAGAGAAGATTTACCACGATGTTCCCAAGACTCAAAAGCACAGAGAGAGGTTAGGCAGGCTAGGACTTTATTCCTTGGCCTGCAGGAGGATGAGGGTTGATCTTATAGAGGTGGATAAATGCATGACGGGAATAGAGAGGGTGAACACACATTCCCCTAGGGTTGGGTAATAGAGAACCAAAGGACATAGCTTCAAGTTGAGGGGGGTTGGGGTGGGGGGTGGGGGGAGCTTTAATAAGAACACGAGGCACAACTTATTTCAAACATAGTGTGGTGCGTATATGCAATGCGCTGCCAGAGGAGATAGTTGAAGCAGGTACTTTCACAATGTAGTTGGACAGGTACATGGATATGTTTAGATGAATATTGGCAAAATACAGGGTGGTGAGAGTAGTGTAGATGTGGCATCTTGGGCAGCTTGGGTATGTTGAGTCGAAAGATCTGTTTCCGTGTTGTACGCCTCTACAACTCTATGATTCATGCCTCAATGAAAAATATACCCCATCCCTCTGTGACAGGCAGGTGGATATAGAGTCAGAGTCAAACAGCGTGGAAGCGGGCCCTTCCTTTGTCGGCGTTTGGCCCATATCCCCATAAACCTCAGAAATCCAGGTACCTGCCTACATAATTCTTAAACATTGTGATAGTACCTGCCTCAACTCCCTCCTCAGGCAGCTAATTCCATGCACCCACCACCCTTTGTGACAAAATGTTACCCCTTAGGTTCCCATTAAATCATTTCCCTCCTAACCTATGTCCTCTGGCTCTTGATTTCCCTACTCTGGGCAAAAGTGTCTGTGCGTTTGCCTGGTCTATTCCGCTCAAGATTTTGTACCCATTTATTAGATCACCCCTCATCCTCCTGCGTTCCAAGGTATAAAGTCCTAGCCTGCTGAAGCTCTCCCTATAGCTCAGTCAATCGAGTCCTAGCAACATCCGACTAAATCTTCTCTTTGAAGCTTGACATCATCTTTCCTATAACATTGTGGCTAAAGCTGAACACAATACTCTAGCTATGGATTCCCCAACATATTTTAGAACTTTAACATGGGTTCCCAACATATTCTGAACAAAATATATCTGAATACATTTCTCCCAGAATGACCTACCTTGCCTTTGCAAGCTAATACAGACGCAATTATTCCATAGAGAATGCTCTTGCAAATCAGGATCAGATAAGTTAGTTTCCCAGCTTCCATTGTCTGCGTTTTGGCTTCTGTTAAGGGAACATACCAATTTGCTATGAACATATTTAGTTAAGAATTAAGTTTAAACAATAAAATTCTTACTTGTTAAAGTAGGATATGCACTTTAGCACAACAGAAAATTATGAATTAGCAATGGCTGGAGTTGCGGAGTGTGAAGAAAGCTGTCAATGTATACAACGGAATATAGATCAGCTACAGAAACGGGCGGAGAAAAGGTAATGGAATTTATTCCGAGCAAGTCAACGGTGTTAAACTTTGGGAGGTTGAATGTAAGGGGAAATACTACATTGAATGTCAAGACACTTATCAGCATTGATGTATAGAGGGATCTTGGTGTCCAAGTCCTGACTTCCATGAAAGAAGCAAGACAAATATATACAGTTCCCCACCAAGTTTAGATTATTGTCACGTGTACCGAGATGCAGTAAAACGCTTTTGTTACGTGCTAACCAGTTAGCTGAAAGACAATCCAATATAAACCAAGGCATCCACAGTGTGCATACACATGATAAAGGGAATAATGTGAATATCATTTAGTTCACGATGAAGTCCAGTAAATCGTCTCAAACGATAAATGAAATCAATGCAAGGGAAGTTGGTTCATGTAATTGTCTGTGTTGCATCCACAATTATCTGCAGTTGCCTGCGCTCTTGAACGGAGCAGTTCCTATTCCCAATTTTCCAGCAACTAGTTGTCCGACATATCTTTAAATCAAGAGGAGAGGAGTGAAATTGTAAAGAAGGAAGTGCAGATGCTGGAAAATCGTGCGTACACAAAATGCTGGAGCAACTCAGCGGGTGCAGCAGCATCTATGGAGCGAAGGAGATAGGCAAAGTTTCGGGCAGAAACCCTGTACGAGAGGGCACTTGAAATCCATCCCCCGGAAGTCTCCATCGAAAATGTGGCATCTACGCCTGATGAGGTAGTTGATATCGATCTCAGTGGGACTTCCATGGCTGATAGGCCGGTCGAATTTGTCTCCTGCGGCCAGGGTTCTGGATCTTTCTGGAACCAGCAGGACCATTGCCATAGCCGAATTCTGAGCGCGACATTGCGGGATCCATATCCCTGCACCTGATCGGCCTATGCGGACTGTTCCAGTAACGTTGTCCTCCTCTCGGAGGCCGTGATCTCGGCTGGTCTTCCAAAACGGATCATGCAGAAAGGGTGCTGGAAAATTGTGGGTGGTCCGGTAAAGAAGCCACACCGGATGCTTGCCTTTTTCGGTCGGGCATTGAGTATAGGTTTTGAATGAAAGGTGAAGAGATACAGGTCCTTCATCAATGTCCAGAAACCTTGGTTCCATAGCCTTTCCATATTATCAGTTGTGCTGGTCCAGCATAGGCCACGGCCTCTGAGAGGAGTCCAACTACTGGAATGGTCCACCTTGGCCATTGAGGAGCCGAGATCGGCCTCGGAAGTTGGCTATGGGAACGGATCTCCTGTAGTTCCAGAGCACTGGCTGCTGGGTGCATATTCGAGCCAACAATCGGCCGCGGAAGTCAGGATGAGTTCCAGATCAGCCACCTCGCCGTAGGAACATAGAAAACAGTGCAGAAGGAGGCCATTCGGCCCTTCATTGTGATTATGACTGATCATCCACAACCAGTAACCTGTGCCTGCTTTCTCCCCATACCACTTGATTCTGCTATTACCTAGAACTCTATCTAACTCTTTTAAATTAATCCAGAGAATTGGCCTCTACGTCATTCTGTGGCAGAGATTTCCACAAATTCACAACTTTCTGGGTGTGAAACGTTTTTTCTCACCTCAGTCTGAAATGACCTCCCCTTTCTTCTGAGACTGTTGCCCCTGGTTCTGTACCCAACGAATATTGGAACATTTTTTTCCTGCATCTAGCTTGTCCAGTCCGTTTATAATTGTTTGTGTTTCTATAAGATCCACACTGATCCTTCTAAACCCTAGTGACTACAATCGTAGTCTTACCAATCTTTCCTCATATGACAGTCCCGCCATCCCGGGATTAATCTCGTGAAGATATGCTGCATTTCCACAATAGCAAGGATGTCCTTCCTCAAATTAGGAGACCAAAACTGCACACAATACTGCAGATGTGGTCTCACCAGGGCCCTGTACATCCCGGCCTATGTGCTACATTTCAGGGGGGGGGGATTCCTGGGGATGTTTCAAGGGTGTTCTTGTAATTTTGTCCGGATTAAAAGAGGTGCCGGTCAACCAGTTGTCGGAAAATCGGTGGTGGACCTGTACCATAACTAAAAGTCCATTCTACGAAACCTACTATTAAATCATTTTCCCAGCTTACATTGTCTGAATGTTAGCTCTGTTAGGAAAACAGAGATATGCTCAATACCTTGACTGATGATGAAGACCAAATTAGAAATAAGAATATTAAATGGGAGATTATGTTACAGTTGTTCCAGCCATTATTGAGGACAGATTTGGAGGATCATGTTCAGTTTTGGTCATCCTGTTATGGGAAAAATGTTGTTCCTTGAAAGTAGCATCACAGGTAGATAGGGATGTCAAGAAAACTTTTGGCACATTGGACCATCCGTCAGAGTATTGAATGTTGAAGTTGAGAAGGCATGTTACAGTTGTATAAGATGTTGGTGAGGCCGCATTTGGAGTATTGTATTTAGTTTTATAATAAACTATAAATGGTGCAGAGAAGTTTTACGAGGAGCGCAGGAGGACAATAGACAATTTACAATAGGAGCAGGGGTAGGCAATTTGGCCCTTCGAGCCAGCACCGCCAATCAATGCGATTATGGCCGATCATCCCCAATCAGTACCTCCTTCCTGCCTTCACCCCATATCCCCTGACTCCGCTATGTTTAAGAGCGCTATCTAGGTCTCCCTTGAAATCATCCAGATAACCTGTCTCCACCAGTGGCTGAGAATTCCACAGACTCACCACTTTCTTTGAGAAAAAAGTGTTTCCTCGACTACGTTCTAAATGGCTTACTCCTTATTATTAAACGGTGGCCCCTGGTTCTGGACACCCACAACATCGGGAACATGTTTCTTCCTTCTAGCGTGTCCAAGCCCTTAAAAATCTTATATGTTTCAATGAGATCCCCTCTCATCCTTCTAAACTCCAGGGTGTACAGGCCCAGCTGCTCCATTCCCTCAGCATTTGGCAGCCCCACTAATCCGGGAATTAACCTTGTAAACCTACGCTGCACTCCATCAATAGCAAGAATACCCTTCCTCAAATTAGGGGACCAAAACTGCAAGAATATCCTTCCTCAAATTAGGGGACCAAAACTGCACACAATGCTCAAGGTGTGGTTTCACTAGGGCTCTGTACAACTGTAGGTACAACTGTAGAAGGACCTCTTTGTTCCTGTATTCGATTCCTCTTGTTATAAAGGCCAACATGCCATTCGCTCTGATCACTGCCTGCTGTACCTGCATGCTTATACCTGCTGTACCTGCATGCAGGAAGAGGATCATCTCCTAGAGGTAGATACATTCATCAGGGGTATGGAACATAGACACATAAAGCTGGAGTAACACAGCGGGGCAAGCTGCATCTCTGAATGGGTGATGTTTCGGGTTGAGAAACGTCACCTATTCCTTTTCTCCAGAGATGCTGCCTGACCCGCTGAGTAACTCCAGCTTTTTATGTATATCTTTGGTTTAAAATAGCATCTGCAGTTCGAGGGGAATTCCACTTACACATTAGGGGAATAGATCGGGTGATCGAGAACCAAAGGACATAGGTTATATAACAGCTGTGCAAGACATATATAGGTAAGGCCACATTTGGAGGTTTGCGTTCAGGTTTGGTCAGCCTATTTATGAGAAAAGTGTTATTAATCTGGAAAGGATGCAGCAAAGATCTACAAGGATGTTGCCAGGACTCGAAGCCTGATTTTATTCCTTGGAGCGCAGGAGGATGGTCTTATAGAGAGGTAGAAATATCGCTAGAGGAAGAGTTCTGGTAAAAGCAGAGTCTCTTGCCCAGACCAGGGGGATCGAGTACCAGAGGACATCGGTTTATGTTGAGGTGGGGGGACAGCTTTAATAGGAACCTGAGGGGTAACATTCCACACGTGGGCTGGTGGGTACCTGGAACAATCGGCCAGGGGAGGTAGTTGAGGCAGGTACTATCACACATTTTAAGTAACAGTTAGACAGGCACATGGATAGGAATGGTTTACAGGGATTAGGGTCAAGCGTGGGCAGGGGGGCGTGATATACATGGGGCATGTTGGTTGGTGTCGCAAGTTAGGCGGAAGTGCATTTTGCACTCTGCATGACTCTGCGATATTCACACGCTTTAACGCTGACACACAAAGTGTAAACAGTCTTGAAATAATAACCGAATCCTTATTTAAGTAAAACCGCTCACCTTTATTTAAGCCACAAGTCTCTGAAAGAAGAAATATGAAAAATGTGGTCAGTAGTATATTATTTACATATTTAAGGCATAAAAAATGCAGAGAGTTGTGGATGTATCCCAATCCTCCACACAGATCAGACTCCCACCAGCCGGGAAAGGGTTGCACAGTGGTGCAGCGGTAGAGCTGCTGCCGTGCAGCGTCGATTTGCCTATGGGTGCTGTCTGCGCGTAGTTTGCAAGTTCTTCCAGTGACGCCGCTGGTCCAGTTTCCTCCCATATTCCAAAGATGTGCGGATGTATAGGTTAATTAGATCCTAAACAACTGTCCCTAGTGTAGGATAGAACTTACGATTGTTGTTTGTCGTGGACTCAGTGGACCGCAGGGGCTGTTTCCCCGCTGTATCATGAAACTAAACTAAACTAAACTAAACTAAAGTAAGCTAGTGTACAGATGATCGTTAGTCGGCATGGACTCGGTGGGCTGAATGAACTTGTTTCCATGCTGTATCACTAAATTAAACTAAACTAGCATATGGGTGAGGTGATTGTTGGTCACCGTGGAATCGATGTGCCAAAGGGCCTGTTTCGATGCTGTATCTCTAAACTATAACTAAGTTTCAATAAGGTCCAAGATAAATGTAGAATTAGCGTTACCTAATTTGATATGTTATTTTTGGCCGGTTCTGATTAAAAATATGAATTTTTGGCTGGTAAAAATGGATCAGGAACCAGCTTGGCTGAAGATGGAAATGGAAGATTGTTTACCGTTTGATATAAGTTCGATTCTTCCTGCGTCAAGTTAAGTACAAACACAACTTCAATATGTAATTACTTCTAATAAAAATGTTTTACAAAAAACATATATTTTACAAAAGGAAACCCTATAATTTATAGCAATATAAGTATTTGGAAACAAATAGTTAAGACATTACATTTGGATAAAGTGTCACTCTGTTTACCTATTATGAATAATGCTTTATTTAAACCTTCTATATTGTATAAGGGGTTTAGACACTGAAAGCATTTAGGAATTATAAGGATAGAACACCATTACAGGAAAGGAACATTTCTATCATTTAAAGAATTAAAAGATATCTTTCGAATACACCCAAATAACTTGTTTAGGTATTTACAAATTAGAGACTATATCAAGTCAAACATGCAAGATTATATGAATAGAGAACCAGGATTACTGGAAGAGTGGCTTTTCACGCATCCGAATACAGAAACATTAATAGCGTGCATATATAATACTCTTTTGGGTAGGGAAGTCCCAACAACAGAATCATACCGTCAGATATGGGAAAATGAAATAGGTCTATCTATAATGAAAGACGCTTGGGAAGAAATATTACAACGTATACGCCGATGCTCATTAAATGCCAAACATACTTTGGTAGAATTTAAAGTATTACATAGATTACACTACTCAAAAACTAAATTAAATAGAATTGTTCCTAACATTTCTTCTATTTGCGATAAATGTCAGCATTACGAAGCTAACTTAACGCATAGTTTTGTAACATGCATTAAACTTAATATTTTAATTTTTAAGTTTTAAGTTTTAATTTTTAAGCTGATATTTTTTGGAATCAATTTTGAAGTTATTAAAACTATATCGGATCCTGATCTAAAGCTAATAATATTAGCAGTGAGTGACTAAAGCTTAATATTAACAGTAAGTCAAAGAACGTTTCTTGATTACTGTTTGATAATTGGAAAAAAAATAATATTAACATTCTGGAAGGGAACATTATCCACCACAATCAAAATGTGGACTGTGGAAACGTCGGAGACGTTGCAATTGGAGAGATTTAGGGTTGTCCTAATGGACAAATATGAACCTTTTGAACACATATGGTCTCCATTCATTGATTATTTAAAGGGGTAGCTGAGCTCAGCACCGTAACTCAATAATAACCCTGGTGTAGGATTAGATGAAAAGTTGTATTCTGGGATCTGTATACACGTCTCTATAGATATTGTTATGTGAAACTGTTCCATTCATTGTTAAGATGTATTCCTTATTTTTTATTTATTTTTCTATAGATATATATATTTATTATATAATAATTGTTTTTATTTTTTTATTTGCTTATCTTTATTCTTTTTTATTTTTTATTCTTTCTTATATAATCATTATTATTTAATCACCACTTCTTGATTATCGATTTATACTTTTATTTGTATTCCACTCCCTTTCCTTCCCAAAAAAAAACAAAAAACAGTAGCGTATATAAATTATTCCGTAACATCTGTACAACTTTGGTGACAAGTCTAATTTATATTTGAAGTACTGTTGTTGCTTAGATAATATGCAATGATACTAATAAAAATATATTTTTTAAAAGGTTCGATGAGGTCTACCCTCATCCAGCGAGTACAGGCCCAATGCTGTCAGACACTCATAGAAACATAGAAACATAGAAAATAGGTGCAGGAATAGGCCATTCGGCCCTTCGAGCCTGCACCGCCATTCAATATGATCATGGCTGATCATCCAACTCCGTATCCTGTACCTGCCTTCTCTACATACCCCCTGATCCGATTAGCCACAATGTCCACATCTAACTCCCTCTTAAATATAGCCACTGAACTAGCCTTAACTACCTTCTGTGGCAGAGAATTCCACAGATTCACCTCTCTCTGTGTGAAAGACTTTCTTCTCATCTCGGTCCTACAAGATTTCCCTCTTATCCTTAAACTGTGACCGCTTGTTCTGAACTTCCCCAACATGGGGAACAATCTTCCTGTATCTAGCCTGTCCAACCCCTTAAGAATTTGGTAAGTTTATATAAGATCCCCGCTCAATCTTCTAAATTCTAGCGAGTACAAGCCGAGTCTATCCTGTCTTTCTTCATAGGAAATTCCTGCCATCCCACGAATCAGTCTGGTTAACAGTCTGAATCATACGTTAACCGAAACATTCCCTGGATCATTCTCATAAAGCACTTTTGTTTTGTTCTGTATGTTAGCCATCGTCTGCAGTTATAGTGTCATAGAGTCACAATCGTGGAATCAGGCGCTTTGGAGCAACTTGACCATGCCGACCAACATGCCCCATCTATTCTAGTCCCACCAGCCTGCATTTGGCCCATATGCTTGTAAGGCTCTCCTATCCATGAACGTGTCTAATGTTTCTGAGATGTTATGATAATACTTGCCTCAACTACCTCCTCTGGCAGCTCGTTTCATATCCCCGGCACCCTCTGTGTAATAAACGTTACCTTTCAGGTTCATATTATATCTTTCCTTAATTTCACCTAAACCTACAGTATGTCCTATGGTCCCCGATTCCCCTACTCTGGGTAAAAGACTCAGTGCACTCACACATCATTTTCCTCTAGTGGCATTATACACCTCTATACAATCACCATTCATCCTCAGGCACTCCAAAGAATAAAGTCCTAGCCTACGCAACCTCTCCCTACATCTCATGCCTTCGAGTCCTGGAACAATCGTCATAAGAATAGAACATCATGAGAGGCATAGATCGGATAGGTCTGTAGTCTTTTGCCCAGAATAGTGGAATCGAGAACCAGAGGACATAGGTTTAAGGTGAAGGAGAAAAGATGTAATAGGAAACCGAGGGGTATTTTTTTTTCATACAGGGGATGGTGGGTATATGGAACTAGCTGTCAGAAGAGGTAGTTGAGGTATATACTATTGCAAAGTTGAAGATACATTTAGACAGGTACATGAATAGAGGAGGATTAGAGGGATATGGGCCGAATGCACGCAGGTGGGACTAGTGTCGTTTGGACATGTTGGCTGGTGTGTTAAAGTTGGGGTGAAGGTCCTATGTCCACTATGACTGTCTACTATTCAGTAATGTTCGATATTCCATACATTCATGTTCATACGTTTTAGGAGCACAATTAGGACATTCGGCCCATCTAGTGTACTCTGCCATTCAATAATGGCTGATCTATTTTTCCCTCTTGACCCCATTCTATTGCCTTCTCCCCATAACCACTGACACCCTTACTCAGCAAGAATCCACCAATCTTTGCCCTTAAATATCTAATGATTTGCACATCACAGCCTTCTGTGCCAATTAATTGCACAGATTCACCACCCTTTGTCCACAGAAATTCCTCCTCATCTCGTTTCTAAAATTACGTCCTTTTATTATGAGGCCGTGGACTCTGGTCATCAACTCTCCCACTAATGGAACCAACCACCCCACATCCACCAATCCAGGTAGCACCTCGTCCTTCTAAACTCCAGTGCGCACAGGCCCAGAAGCCGCAAATTCCCCTGTACGTCATCCCAATCATCCCCGGGGTCATTCTCATACACCACTTTTAGTTACATAAATACATAGAAAGGAGGTGCATGTGTAGCCTATTCAGCCCTTCGAGGCAACAGCGTCATTCAATTTGGTATGGCTGATCATCCACAATCTGTACCCAGTTCCTGCCTTCTCTCCATAACCCTTGACTCCGCCAGTTGTAAGAGCTCTATCTATCTCGCTTTTGACCAGCGAATCGGCCTCCACTGCGTTCTGAGTAGTGAATTCCACAAATTCACAACTCTGTGTGTGAAAAAGTTTGTCCTCATCTCAGTTCCAACTGGCCTACCACTTATTTTTAAACTTTGGCCCCTGGTTCTGGACTCCCCCAGCAGCAGGAACATGTTTCCTACATCTAGTGCGTCCAATCCATTAATACATTTATATGTGTATATAAGATCTCGCCTCATCCTACTGAATCCACTGATTACAAGCCCAGTCGCTCCATTATTTCGTAAGTTGACAGTTCCACCATTCTTCTGAACCTACACTGCACCTCCTCAATAGTAAGAATGTGCTGATTCAAAATACTAGATCCAAACTGCACACAATATTCTAGCTGTGATCTCACCTGTGCCCTTTACCTCTGCAGAATCACCTCTTTGCTCCTATATTCAACTCCTCTCGTTAGGAAGGTAAACATGCCATTAACTTTCTTTAATGCCTGATGTATCTGCATGCTTACTTCAGTGACAGATGTACTAGGGCACACAGGCCTCGTTGTCCTTCCCCTTTTCCAAAACAGACACCATTTAGGTAATAATATGCCCACCCGTTCTTGCCACCAAAGTAGCTAACCTCACATTTACCCACATAATACTGCAACGACCACGCATCTGCCCACTCACCCACCCTGACCAAGTCACCCTGCATCCCCATAGCAGCCTCTTCACACTTCACACGGCCACCCAGCTTTATGTCATCTGCAAATTGGCTAATGTTACTTTTAAATTCCTCATCGAAAACGTGAATGTATATTGTGATTAGCTGCAGTCCCAGCACTGAGCTTTGCGGCAGTAGTCACTGCCTGCCATTCTGAAAGGGACCCGTTAATCCTTACACTGTGTTTCCTGTCTGCAAACTAATTTGTTATCCATGTCAACGCTCTATCCCCAATACCATGTGCTCTAAATTTGCCCACTTATCTCCTGTGTGGGACCTTCTCAAAGATGTTCTGAAAGTCCAGGTACACTAAATCCAGCGGCTCTCCCGTGTTTATTTTTCTTGTTACATCTTCAAAAAATTCCAGAAGATTTGTGAAGCATGATTGCTCCTTCGTAAATCCATGGTGACTTGGAACGATCCTGGTACGGCTATCCAAATGTGCTGCTATTACATCTTTGTTAATTAACCAGCATCTGCTCCACCATTGATGTCAGGCTAACCGGTCTATCATTTGTGATCTTTCGTGTTTTTACCGGCTTTTTCAGTTCTTGTTAATATTATCTGACAATGGCCAATAGGTGCAGGAGTAGGCCATTTGGCCCTTCGAGCCAGCACCGCCATTCACTGTGATCATGGCCGATCATCCACATTCAGTGCCCCGTTCCTGCCTTCTCACCATATCCGCTGACCTTATTATATTTAACAACTCTATCTAACACTATCTTGAAAGCATCCAGAGCCTTCCACTGATTTCTGAGGTAGAGAATCCCATAGATCCACAACTCTCTGGGTGAAAACGTTTTTCCTCATCTCTGTTATAAAAGGCCTACCCCTTATTCTTCAGCTGGTTCTGGACTCCCTCAACACCGGGAACATGTTTCCTGCCTCTAGCGTGTGCAATCCCTTACACATCGTATGTGTTCCAATAGGATATCCTCTCATCCTTATACATTCCGGAGTATACATGCTCAGCCGCTCCATTCTATCAACATATGATAGACCTGCCATCCCGGGAATTAACCTCGTGAACCTACAATAGCAAGAATGTCCTTCCTCAAATTTTGAGACCAAAACTGCACACAATACTCCAGGTGTGGTCTCACTGGGGTCCTGTGCAGCTGCAGAAGGACGTATTTGCTCCTATACTCAACTCCTCGTGTTATGAAGGCCAACATACCATTAGCTTTCTTCACTGCCATATATCCACATTAAGCTACATCTGCCATACATCCATACACACTGCCACCCAGCTTTGTGCCATCTGCAAATTTGCTAATGTTACTTTGAATCCCTTCATCAAAATTATTGATGTATATCGTAAATAGCTACACTACCAGCACCGAACATGCAATACACAACTTGTCACCGCTGTGTCAATCTGAAAGGGGCCCGTTAATCCCTGCACTTTGTCTCCTGTCTGCCAACCAATGTTCTATCCATGTCAGTACCCTACCCCCAATACCTTGTTCTCTATTTCTGCCCACAAATCTTCTATATGGGACCATATCAAATGTTTTCTGAAAGTCCACCGACACGACATCCTCTGGCTCTCCCTTGTACATGTTCGTAGTTACATCCTCAAGAAATTGCACAAGAATAGTCAAGCATGATGTCCCCTTCATAAATCCATGCTGACTCGGACCGATCCTGCTACCGCTATCTAAACGTGCCGCTATTTCATCATTTTATGATTGACCCCAGTATCTTTCCCACCACCGATGTCAGGCTAACTGTTCTATAATTCATTGTTTTCTCTCTCTCGCCTTTCTTACATTAGCTACCCCCTAATCAACAGGAACTGATTCTGAATCTATAGAACATTGAAAAATGATCACCGATGTGTCCAGGATTTCTAGAGCCACTTCATTATTACCCTGGGATGCAGACCATCAGGCCCTGGGGGTTTAACAGCCTTCAGTCCCTTCAGTCTACCCAACGCCATGTTCTGCCTAATGTGATTTTCCTTCAGTTCTTCCATTACCCTAGATCCCCTGGCCACAAGAACATCAGGAACATTGTTTGTATCTTCCTTCGTGAAGACCGATCCAAAGTACCTGTTCAATTCATGTGCCATTTCCTTGTTCCCTAAAATAAATTCACATGCTTCAGTTTTCAAGGGTCCAACTTTGGTCTTAACTTATGTTTCCTCTTCACTTACCTGCCTGCATGCGATCCATATCCCTGCATGTCTGCGCTTCCCTGTGCCTGTCTAACAGCCACTTAAACGTCACTGTCGCAGCTGCCTCCGTCATCTGCCCCGGCAATGTGCTACAGGCCCTCAAGGATAGGCTTATACACTCTATGACCCGATGATTCCTGGATCTTTGAGTTTAATTATGTAGCTCCCTGAAAGCGGCAATACTAGTAGATATAGTGACAACGAAGACGAACAGTGTGCTTGCCTGCATCGGTCAAGAAATTGAGCAAATGTTTCGAATGTAAGGGGAAGATGTACCAGGTCCAAATCACCTTCCTAGCAAACTTTTCTACCTTATTTCAGACTATAAAATCATGGCCTTAATTCCACTAGACAAGGAGGGTTTGTTGTAGTTGTTTTACAAGCTAATACTGAAACAATTATTCCACAGAGGATAGTTTTGCAAATGAGGTAAGTCAGCTTCGCAGCTTGCGTTGTTTGAAATTCAGCCTCTGTTATGAGGACAGAATTATACTCAATACACTGACTGATGAAGATCAAGAAAAAAATAGAAATAGGAATAGAATTTGGGAGGACATGCTACAGATGTGCAGACATTGGTGAGGCCACATATGGAGTATTGTGTTCAGTTTTAGTCATCCTGTTTTGCGAAGTTCTTCAAGAGTGGCATCGAAGGAAGATGGGGGGGGGGGTGAAGAAAGCTTTTCGCACAATGTCCTTCATCAGCCAGAATATTGCGAATCAACGTTGCGTGGTCATGCTACAGTTTCATAAGATATTGGTGAGGCCACATTTGTAGTATTGTGTTCAGTTTGGTCACCATGTTATCGGAAAGATTATGTTCCTTGAATGTGGGTTTGCAGGTAGATAGGGTGGTCAAGAAAGCTTTTGGTACATCGACCTACATTGTTACATCACCTGTCAGAGAACTGGGAACAGAAATTGGGAGGTCATGTTACAGTTGTACAAGATATTGGGGTTAGATACCTCACCGTGTTTGATGTTGTGGGTGCCATGTTTTGTTTGTGGTGTAGATCCATTCTTGTAGTGGTCTACTTCACACATGACTTGTTTGGCCTTTGCGTAATCTCGGGCGTCCAATCTAATGCGACTACTGATACTGAAGGTTTTCCCTCCGTCATCGCTCTGGGAGCTAGGATCCATCTGGATGTTAGGACTATCTTTGGATTGTTGAAAGCCATCAATAAACCAACGTATCTTGATGCTGTCCGGGTAGAAATCAGTGATTAGACAAACCACCGTGGCTTTGCCCTTGCTATTAATTTCTTGGTCAGACGGCTGGAGAATTGTAACTTCGGGAGATCGCAGCTCCAATTTTGGATCTGAAAGAGAGAGAGGGAAAGAGAGAGGGAAATGGAGAAAGAGAATGTGAGAAAAAGAGAGAGGGAGGGTGGGAAGGGTGGTAGTGGGAAAAGTGAAGAGAGAATAAAACAAAGTTAGGTCACGTTTGGTGTATGAGAAACTAGTACAGTTTCCTATGCCTTCTGGGTGGAGTGGATGTTTCCTCTAGTTGGAGAGTCTAAGACAAGACGGCACAACCTCAGAATAAAATGATGTACCTTCAGAAGGGAGATGAGGAGGAATACCTTCAGTAAGAGGGTGATAAATATGTGCACTTCATTGCCACAGAGGGCATTGGAGGTTTACAATAGGTATTTTGAAGGCAGAGATTGATAGATTATTAAGGAGGGACTTATGCTGGAGTAACCCAGTGGGACAGGCAGCATCTCTGGAGAGAAGGAATGGGTGATATTCAGGTCAATACACTTAATTTCTTTCAGGTCAAGACACTGCTGTTGTGCTGCAGAGAGTAAATAATTCATTGTCCTATCTGGGACATAGGAAAATAAACACGCTTGCCTCTTCTGACAGATTCTTGATTAGGTCGCCGGTCAGGAAAGACCTCTTAGGACCTCGTGTCGACCATGCTGCGAGTATGAGCCGAGGGCAAACTGGCCAGAACTCGCGGATTATATCGTTTGCAGTCACTTTAAGCAGAGAAGGCATCGGAGTGAGGTTCATATTAAAGGTAGGTCAGCCAAGATTGAATGGGCTCAATGGCCTAATGATTCTACGATAGCTTATGAACATGTGAGGAAGTAAAGGTATGGTGTGCATTCCTCGGATAGGTGGGACAAGTGCAGATTGGGCACGTTGGTTGGCATGGGCAAGTTGGTCTTTCCCTCAGCCCTCTCTCTCTCTCTCTCTCTCTCTCTCTCTCTCTCTCTCTCTCTCTCTCTCTCTCTCTCTCCCTCTCCCTCTCTCTCTCTCTCTCTCTCTCTCTCTCTCCCTCTCTCTCCTCTCCTCTCTCTCTCTCCCTCTCCTCTCTCCCTCTCCCTCTCCCTCTCCCCTCTCTCTCTCTCTCTCTCTCCTCTCTCTCTCTCTCTCTCTCTCTCTCTCTCTCTCTCTCTCTCTCTCTCTCTCTCTCTCTCTCTCTCTCTCTCTCTCTCTCTCTCTCTCTTCCCCCCCCCCCCCCCTAATGTATGCCCTTTTATTTCTGAGGCTGTGCTCTCTGGTCTAGGTGAAATTAAAGGGATATTCGGTCTTTCTGAGTTTAAAGGGAATGTGGTCGGTAATTCTGAGAATTATCAGGAAGATGAGTAGGTTATATTTTAGTTAACCCTCGAGCTCAAACACTGCTGAGCATGAAGCGAAAATGGCCAAGATAGAATGTTGATAAAATAGCTAAAGCTGAAATATTCTGCTGAGAAGCACAGACGTCCTTATCTACTGGGGGAGGATAGTCCTTCGCATTTCTGACTGGGATCTCATCTGTTGCAATCTTGAGATTACAGTTGCTCTTTGTCACTGCGTTTATCTTACAAATTTCCCAAATGGTTAACAACTCACATATTTTACAAGGGTACTGCGTTTGCCAATTAGAACCTGTATATTTATGGTGTCCGCATATTAGATATGTGGGAGGGAGATTTCTAAATAACAAGATTAAATGAAAAATTAAACAGAGAAACATAGAAAATTGGAGCAATAGGAGGCCATTTGGCCTTTCGTCCCCGACCGCCATTCATTGCGTTCATTGCTGATCGTGCCCAATCAATAACCCGTGCCAGCCTTTTCCTCATATCCCTCGATTTAACTAGCCCCTAGAGCTCCATCTAACTCTCGCTTAAGTGATTTGGCCACCACTGCCATCTCTGGCAGGGAATTCCACAAATTCAAAACTCTCTGGGTGAAAACGGTTTCCTCACATCAGTGTTAAATGGCCTCCCCTATATTCTAAAACGGCGTGGCCCCTCGTTCTGGACTCGCCCACCATTGGGAACATTTTCCTGCATCTAGCCTGTCCAGACCTTTTAAAATGTTAAATGTTTCTATAAGATCCCCCTCATCCTTTTAAACTCGAGTGAATACAAGCCCATAATTTTTAATCTTTCCTCATATGATAGTGCCGCCATCCCAGGGATCAATCTTGAGAACCTGCGCTGCACTGCCTGAATCACAAGAATGTCCTTCCTCAAGTTAGGAGACCACAACTGTACGCAATACTCCAGATGGGTTCTTACCGCAGAAGAACCTCTCTATTCCTATAGTGAATATCTTCTTCTTCTGAAGGCCGACATTCCATCAGCTTTCATCACTTCTGTTGTATCTGCATGCCAACTGTCAGTGACCGGTGTACAAGGACACCCAGGTCTCGCTGTACCTCCCCCTTACCTAACCTGACCCCATTGAGATATTAATCTGCCTCCTTGTTGTTGCCACAAAAGTTGCTAACCTCACAGTTATCTATATTATACTGCATCTGCCACGCATCTGCCGACTCACTCAACCTATCCAGGACACACTGCCACCTCCTAACATCCTCTTTACAGTTCACACTGCCACTAAGCTTTGTGTCATCCGGAAAGTTGCTAGTGTTGCTCCTAATTCCCTCTTCCAAATCATTAATATATATGGTACACAGTAGCGGCCCCAACACCGAGCCTTGCGGTACTCCATTCGCCACTTCCTACTATTCTGAAAAGGACCCGTTCACTCGTACTCTTTGCTTCCTGTCTGCCATATACCATGTGCTAATTTTAGTCTAACTAAAGTTAACTTTGGGGAAAGACAAAAATGAAAGGTTACAGAGACGTTGATTAATTAAGGCTTATTTTAACTCCACATTTAAACATTGTGTCATGAAGGTATGAAAACCCTACTGATACGTTGGGTTGTTGAAGCAGCTTGGACTTGCTCACACTGCTTTGCGATCTTCATCGCTGTTAAACCAAATTGTTCGGCAGACTCACCACTGATCTATGAGCTGTTTATTTTTTTTGTCCGTGCCTATCTGAGTAAAGTCAGATATAAGGTAAGGGTAAAATGCCCTAGGTTCAGATTGTTTATCCAATCTATGCCTCTAGCCATTTTTTATACTTCAATTAGGTCTACCCTCAACTTAAAACATTCCAGAAAAAAACAATCTAAGTTTCCCCAAACTCACCCTGGAGCCGTTGCCTTCTCATCCAGGCAGCATTCTAACAAACCTCCTCTGCACCCTTTCCAAAGCCTCCACATCCTAACTGCAGCGACCAGAACTGCACGTAATATTCTAAATGTGGTCTGACAAATCTTTAATGAAGCTGCATTGTGACTTCCCGACATTTGTACACAAGGCCCCGAGCGATGAAGAAAATCATACCACTCAATCGACTGCAATAAACATTATTCCCTTTATCATGTATCTGTAAACGGTGGAAGACTCAATCGCAATCTTGTATAGTATTTCCCTTGTATGGGTTAGCACGCAACAAAAAAAGGTTCTCACGGCACCTCGGTACACGTGACAATAATCTAAACTAAACTTGTGTTAGTGGTTTCAGGGAGTTGTGGAAATAGACTTCAAGATCCCTCTGTACATCAATGCTGTTATGGGTCTTCCAATTAACTACAGAAATTCACCTTACAATTGTCCTCCCAAATTGCAACAACTCGCACAACGTCGAGTCATATTGTCTTACAGCCTGAAAACAGGCCCCTTGACCCAACTTGCCCACATCGGCCAACATGTTCTATCTACATTAGTCCCATCTCCCTGTGTTTGGCCCATGTTTCTCAAAATCTGTCCTATCCATGTACCTATCTAAATGATTCTTAAACATGCTGATAGTACCTGACTCAACTACCTTCTCGGGCAGCTTGTTCCATACACCTACCCACCATTGTGTTAAAATGTTACCCTTCAGTTTTCTATTAAAGCCTCCCCACTCAACTTAAATCTGTATCCTCCGGTTTGTGATTCTCCTACTCTGGGCAAGTGACTGCGTGTCTATCCGACCTATTATTCTCATGATTTTGTACACCTCTATCAGATCACCCCTCATCCTCCTGCTCTGCAAGAAATAGAGTCCTAGCCTGCTCCTCCTCTCCCTATAGCTCAAGCCCTCGTGCCCTGGCAACATATTTGTAAATCTTTCTGCACCCTTTACAGCTTGTCATCTTCCTATAACATGATGCCCAAAACGTCACCAACGTCTTATGCAACTGCATCATGACCTCCCACGTTCTACACTCAGTACTATGACTGATGAAGGCCAATGTGCCAAAAGCCTTTTTGACCACCCTATCCACCTGTGATGCTACGTTCAATTAACTTTGTACTTGTACTTCTAGATCCCTCTGCTCCACTACACTTCCAGAGCCCTACCATTAACTGTGTAGGTTCTACCCATGTTAGTTCACCTAAAATGCAACACCCCACGTATCTTTATTAAATTACTTGGATTAATCTCCATCTGCAACTTCTCTGCCCATTTATGTAGCTCATGTCTATCCTACTATATACTTTGACAGACGTCCTCACAGTCCATGACCCCAGAAATCTTGATAATGCTCTATTTCTTTGCATTGTCACTTTCATGCAGCGGTGGACTTGCAATCCGAGATCCATCTGTACATCAATACTGTTCAGGGTCTTCCCATTAACTGTAGCCTTTCCCCTTACATGAGCAACGTATAAGCTAAATTATATAGCTCTCTTTCTCTTTCTCTCTCTCTCTCTCTCTCTCTCTCTCTCTCTCTCTCTCTCTCTCTCTCTCTCTCTCTCTCTCTCTCTCTCTCTCTCTCTCTCTCTCTCGCTCGCTCTCTCTCTCTCTCTCTCTCTCTCTCTCTCTCGCTCTCTCTCTCTCCCTTTCTCTCCTCACTTCTGATGCCCTCCCACCCCCCTACTCCCTCCCAGAGTGAAAACGTTTCTGACTGTCTACCCTATCTATGCCTCTCCTAATGTTATACATTTAAATCAGGTCTCCCCTTAACATCTGATGTCCAGAGAAAACAATCCAAGTCTGAAGATGGGTCTTACCCGAAAAGTCACCCATTATTTTTTTTCTCTAGTGATGCTGCCTGCCCCTCTGAGGTACTCCAGAACTTTGAATTGTTGGTATAAACTAGCATCTGCAGTTTCATCTTATTACATTATGTCTTTCCAACCTCTCCCTGCAACTGAAACCACTTCATTCAGGCAGCATTCTGGTAAACCTACTCTGCACACTTTCCAAAGCTTCCACATCCTTCCTGTAGTGTGGGTGACCAGAACTGCATGCAGTACTCTAAATGCGGCTTGACCAAAGTTTTATGAAGCTGCGTCATGGCTTCCTGACTGTTAAACTCAATGCACTGACCAATGAAAGCAAGCATACTGTGCGTCTTCTTCACTGCTCTATCTACTTCCGATGCAATTTACAGTATGTTATGAACAGACCCCAAGAACCCTCTGTTTATGTTTGTCTAACCTCGCCTTATTTAGTTTAGTTTAGTTTATTATTTCACATGCACCGAGGTACAGTGAAATACATTTGAGTTGCATGCTATCCAATCAGCAGAAAGACTATACATGACTACAATGGAGCCGTCCACAGTGCACAGATACAGGATAGAGGGAATAATGTTTAGTGCAAGATCAAGCCCAGTGATATCCGATTACAGGTTGTTCAAATGTCTCCAGTGAGTTGGATGGAAGGTCAGGAACACTCTCTTTAGCTGGGGAGGTTCGGTTGCCAGATAACACCTGAGAAACAATAATGTCCCTGAAACTGGAGGTATGCATTTCACACTTTTTTATCATCAGCAACTTGTCCTGGACCAACCACATCAAAGCAATGGCAATAAAGTGTACCTATACCCCAACTTTCTTATGCGGTTTTGGCATTTCCACAGCAATCCTAACCGACTTCTACAGATGAGCTATAGAAAGCATTCCATCGGGAAGCATTGCAGCTTTGTTTGGGAACAAATCCATCTAAGGCCACAGGGGATTGCTGAGAGTTGCAGATGCAGCCCAGACCACCACAAAAAAAACTCCCTTCCATTGACTCCAGTTTTCCTCACGCTGCCTCGGCAAGGCCACGCTGCCTCGGCAAGATGATCAAGGACAGTATCATCTCAGTCACCACCTCTTCTTCCATCAGGAGAAGGCACATAAGTATAAAACGCACACATACAGATTCAGGGACAGTTTTCCCCAGCTGTTATCACGCAACTGAACACATCTATCAACAAGTGGAGAGTGGTCCAAAGCTACAATCAACCTCATTGGAAACAGTGGCACTGTCTTTAGTGGGGCGTTCGTGATGTTTATCTTGTAACTCATTTTATCCTGCATCAATATAATGTGTATGGCTCAATTGCAATCATCTATAGTCTTTCCGCAGACTAGTTAGCACATAACAGACTAGTTAGTACATAACAACACGCTTTAATTGTACATCGGTATACCTGGTAATTGTGCACCTGGCAAACCCACCAATAAACTGAAGTTAAAAACTAAAACTAAAACTATCTCGCCATGTGCAGCGTAAATGGAGTCGATGCAAGGGAGGTTGGTTGGTGTGATGGTCTGGGCTGCATCCACAACTCTGCGATTTCTCGCCGTCTCGGATGGAGCTGTTCCCACACCAGACTATGATCCATCCGATAAAATGCTTTTCACAGCAACTTTCTACCTGTTCAATGTACCTCAGATAATTTAATCTATTATGTGAAACCTTCAGCCCCTGTGGAGTCTGGATGCTATTAAACTTAGCGATACACCTGCAATTACTGACTCACCGACAATCACTAATTTCGTCCCGTTGCCAAAGGTATAGTCGTAGTTACTTGAGCACAGAGCTTTATGTTGGTGTTAAAACTCACCGTCCTCTGTGTGTAAACATTTCCCTTGGGTTCCCATTAAATCTTTCCACCTTTACATCTAAACGTTTAGAATGTTGACTTTAGAAATACAATGCGGAAACAGGTCCTTCAGTCCACCGAGTCCGCGCTGACCATCGATCCGCCGTACACTAGCACTATCCTAAACATTAGGGACAATTTTACAAGTTAACAGAGCCAATTAACTTGCAAACCTGGATAGACACAAAGTGCTGGTGTAACTCAGTGGGTCAGGCAGCATCTCTGGGGAGAAACGGATGGGTGACGTTTTTCGATCGGGACCCATCTTCAGACCGTTTGTACAACTTACACACCTGTACGACTTTGGAGTCTGGAAGGAAACGTACACGGTCACAGGGAGAACATACAAACTCCGCACAGGCAGCACCCATAGATAGGATCGAACCCAAGTCCCTGGTGCTGTGAATCAGCAACTCTACCACTGTACCATCCCAGACCTGATCTCTCTTGTTCGTGATTCTCCGCACCATGGGAATTGATTGGGTTAATGCACAGTCTTTAACACCCATGGTAGGGGAATCAAGAATAAGAGTGCAGAGTTTTAAGGTGAAAGTAGGAAATATTTAATAGGAAACTGCGGGGCAACGTTTTCACACTGAGGGAGGTGTGTATATGGAACGATCTGCCAGAGCAGGTAATTGAAGCAAGAACCATAACATTTGAAAGACAGTGCACCCTTCCGTTTAACGACATCCTGTTTAACGACATCTTCAGCAGGGTGACCACAACTAAACACAAAACTCCAAGTGCAGCCTCATCAATGCCTTGACCTTTGTAGACCTACCAAACCATAGAACCAGCCACTTTCCTCTGCTAACACTCCTCTCTTTCTCACTCTTAACAACTTCTCCTTCGACTCCTCCCACTGCCTCCAAATCAAAGGTGTAGTCATGGGCCCCAGCTATGCCTGCCTCTTTGTAGGCTATGTTCAACAATCCCTGTTCCACGTGTACACTGTTCTGGGCCAAATGCAATTTGGAGGAACAGCACCTCATATTTCGCTCGGACAGCTTACAAACCAGCAGTAAGAACATTGCTTTCTCCCACTTTAAGTAACCCTTGCAACCCCCCTCTCTGTTCCTCCCCCACTGAAGTCGTTGTACTAACTTCTGTATCGTCTTGTTTAGTCTCATTGTCTGAAACTTGTTTTCACGCAGACCACAGCTAACAATGGCCT
>CM069165.1:3323324-3328324 GCA_035221665.1 Okamejei kenojei
TAGATGGGAGGTCAGGAATGCTCTTTAGTTGGTGAGCGGTTGGTTCAATTGCCTGATAACAGCTGGGAAGAAACTATCCCGGAAATGTGGAAAAGGTCCTCGGGTCCCATTGCCCCCTGTTCTTTGCCCTGCATGGTGGGGGTTTTTGCACGGTGTCTAAGCCAGTTTACAACACAGTGCCCCGGCTGTCCCCACGGTGGTAGATCATCATACAATTAAATAACCGTGACATCACCCACAGCACCCCGCCCATTGGACGAGTTTCAACCAATGGAGGTGTTATAAAGGTGTGGAGAGTTAGGATTCTTCTACGACACTTTACGCTTTGCTCCACAACAGTCCCTGTCTACCCCTGACCCAACATTAAGGGAACTATGTACACGCGTTCCTCGATCCAGGTACTCTACAACACAACCTGTCTACCCCTGATACCACTTATATTCAAATATATGCCTGCATTCCTAGATACCTCTTCTTTACAACACTGCCTATGAACCTGTGACACCACTTTCAGGAAACGTTATACCTGCGCTCCTAGATTCCTCTGCCCTACAACACTCCCTGGAACCCTACCATTCACTCCATAGGTCCTGCCCTGGTTTGAATTCCAAAAATACAACACCTCATTCGTTGCATTGAACTCCATCAACCATTCCTCAGCCCTCCGGCACAACCGATTATGATTCTGCTGCAATTTCTTACAACCATCTTGGCTGTCTTCGATTCCACCCTCTTTAGTGTCATCTGCATACATGCTAATCATGCCTTACACGCTCACATCCAAGTTGTTGATGTAAACCACAAACAGCCGATCCCTGAGGCACACCACTGGTCACTGGCCTCCAGTCTGAAAAACGACATTCCACCATCACCTCTGCTTCCTTCCACGAAGCCAATTCTCTAACCAGTCAGCTATCTCTCCCTGGATCCCATTCGATCAACACTTCTGGAGCAGTCTACCATGCAGAACCTTGTCAAATACCTTGCTGAACTCCATACAGACAGCGTCCAGTGCTTTGCCCTCATCATCGTGAATTCCCCCCTCATGATCTTGTACACCTCAATCAGGTCACCCATCAGGCTGCTGCGCTCCAAGGAACAAAGTCATAGCCTGCCCCATCCTCCCCGTGTAGCTCAGGCCCCTTTGGTCCTGGCAACATCCTCGTAAATCTTCTCTGCATGCAGGGTGACAAAAGCAGACTTTTTAAATGCAACCTCACCAACATCTTGCACAACTATGGAGTCGTAGAGCATTACAGTACGGAAACAGATCTTTCGGCCCAACCTGCTCATGCCAACTAAAATGCCCCATCTACAGTAGTCCCACTCTTTGGCCCAAATCTCTATATCTTTCCTATCCATCTACCTGTTTTTTTTGTAAGATATTTTTATTAGAAGTAATTACATATTAAGAAGAAATATAAAATCCAATTAAAACAAAATAAAATATTAACGTCACATACATTCTTAATATTTTTAAAATTAACAATCAATCTTAATTGTACTTCTATAATTTTCTTTTTTATTTTATAGCAGTAGGAAATAAAAAAGAGAAAAAGAAAAGGAAAAAAAAGAGAGAGATAAACTGATTGTGGAATATTCAAAATATTCGTCAATGGAGATATATTTATGATCTATTGCCTATAATTCATCATCCATTCATACATTCAGGCTACCTATTAATGGCGGTGTAGCAAGATGGATTCAACAGTGACTGAATGGGAGATGTCAGATAGTAATGGTGGATGGCTGTTTGTCAGGTTGGAAGCCGGTGACCAGTGGTGGGGTGCCTCGGGGATCTGTGTTGGGTCCACTGTTGTTTGTCTTGTACATCAATGATCTGGATGATGGGGTGGAGAATTGGATAAGTAAGTATGCAGATGATACTAAGATAGGTTGGGTTGTGGATAATTAAGTAGATTTTCAAAGTCTACAGAGAGATTTGGGCCATTTGGAAAAGTGGGCTGAAAGATGGCAGATGTAGTTTAATGCTGATAAGTGTGTAGTGCTACATCTTGGAAGGACAAATCAAAATAGGACTACATGGTAAATGGTAAGGAATGGAGGAATGCTGCGGAACAGAGAGATCTAGGAATAACTGTACATAGTTCCCTGAAGGTGGAATCACATGTAGATAGGGTGGGAAAAAATGCCTTCGGTGTGCTGGCCTATATAAATCAGAGCATTGCATATAAGTGTAGGGAACTAATGTTAAAATTGTACAAGACATTCGTAAGACCAATTCTGGAGTACGGTGCACAATTTTGGTCGCCTAATTATAGGAAGGATGTCATCATAGAGATGTCAACAAAAAGAGGGTACAGAGGAGATTTATTAGAATGTTGCCTGGGTTCCAGCAACTATGATACAGAGAAAGGTTGAACAAGTTAGGTATTTATTTTTTGGAGCGCAGAAGGTTAAGCGGGGACTTGATTGAAGTCCCCGCTTGAATGATGAAATGGGTAGACAGCGTTGACGTGGATACGCTTTTCCCATTGAGGGTAGGGAAGATTCAAACAAGAGGGCATGATATGAGAATCAAGGGACAGAAGTTTAGGGGTAACGTGAGGGGGAACTTCTTTACTCAGAGGGTGGTGGCTGTGTGGAATGAGCTTCCAGCAGAATCGATTTTAACAGGATCTATTTTAACATTTCAAAAGTAAAGTGGATAGGGATATGGCCGGAAAGGGAATGGAGGGGTATGGTCTGAGTGCAGGTACATGGGACTAGGGGAAAACAAATGGTCGGCACGGACTGGAAGGGCCGAGAGGGTCAGTTTCCGTGCTGTAATTGTTATATGATTATATGGTTACCTGTCCAAATGCCTACCTGCCTCAACTCTCTCCTCTGGCAGCTCATTCTATATACCATCGCCCTCTGTGCAAAAAGATTACCCCTCACGAGAAGTGGCTCAGCGGCAGCGCTACTGACTAACTATTCCAGAAATCCGGTTTCGGTCCAGACTATGGTTGCTCTCTGTCTGGAGTTTGTACGTTCTCCCCATGACCACGTGTGTTTTCTCCGGGTGCTCCGAGTTCCTTCCACACTCCAAAGACATAGAGGTGTGTCGGTGAATTTGGCATTCGTAAAACAATAATTGTAAATCCTGTTCCTATTGTGTCGGACAGACCTCGTGTACGCGGTGGCCGCTGATCGGCGTGGGCACGGTGGGACGAGGGGACTGTTTCCTCGCTGTATTTCTAAACTAAACTAAAAAACTAAACACGTTCCTATCCTGCCGAACCTCTGCAGCTCAGGCTCCTCGCTTCCTGGCACCATCCTCGTAAATCTGGTCTGCACTTTCCAGCTTAACATCTTCCGTTCTACAGCAGGGCGACCAAAGCGGAACACAATAATCACCAGCATCTTGTACAACTATGGAGACATGTAGCGTGAAAACATGCCCCTTGGCCCAACTCAGGGAAGCCAAACAACAAGCCCCGTCTACACTAGTCCCACCTATCCGCGTTTTGCCCATGGCTCTCTAAACCTTTCCATACACCTGTCCAAATTTATTTTAAATGTTGTGATTGTACCTGCCTCAACAATCACTCAGGCAGCTCGTTCCATATACCCACCACTTACTGTGTGAAACAGTTGCCCCTCAAGTTCCCGTTAAATAATTCCCTCTTCATTTGAAACCTTTGTTCTCTGATTCTTCATTCCCCTGCCCTGCGGGGGAACGATTGTGCATTCACCTGATCTTATGCACCTCTATATGATCGTCCCTCAGGATCGTGCACTCCAAGGAATAATGTCATAGCCTGGATAACCTCTCCCTGTAACTCAGGCCTCTCGTGCCCTGGCAACATCCTCGTAATTCTTCTCTGCACACCCTGACCTTACGGAATTCAAGCATCCTTCTGGTAATACTCTTCTAGACCGAGAGCAGCCGATCCACTTACCCAATATGACCAGTTTAGTTCCTTTGCCAAAATGGGCTTCGAATCCCGAGCACAGCCGTCTAAGTCTGTCGCAGAACATGGCCTCTGCCTGTCTCGTTTGCGTGGCCTATCTACAGCCAAAGGTGGTGTGGGGGGGGGGGGGGGGGGGACACGTGAGGAAAGTGCAGGGGGAGGGTGTTGGGGAACCTGACCCGCCGAGTTACTACATTTTGTCTCTTTTTTACAATTTTAACCCCATGTTCACATTTATCTTTCCCTCTCTCTCTATCATGCACCCTCTATCCTCTCGGCTCCATAATCCGTCTCTCTCCCTCTCTCTCTAAGCCCCCCTCTATTTTATTTTCCACTCTCTTTCACTCTCTCTCTCCCTCTCACTATCTTTCCCTTTACTCTCACTCCTCCCCCTCCCCTCTTTCACACACTCTCTCTCCCTCTGATATCGCACTCTCCTATCCCTTCTCCCTCCTGCTGTACTCTCTCACTCTCCCTTCAATCTGGCTCCCTCTTACCACTCACTCTCTCTATGTCCCCCTTCTTCGTGTGCTTCTTCTCCTTTGTCCCATTTCACCCTCTATCTTTCTTTCCTCTTCTTCTCTTCCCCATTCTCTCTCATTATCTCACTCTCATTATCTCTCTCCTCTCATTCTCCCTCTCCTCCCCTCATCTTTTTTTCTGTGTCTGTCTCTCCATCTCTCTCTCTCATTCTCCCTCGCTTCCTATTTCTCTCTAGTGTTCTCTCCCTCTCCCTCCCACTGACTCGCTCTTCCCCTTCAATCTCCCTCTCTCTGTGTTTTAATCTCTCCGCTCCTTTCGCTCTGTTCTCTAGCAGTATCCCTCCCACCATCTTCCCCTCTTTTCCTCTATATTTCACCTTGTTTATTCACTCGTTACCTCAATCACTCTTTTCTACTTTCTCAGCGTCCCTCACCCTCACCCCTCACCATTTCTTCCTCCCTCATCGCCCGCCTTCTCTATTTCTCCCCCACCCTTGTTCTCTTACTGTTTGTTTCCTCTCATTCCATCCCAATCTCACTCTCACTGTCTTTCCTTTTCTCTGTTCCCCCTCGCTCGCACTTTCTCGACTCTCTCCCCCTC
>CM069165.1:3330824-3338347 GCA_035221665.1 Okamejei kenojei
TGCATGTGGAGCGTCTTAGAATCACATAGTCTGACAGTGTGGAGACCCTTTGTCCCAACCTGCCTCTTTGCTCCATCTATACTAGTCGCACTTGCCTAGGTTTGGCCTATATCCCTCTAAACATGTCCTATCCATGTACCTGTCTAAACGTTTCTTTTTATTTCTTGAATACAGGCACACGATTTGCCTCCCTCCAGTTTTCTTGCACCTCGTCTGTTTTTAATGACGACTCATAAATCTCAGCCTGGGCTCCTGTAATTTCCTCTCTAACTTCCCACTGTGTCCTCGGATATATCTGATCAGGCCAGGGAGATGTGTCTACCTTCACACGCGTCAGGACCTTCAGCATTTCTGCGACCGTAATACTGACTGCTCTCAATACACTCTCAATTGACTATCTCAAGTACCCCCGACCTCTTGTTTGTCTCCTGGGTTAACACAGGGGAGAATTCCGGGTTGAGGACATTGCCCATCTTCTGTGGCTCCACACAGAGTTGACTGCTTTGATTCCAAGGGATCCCACGTTCTCTCTGGTTACGGTTTTCCCCTTTATGTGCTTGGAAAATCACTTGGGATTATTCTTAATGCTATCCTGTCCCATTTATGCCCTTCGGTTTTCCTTATTTAGATTAGCTTGAGGATGTTACCATTAGTGGGAGAGCCCAGGACCAGAGGGCTCAGCCTCGGAATGAAAGGGCGTACCTTTGGAAGAAGATGAGGAGGATTAGCCAGAGGGTGGTGAATCTGTGGAATTCATAACCCCAGACGGCTGTGGAGGTCAAGTCATTGGAAGTTTTTAAAGTGGAGATTGCCAGGTTGTTAATTAGTAAGTTTGTCAAAGGTTATGGGAAGATGTCAGGAAAATGGGGTTGAGATGGAAAGACAGGTCAGCCATGATTGAATGTCGCAGTAAACTTGATGGGCCAAATGTCCGAGTTCTGCTCTGAGAGTCATGGCCAAATATGCATGCAACGTGGAACAGGCACTTCTGTCCGATTTGCCACCAGACCAACATGTTCAATGTACATTCGTTCTACCTGCCTGATTTGGTAGATATCCCTCTAAACCTGTCCTATCCATGTACCTGCCTAATTGTTTATTTTATGTGGCGATAGCCCCTGCCTCAACTACCTCCTCAGGCAGCTTGTTCCATACACCCATCCCGCTTTGTGTGAAAACATTACCCTTCAGATTCATATTAAACATTTCCTCCTTTCTCCTCTGGTTTTCGATTCCCCTATTCTGGGCAAGAAACCCTGTGTGTTGACCCGAGCTATTTCTCCCAAGATTTTATCCACCTCCATTAGTTCACCCCTCATCCTCCTATGGTCATGGGGACATCTTTGTAATTCTTATCTGTACACTTTCCAACTTGAGAGCATGTTTCCTATAACACGGTGTCCAGAACTGAACACAATACTTTAATGCGGCGTCACCACGTTACATGCGGCGTCACCAAATGCAACATAGACTGCCACCTTCTATACTCAATGTTCCGACTCATGAAGGCCAGTGTGCCTATGACATAAACATGGATTTATGAAACGCTGTCGCTGAAACGTTTAAATCCAGGCAGCATTCAGGTAAACCTCTTCTGCTCCCCCTCCAACCTCTCCATGTAACGAGCATATAATAGTAAGATTAAACGAGAATATACCAGTTTGAAGTTTGATCTTTATTTTATGAAGAGTTGCGATGATGGGTTTCGTGAAGACCCCTCCAGGCACGCATGTGCGACATTCTTCAAAGCAGCGGTGTGGAATCACAAACCCCAGAAATGAACTAATATAGTAAGATTGAAGATAATCTATTTACCAGCTGACCTTACAGTAGAGGGTTCGTAGCGGAGGGCACAAACTCCCTCATCGCAACTCTTCATAAAATAAAGATCAAACTTCAAACTGGTATGTTCTCGTTTAATCTTAGTATTTCATTTCGGAGTCACGTGATTGACTTCGTGGATATTTCAAAGCCCTGTGATAACATGCCCTGGATGACGTCCATGCCCACACACTGCCGTAATACTGATGGAGGAAATATGTTAACGTATTTCAGACGAGCAAGCTGAAAAATAATAACATTATTGTTAATACAACAATGAACCCCTGAAATCGGGGACACACGTTTAGGGAACAGCGCTTAAAACTGACTCTGCAAACGTTGCGGGAGCGGCCACAGGTTCGTTATGAAATCGCTGAAATGGAGTTTCACTGGCCCAGCCTCCTATTGCGAGGACATGATCCATGAACACCTCCATGGTCTTCGCCGCTGACGTGGATGTAGCCCTGGTAGAATGACATTTTATAATGTTTAAAGTCTTACCTGCTGCACCGAACACCACCTTGAGCCATCTGGAGATAGTCTGCACCGTCACCCTGTGACGTGGGTTTCCATGGCTGAGAACAGATACGCCTCCATATTCCTGATGGCCATTTTCAGACCTCTAGTCGCAGGTCTGTATAGTTGAAGCAACTCTTTTGTAAAGAAGTTACTTTATTATGGGTCATTCATTCTATCCAGGTTTAATTCTTGTAGTCTGGACCCGTTGTGCTGTGTTCAGTGCCATTACCATCACGAATTTAAAGGTGGGTAGTCCAGTGGTAAATCCGTCATAGGCGACCAGCTCCTGATTAGGGTCAACACCACCCTTATATCTCAGTTAATATAATACCGTGGTCGGAGAGGGATGGATAGAATATATCCCTCATAGTCTGGATACCAGCTGGCGAGATCCCACTCCAATATCGAGATAGAAAGACAGTGCACTCCTGGCACTGTATACGGCACTGTACTGAAGGACTCATCATAATGAAGACCCGTGAGGGTGCGAGCACATTGGAGATCGTAGCAGATATGTAGGTGGTCTTGGACCGACTACAGAAACCACCCATATCCTTATGTAGGTGAGTACTGCTTCCTAGTGGACTCTCTCTGCACGATGTTGTATGACGTCCATGGTCCTTTGTGTTGCAGAACCTGGTTGCGCGTTCTGCAACACCTGACTGATGAAGCAGAATGGGGAAAGCATAGAAATCCATTTCCCCCAATGTAGCGAGATCTTGTCCATCGCCACTGCCCCAGGATCTGGTTCTCAAGAGACACATATTGGTATCTAATGGTTCAACTTGGACGCAAGGAGATCGATATCTGGTGTGCGATGTTAGTCTATAATGTTAGCCAATATTTGGAAGTTCAACATCCACTTGGCGTCGTTATTAAATACTTGTGACCTGGTGTCCGCCACAATATTGAGCTTAACCAGAAGGTACATAGCTGATATCCAAATATTTATTTCAATGCACCAAAGCCAAATTATTTTTTTTCCAATTCATCACAGGATATTGACTTGATACCACCCATAAGGTTTAAATATGCCACCTCAGTGGTATTATTTTGAAGATGGACATACGTATGCTGCTAACTGATGACAAAGCCTTTCAGACTATCTTTCTTCCTCTCTCTTTCTATCTTCCTCTCCCTCTCTCTCTCTCTCTCTCTCTCTCTCTCTCTCTCTCTCTCTCTCTGTCTCTCTCTCTCTGTCTCTCTCTCTCTCTCTCTCTCTCTCTCTATCTCTCTCTCTCTCTTTCTCTCTCTCTCTCTCTCTCCCTCTCTCTCCCTCTGTCTCGCACCCCCTCTATCCATCTCTTTCTAACCACTTCTTTCCGGGAGCTACATACCTCAAGATAACTGTCTATGAGATTATTTGTCTGACCACTATCACACGATATTGTTCTCTCTCTCTCTCCTCTCTCTCTCTCTCTCTCTCTCTCTCTCTTCTCTCTCTCTCTCTCTCTCTCTCTCTCATTCTCTCTCTCTCTCCTCTCTCTCTCTCTCTCTCTCTCTCTCTCTCTCTCTCTCTCTCTCTCTCTCTCTCTCTTCTCTCTCTTCTCTCTCTCTCTCTCTCTCTCTCTCTCTCTCTCTCTCTCTCCTCTCTCTCTCTCTCTCTCTCTCTCTCTCTCTCTCTCTCTCTTTCTTCTCTCTCTCTCTTCTCTTTCACATTTTATTTTTTACCCTCTTTCTCTTTTAAACTCTCTTTTTTCTTTATCTCTTTCACACTATCGTTCTCTATCTTGAAACCCCCTCTCTCTCTTTCACTTTCTCTATATCTCTCAATCTTCTATCTGATCTCCCCCACACACTCACTCTCTCTCTCTCTCTCTCTCTCTCTCTCTCTCTCTCTCTCTCTCTCTCTCTCTCTCTCTCTCTCTCCTCTCTCTCTCGTTCTCTCTTTATTATTTCACGTTGTATCTGTTTGTTTCTCTTTCAATTTGTCAACTTTTCTCTTTCTTTCCCACTTCCCTCTATCTTCCGTAGCTAATACCCTCTAATCCTGGTAAACCTCATCTGCACCCTTTCCAAATTTGCAGCATCCTTCCTACAAAGGTAGCGACCTGAACTGCACGCAATGCTCCAAAGGCGGCCTAACCAAAGTCCTATGGAGCTGCAAATGACTTTCTGACACATACTCAATGATTGATGAAGGCCAACATACCGTATCCCATTTTCAACGCTCTGCCTAATGTATTGTCGATTTTATCTGCATTCTGAATCAATCTGAATGCTTACAAGATTAATTGTGTTCCGTTTCTAAAGACAGCTTAATCATAAGCAGACAGCAGGTCCAATGGGCGCAAAGATAATGGGGGCTATTGTATGCATCGTTGGGTTAGAGAGTTTTAGCTACAGAGAGAGGTTCAGTTTTATTTGGTTTACTTTCTTATTGTCTCTTGTACCGGGGTACAGTAAGAAGCTTCACTTTTTGAGTGCTATTCAGTTAGCAGAAAGACTAAACATGATTACAATTACGCCACAGTATACAGATACAGGATAATGGGAATAATGTTTAGTGCAAGATAAAGTCCAGTAAAGTGCGAGGGTCTCCAATGAGGTAGAAGAGAGTGGCTGGTGAGATGAGCCTGATGACAGCTGCAAACTGAAGTGTCCCTGAATTTGGAGGTGTGCGTTTTCAAACCTGTAACTCTCGCCTGATTGGAGAAAGGAAAATCAGGAATGACTGGAGCGTGACTGGTTCTTGATTATACTGGTGGTCTTGCAGGGGCTGCGTGAAGTGTAGGTGGAGAGGATGGAAGGTACGTTGGTTTGCGTGGTGGTCTGGGCTACATCCCAGACCATCTGCAATTTCATAGAGATGATTAGCTCCAGGGAAAGTTTGGAGAGTGTGCAGATGAGGTTTACCAGAATGCTAACTCGATAAGATGTTTTCAGCTTCAGGAAGAGGTTGGACAGAATTGGATTGTTTCCTCTGGATCGCCAGAGTTTGAGATGAAAACTGATAGGGATATGTATCATCGATGTGGAGTATTGCATGCAGTTCTTGTTGACCTCATTGCAGAAAGGGTGTCGAGGATTTGGAGAGTGTGCAGAGAAGGTTTGCCAGGATGCTGCCTGGATTAGAGAGTTTCTACTACAATAAGAATTTGAGAAGGTGCAGAGGAGGTTTACCAGAAAGCTGCCTGGATTAGAGAGATCCACTTTCAGAGAGAGGTTGGTCAGATTTGGATTGTTTTCTCTGAAACTCCATAGTTTGAGGGAAGACCTAAAATAAGTATATAAAATTAAGAGAGGCATATATAAGGTAGACAGTCAGAACCCTTTCCCCGGAGTGGAAATGACATAGACTGGAGGGCAGAGCTTTGCGAGAGCACTTATATCTCCTTCCTTGACCATCCAGGGATCCCAACAGCCCTGTCCGGTGAGGCGGAGGTTCACTTGCACATCCTCCAACCTCATCCACACTATCCGCTAATACAGGTGTGGATTCTGATATATCAACGAGACTATGCGCAGACCATTCACTCGTTTCGCTGTGGTTGATGTTATATACCTGTATCAGGTAGCCCCTCATCCTCTTGCACTCCAAGGATTGGGGTCCTAGCTTGCTCACTCTCTCCCTACAGCTCAGTCCATTCGGGACCTGGCATATTTTCGTAAATCTTCTGCGTACCCTTGACAACATCTTTCCTAAAACATGGTGCCCTGAAAATAAATACAATGCTCTGCTGTCCCACTGTTCGCATCCTTTTATCCCGTCCTTATCGCCTCTTCCCCAGCAAACAATAGGCCATTTAGGGCTCCACCTATGCCTGGTAATCTATTGCCGGTCCAGATTTGTTCTGGCTTTTCCCCCTAAGTATCCAGTTCCCAACGGTCCCTTCACGGTGTGAAGTAGAGACCCGACGCAAAACATCACTCATCCCTTTCCTCCAGAGACGCTGCATGACTGCTGAGTTACCACTGCATGTTTGTGCCTATCTTCGGTGTGACAAGCATCTGCAGTTCATTCCTTTAAAGATGATGCTTCCCCCTCCACTTCTGCCATTCCAGGGTAAACAATCATGTTCATAAATTCGAATAGCAGAATCAGGCCAGTTGATCAATCAAGTCTACTACACCTATCAATCAAGCTGACCTACCATTCCCTCTCAACCTCATTTTCCTGCTTTGTCCCATGGACCCTGGTCATAATTTTCATCAAATGTTAACCCAATCATTCCTGGGATCATTATCGTAAACGTCTTCAGGACCATCTCCAATGTCAGCACATCCTTCTTCAGATATGGGGCCCCAGATTTGGGATCGAAGTCATTTACCGTAACAATGTCGAGATTAAGGTGTATTTGCTGCAGGGGTATTTTGGACAGACTTGTTTAAAAATAACCTGCAGTTCATGTAAGTCGAAGTATGACAAAAATGCTGGCGAAACTCAACGGAAAAAAAAAAAAATTTATTTATTTTTTTTTTGGTGGCAGCCATCTATAGATAGTAGGCATAGGCGAAGTTTCGGGTCGAGGCCCTTCTTCAGACAAACTTGGGTTGTTTGTTTTGGAACGTCGGAGATTGAGGGGACACCCGATACTTCCAAATTACGAGAGGCGTAGATAGGTTAGACAGTCAGAACCCCCCCCCCCCTCCTTCCAGGCTGAATATGTAAAAGGCAAGAGTGCATAGCTTTCACACCGAAGATGGTGGGGATATGGAATGCCCTGCGGATAGTGGCGATAGAAGCAGATATGATTGTGATGTTTATGAATGTTTTAGATGCATATGAAGAGAAAGAGGGCGCGATTATAGTCAACGTTCTTGCACACAGGCAGGCCGAGGAGATCAGTTTACCTTGGCGTTGTGTTCGACACGGACATTGTGGGCAGAATGGCCTGTTCCTTTGTTGGACTGTTCCATGTTATCTGAATACTCATGAATTAATCTCCCTACTCTCTCTCCCTCCCTGACCCTCGCTATCCCCCAATGCGCTCTACCCTTTCTCTACCCAACTCCCTCTCTCCCTCTATCTCTCTCATCCTCTCTGTTCTACTTCTCGAGATAAAGTTAGGTGGAGATGGAAGGAGAGGTGAAGAGAGAGGCGAGGAGAGAGAGACGAGAGAATGAAGGGGAAAAAAGAGGGCAGAAGAGTCAAGGACGGAAGAGCCAGAAAGAGAGGATGGATATATCATATATTTATTTAGTGTATAACTCATATATATATATAGAAGTATAGATGAGGG
>CM069165.1:3338847-3348847 GCA_035221665.1 Okamejei kenojei
GGAGAAGTGTGAGAGAGAGAGAGGAGGGAAACAGAGGTGAGATAGATGGAGGGTGGAGAGAGAGAGTGAGAGACGAGGGAGGGAGCGAGTTGGCGTGAGGGGAGAGGGTGGAGGGAGGGAGGGAGAGTAGTGATGAGAGAGGCCGAGGGAGGTAGTGAAAGAGAGGGAGGGATGGTAAGTATGAGGGAGAGAGAGAGAGAGAGATGATGAATGATTGAAGAGGAGAGAGAGAGAGTGAGGGGGGAATGGAGAGAGATTGATGGAGGGAGGGGGAGGAGAGTGATGAAAGAGGGTGGAGGGAGGAGGGAGAGGAGGAGAGAGAGAGGGATGGAAGGGAGGTAGGGAGGGAGAGAGCGAGAGAGAAGGGGCTGGGGAGGTAGTGAAAGAGATGGAGGGTTGGGTACGAGAGAGAGACGAGAGAGAGAGAGAGAGAGGAAGGAGAGAGAGAGGAGGGAGAGTAGACGATGAGGGAGCGGGGATGGAGAAGAGAGAGAGAGGAGAAGGAGAGTAGAGAGAGAGAGTGGAGAGAGAGGAAATGGAGAGACGGTTCAGATGGAGGGAGGGAGAGGAGAGAGTCGAGAGAGGACTGTTCTCCCCACTCTTTCCCATCCCAACCCCCTTTCTTCTCCATCTTCTCTCTTTCTCTCTATGTTTTCCTCTCCATCCTCATTCCTTCTGGCATTTTCAGGTAGCTAAGACATGGAATTTGCTGCAGTGTGTGTTGATCGGGTCACTCCGGCCTACTTTCTCTTTGCACTTCCTCGGTGTTTGGTCCTTTCGGCCAATCAGATCCGACATTTCTGGCATATCTCTTCTTACCTTCCGTCCGTCCTTCCAGTCCGTCCTTTCCTTCAATCCTTCCTTCCGTCTCTTCCTGTCCTTCCTTCCCTTCCTTCACCCTTCCTTCCCTTCTTCCTTCCTTTCCATTCCTTCCTTTTTCCTTACTTCCTTCCTTCCTCCTTCGTTCCTTCTTTCCTTCTTTCTTTCCTCCCATCATCCCTCCATCCGTCCCTCCCTCCTTCCTTTCCTACCTTTTCCCTTTCTGCTCCCTTCATTTTCTCCCTCGGACCCCACTTACTTTATCTTGTTATATCCCCCTCTTTCTTCATTCTACATTCGCTGCACATTTAATTTCTTCCCTTCCATGCGACAACCTTCGTGACCGATCAAACCGGCCGCTTTCGGGGCGGCGGTCCAAAGAATGACTACCAAGTGCTATCGTTAAGCACTCTGCAATTTGCACTTGCGGAAATGAATAGATATTCTCTCTCGACAATAAGAAACTTTTTATCTAATCGTATATATATATATATGTATATAAATAGATAGACAGATAGATAGATAGATAGATAGATAGATAGATAGATAGATAGATAGATAGATAGATAGATAGATAGATAGATAGATAGATAGATAGATAGATAGATAGATAGATAGATAGACAGACAGACAGACAGACAGACGGACGGACGGACAGTCAGACAGACAGGACAGACAGACAGACAGACAGACAGACAGACAGACAGACAGACAGACAGACAGACAGACAGGCAGGCAGGCAGGCAGACAGACAGATGGACAGACAGACAGACCGACAGATAGAAAGAGAGATAGACGGACAGATAGACAGATAGATAAGTAAATAAGTAAGTAAGAAAGTACGTTTATTGTCCAAGTATTCAAAAAATACAAGCAATTTGCATTGGTGCACTGTCGATAGTGTAACAACCTGACATACAGTGACAGTTACGAATGACTGAGAATATACAACCCAAAGCTATGAAATAATAATAAAACATTAATGATAAAACGCCATTGATCAAGCATGACAACCAACAAAATACCAGATCAAAGTGAGGCTACAAATTTTGGCTGTTGAATGGAGCAACTACTCGATAAAAAACTGTTTTTATGTCTGGCTGTGGCAGCTTTGACTCAGTCGGAGTCGCATTTCCAGGGGGAGTGGATTCAAAGAAGTTTGTGGCATGGGTGAGAGGGATCAGAGATGGTCTTGGCCGCTCGCTTCCTGGTCCTTGCAGTGCACGGTTCATCAATGGATGAAATTTCAGCCAATAAACCTTCTCTGCTATTGAGTCGGACGATTCGCTGCAGCATCCAAGTGTCGTGGTTGGTGGCTGAGCACTCCAGTGCATTGGAGATGTCCTCATTATTTAGGGAACGGGGTTTCTCCTCCTCTTCCGCGCTTTCTGCGAGACCGTTCCCTCCGTAACACTTCTGGTGAATGTATCCACTTCCCACCTCCCCACCCCGCTACCCTCGCTGACTTCCCTGTGAATCACACCGCAGGATTAATTGCTACATTTGTCCTCTCGCTCTTTAACCACCCACCCCCCTCCATCCCCCAAGGACACAAGTAGTCTTTCCAGGTGTGGCAGTAGGTTCTCCTACACCTTCCTCCAACCTCATTATTGCCATTTGACTGTTCTAGCTATCGTTCGAAACTGCTCTACATCGGTTCAGGAGACTCAAGCGCAACCTGAATTCCCAGGTGGCACACTGCGTAAGCTACCTCTACTACACGCCACCCGCACTCCCATTTCCGAGATATCCAAACCTTTCGGTCATTGGGCCTCCTCCTAGAGTGAGCCCCACCGCAATTGGATACTTATAGAAGAGCTAGCACCTGATATGTTCGCATTCGGTAGTATACACTCCATAGGCGCTATATAAGACATTGACTCCTCCAATGTCACGGCAGAACAAGTCATTGATTTCTCCCTCCTTCCCCTCCCCTCTCACCCAGCTCTCACAGCTCTTACTGTCTCCGCCTCTTCTTTCGTCACTTCCCGGATCCTCACCCAACCTTCAGTCTGATAAAGAGCCCCTCCTGGACCACCGTCGCATTTTTCTTCGCTCCATAGGTGATGCTCACCCGCTGAGTTTCTCCTAGCTGACTTTCTTGAGCGATATTCCTCCGATTTTTCCCCCAGCTATAATGCATCGTTCCTTTCCATTAAACATATGTATCTTGCGCTTGTGTGTGCAGTACACATGAAGATCGAGATCTACCGAACTCACCCGCAGAGTGCTGAGTCAGTAGGACAATGGCGTATCTGTACATGTAGCCAGCTTATGTTGTACTAGAGAGTGATGTACACATCTCAGTCAAAAAGATACCCCACACAACACACACCCATACACACTACTGACGCGCTCTACGCAGCACTAGCACCACACGTCTAAATCACGCCAGAAGACAAGAGTATCCCTCCAACATGTAGTAATTATTCGCCTCCCTAGTTGATAGGTTCATAGAAGAGCCTTTCACCGCCCCACGCTTCACTAGACCACCCCCCCGCGTTATCGGAAAGTGTGTAACTACGTCAGGGTCCTTGGATGTGTTTGGGAGGTAGCTATTCGGAAGATCTTCCCGCCGCCTCAACTCCTCCACAACACTCCCCTCCACTCGCCAAGAGAGCGTCTCGCTGCAGGCCTCAAAACAATACACCGGTAGGTGACGCACACCCGCGAAAGAGCCGCCCCCCCCCCCGTCCCCCTGGCTCCGCCCGGGTGGCCGACCCAAGAGATCGCCATCAACCCTGCAGCCACGCTTGAGAACGCTTGCGCCCGCCAATCCGATCCGGCACCCCCCCCCCAGCTCCCCGGGTGGAAAGGAATCGCACATCTAGTCCCAGATTGAGAACGTTGGGATCCGTGGACGTCGCAAATGTCCGCCCCAGGTTCATGTCCTGTGTTCGACGGTTAATGGGGTGAAAGGTAAGGACTCGGGGGACTCTTTCACAGTTGCGTTTCGGGGGAGGGGTATGAAGCGCGGAGCTGTGGGATACCGAGGAGACTCGTGTGAGGGTCTAATCTATGATGGAAGAAAGGAATCCCTGTTCCCTAAAGAATGGGGACATCTCGGACGTTCTGGGATGGAAAACTTCATTTTAGGAACAGATGCGCCACAGATGGAGAGCTTGGGATTAGGGGATCAGGTGTTTGCAGGAGGCAGGGTGGGAAGAAATATAATCTGTATATTTGTGGGAGGCTGCTGGTTTATAATATCAGTCTATTTAATATCTCCTATGATACAGACGGTGAGATCAACAAAGGGAATGGGGATAGCGGAGATGTCCAATAAATTTCAGTCAAAAATGGAAATTGGTAGTGAAAGTAATCAGGTCCGTGAGTTCTGCATTGGTGCACACAGTAGCACCGATGCATTCATCTATGTTGGGCAGATAGAGTTTGGGATAAGGCCGGTGTCCGATTGAAGCAGGGATGGTTCCAGGTATCCTACAAAAGGGTAGACACATCTGAGGCCCACGCGTTTACCCTTGGCTAGATGTTTGATTTTGAGGAAGAGCGAGGAGTTGAAGGCCAAGTTGTTGACCTCCGCTAAATGTTAAAATCGATCCTGCCTCCACCACGTCTGCTGGAAGCTCATTCCACACAGCCACCACTCTCTGAGTAAAGAGGTCCCCCCTCATGTTACCACTAAACTTCTGTCGCTTAATTCTCATGTCATGCCCTCTTGTTTGAATCTTCCATGCCCTCAATGGGAAAGGCTTATCCACGTCAACTCTGTCTATCCCTTTCATAATTTTAAAGACCTCAATCAAGTCTCCTCTTAACCTTCTGCGGTCCAAAGAATAAATACCTAACTTGTTCAAACTTTCTCTGTAACTTAGTTGCTGGAACCCAGGCAACATTCTAGTAAATCTCCTCTGTACTCTCTGTATTTTGTTGACATCCTTCCTATAATAGGGCGACCAAAATTGTACACCATACTCCAGAATTGGTCTCACCAATGCTTTGTAGAATTTTAACATTACTTCCCTACTCCTATATTCAATGCTCTGATTTATAAAGGCCAGTACAAAAAAACCAAAATCTTTCTTTACCACCAGTATTCTTATTTCCCTACATGCGATTCCACCTTCAGCGAACTATTATTGGTGACAGGGGGGATAAAAAATGGGATCCTAGGAAATTGGGTTCCCTCTGTTCCACCGCATATTGAAAAGGGAATTCCCTCACCATTTGGAAGATACCTTTGTACGTCCTATTTTGATGTGTCCTGCCAAGAGAAGTGGGTGGCACCTCACAGAATTATCAGCATTAATAGGTCCATCTGCCATCTTTCAGCCCACTCTTCCAAATATTAATAATAAAAAATAATATCTCTGTAGGTACTTTGAAAATTAACTTCTTTATCCACAACACCACCTATCTTAGTATCATCTGCATACTTACTTATCCCCCCTGTCTCCACCCTATAATCCAGATCATTGTGTACATGACCAAAACAACAGTGGACCCAATTACAGATCCTCTGAGGCACCCCACTGGTCACCGGCTCTCAACCTGACAAACAGCCATCCACCATTACTCTCTGGCATCTCCCATTCAGCCACTGTTGAATCCATCTTGCTACTCCGCCATTAACACCGAAAGATTGAACATTTTTAACCAAGCTTCCATGGGGAACTTTGTCAAAGGCCTTACTGAAATCCATATAGACAACATCCACTGCTTTACCCTCATCAATTTCCCTAGTAACCTCTTCAAAAACTACAAGAAGTATTGTCAAACATGACCTTCCAGGCACAAATCCATGTTGACTGTACCTGATCAGACCCTGTTAATCCAGATGCATATATATATTATCTCTAAGTATCCTTTCCATTAAATTGCCCATCACTGACGTCAAACTAACAGGTCTATAATTGCTAGGTTTATTCTTTGAACCCTTTTTTAAACAATGGAACAACATGCACAGTATGCCAATCCTCCGGCACTATTCCTGTTTCTAATGACATTTTAAATATTTCTGTCATAGCCCCTGCTATTTCTACACTAACTTCCCTCACTGTCCTAGGGAATATCCTGTAAGGACCTGGAGACTTATCCACATTTATATTTTCCAAAAGTATCAGTACTTCCTCCTCTTTGAATCTCACAGTTTCCATAGCTATTCTATTTTCCCCCTTAACTCACATAGGTCAATGTCCTTATCCTTGGTGAATAACGAAGAAAATAAATTGTTCAATATCTCCCCCACCTCTTTTAGCTCTGTAGATAACTGTCGATTCTGGCTCTCTAATGGTCGAATGTTCCCCTCGTTATTCGGTTGCTATTAATATAGCTGTAGAATTTACTTTGGATTTGCTTTCACCTTTCTTGCCAAAGCAAACTCATATCTTCTTTTAGCTTTTCTAATTTCTTTCTTCAGATTCGTTTTACCCTCTGTATACTTATCTAGCACCTCATTTACTCCATGCCTCCTATAATTATTGTAGATATCTCTTTTTTTCGAAACAAGTGTCAAATTTCCCTTGAAAACCATGGCTCTTTCCAATTTGTACTATTGCCTTTCAACCGAACAGGGACATAAAGTTTCTGTACTCTTACAATTTCCCTTTTAAATGTCCCCCATTTCTCTTCTACATCCTTCCCATAAAACAACATGTCTCAATTCACTCCTTTTATATCCTTACGCATTCTCTCAAAGTTAGCCTTTCTCCAATAAAAAATCTCAACCCTAGGTCCAGTTCTGACTCTCTCCATAATTATATTGAAACTAATGGTATCGTGATCACCGTTCCCGAAGTGCTCTCCAATGCATACCTCCGTCACCTGACCTGCCTCATTTCTTAACAGGAGTTCCAGCACTGCCTCTTCTCTTGTCCATACCTCTATGTATTGCTGCAAAACTATCCTGCACAGATTTTACAAACTCAAAACCATCCAGCCCATTTACAGAATGTTTCTCAGTCGATTTTAGCAAAATTTAAATCTCCCACAATCACTACCTTGTGTTTACTATTAATATCTGATATCTCCTTACATATTTGCTCTCCCAATTCTCGCTCCCCATTTGGCGGTCTATAATACACCTCTAAAATTGTTGCTACACCGTTCCCACTTCTCAGTTCCACCCAAATATCCTCCCTAGATGAGCAATCTAATCTATCCTGCCAACGTACTGCTGTAATATCCTCTCTGACAAGCAGTGCAACATATCCACCTCTGGTCGCTCCAATTATATCACACCTGAAGCAACGAAATCCTGGAATATTTAGTTTCTAATCACAGCCCTCCTGCAACCATGTTTCACTGAGTGCCACAACATCATATTTCCAGGTGTCAATCCAGGCTCTAAGTTCATCCACCTTTCTTACAATGCTTCTAGCATTAAAATATGCACATTTAGAAACCCAGCATCCCTTATTCTCTGTTTATTATATTTTTCATCTTTCTCGCCTACGTTTTGGGTCCGAGTGCTTCCCTTCTCTGACTCTTGCCCCACAATCTGCCCCTAGCCCCCTCTACCCGAGTCCCTCCCCCCAGACTTTCTAGTTTAAAATCCCCTTTGCAAATCTCCCCGCCAGGATATTTGACCCCTCGGGTTCAAGTGCAACCCGTCCTTTTTATACAGATCATGCCTTCCCCAAAACAGATCCCAGTGATCAAGAAACTTGAATCCATGCCTAAAGCACCAGTCCCTCAGCCACGCATTTATCATCCAACTCATTCCATTCTTACTCTCACTGTCACGTGACGCAGGCCGTAATCCTGAAATTGTTAATCTTTTGGTCCTTATCCTTAACTTTCCCCCCAACTCGCTAAATTCTCCTTTCAGAACCTCTTCTCTTTTTCTGCCTATGTCATTGGTAGCTCTTGTACCACAACATCAGGCTCCTCTCTCTCCCTTTTCAGAAGCTATTGGACACGCTCCACCACATCCGAGACCCTGGCATCAAGGAGGCAAACTACTATCCAGGTCTCCCGACTGCGTCCACAGAATCGCCAATCTGACCCCCTAACTATGGAGCCACTATTACAATTGCCCTCCTCTTTTTGCTACCCTTCTGAGCATCAGGGCCAGTCTCTGTGCCGGAGGCCCGGCCGCAGTTGCTGCCCCCAGGTAGCCTGTCCACTCCAATCGTACTCAAACATGAGTACCTATTTTCCACGTGTAGAGCCACTGGGGTACTCACTAGTCCCTGCCTCTGCCCCTTGCCCTTCCTAACATTGACCCACTTGCCTGCCTCTCGTGGTCTGGGAGTGACCACCTCCCTGCAACTCCTGTATATGACCTCCTCACTCTGCCTGCCTAGATGGAGGTCCTCGAGCTGCTGCTGCAGGTTCCTAACACAGTCCCTTAGGACCCACATTTTGACACACCTGGCGCAGATGTGGACGTCTGGAGGGCTATCAGATTCCCTGACCTCCCACATCTGAAATCCAGAACAGTACACTGCCCAGGCCTTCATACTCCCCCCCCCCAACACAGGATACAATATCAACATAATACAAAGTACAATTACACACTTACCCTGGATGCAATACAAAATACAATACACTACAAACTGCGGGAATCTGGCTGCCAATCAGCTGCTTTCTCTAATCCACTTCCCACCAACCAGCGGCTTCCTCAAAAAAATCATTATCTGAATGAACGTTAGTGAGTGTGCCGCCTCCGTCCCCTCTTCCAACGACTCCTGTGGGCCTCTGTGGGAGCAAGCCCCGCGCTGGGTTTTTTTATACTCACCAGCCGGGTGTCGCTCCTCCTCCCTCTTTCAACGACTCCTGTGGGCCTCTGTGGGAGCAAGCCCCGCGCTGGGTTTTTATACTCACCAGCCGGGTGTCGGTCCTCTTCCCTCTAACAACGGCTCCTGTTGTCATACAAACTTAAATTGTTGAAACTTTTAATTCAGATTTGTTTGCTTTGTTTACTTTTATTTATTTATTTAATTTTTAATTATTACTCATTTTTTACATTTTATTTTATTTTATTTTATTTAGTTTAGGGGGGTTTTGCTTTTTCCTTTTTTTTGTCTTTTTATTTTTGTGTTTTTTCTACATTTATGTTTTCTTTTGAAGATTTAACTATATTTACATAGAGACCGGGAGGTCTATACTCAATGGGTATTTTGACATTGGTTTCATATCAGGTTATACATGATATTAATGTAATCCTGAGCCCTAATCATTGTTACGTTTATCACTATTTTTGCACTGTTTTTTAAGTGTTTTTTGTTAGCTTTGGAAAAAAAGCAATAAAATGATTTCTAAAGAAAGAAAGAAAGTAAAGATGAGGAATGGGGTGCTGGAAATCTGAAGTCATTGCAGAGACGAAGGGAGGGATTGAACCAGGAGTGAAGGATGGAGTCGTGCATGACGTGCTCTGAGGTCAATGGCTGGGGAGGCACTGGCTAGTATCAGTGGTTCAGCCCTCCCTGTATTGATCACCAAGTCTCCACGGGGAGAGAGAGGGGTGGAGGCTGTGCCTGGCGATTGGCGGCGCTGCCTGGCAGTTGCGGCTCGCCTGCAGTCTGTTTTTACATTCTGTTGTTGTTTTCTTTTGTCACTTTTAGTTAACTTTTATTTAGTTAGGCTGTGTATGTGTGTGTGGGGGTGGGGGAGCGGGGTGAGGGGTAGAAACAGGGTTTTAATCTCTGCCTTCGGGGTGATGCAACTCTTTTTCCCCCGTCTCCGTGTCCGTCTTCGCTGAGGCATAATGGCGGAGCTGGCGGCCTCGGGGCTGTGGCGGCGTTCCGGCGGCAGACCCAACTTCGGAGCTGTTGCGGCGTTCCGGAGGCGGCGGCCCGGCTTCGGAGTCTCGGCCGCGGGCCCAGTGAACGGCAACATCGGAGGCCTGGATCGCCTCCGCGCAGAGGGATTACAAGGAGGGAAGAGACAGAGACTTTAAGACTTTTGCCTTCCATTACAGTGAGGAGGCGCCTGGTGAACTCACTATGGTGGATGTTAAATTTGTATTTATTGTGTGCGTGTTTTTTGTATTATATGTATGACTGCAAGGCAATAAAATTTCGTTCAGGCCGAATGGTCTGAATGACAATAAAGGATACTTTTACTTTGACTTTTGAGCCGGGGCTGCGTGCGTGAAGCACGGCGACTGGAGGGGCGGCAACGTTGCCCCGCAGTGCCGAACTTAGGAGATGCGAGGCCCAATTTTGAACAATTTTATTGAGCCCCAGGTTCCCAGCCAATGTCTGTAGGACCATAG
>CM069165.1:3351347-3358847 GCA_035221665.1 Okamejei kenojei
AGGCGGTCAGCGTCAAACCGCCTCCGCGCTTCCGAAGGTACCACGAAATGTTGCTAAGACTCTCCCCCGTCTGAACGCAGTCCATCTTGGCCGGTACCCCTTCGCTGACCGCAACAGATGCGGGTGACTGGGCGATGTCATCAGGATACGTTATAACTGGAAAATAAACACCCCACCCGGAATTAAAGAAGCTAAGGTGGGCAGTGGGAAAGGGAAGGTTGAAACATGTACTCAAACACGAGAGACTGTCGTTTGAAAATTACAGGCGATTAAGCCAAATTTGTGTCTTCCGGCCAAGATGTCCCATTGTAAACGGAACCCGTTTGATTGATTGATGGAATCAAGCCCTTCGGCCCAACTCGGCCATATCGGCCAAGAGGCATGACGTAAGTAGGTTCCGTGATCCCTCGTTTGGCCTATATCACTCTATCTACGTATTTGTATGTATGTGTTTTCCATCTATGTATCTGCCCAAATATTTTTGAAATTTTGTTTCCTCTGGTTCTTGATTCCCCTAACCTGGGGATAAAAATGCGTGCATTTACCCAATCTATACCCTCGTAATTTTATACGCATCTATAAGATCACATCGCATCATCATGCACTACAAGGGAAAATAGCTAACTTGCTCCACTTCTCCGTAGAACTCAGGCTCCTCGAGTCCTGGCGACATCCTCGTAAATCGTCTATGCGCTTTTTCCAGCTTAATGGCATCCTTCTTATAGCAGGGTGCCAAAACTGAACGGAATACTACATTTCCACCAGAAATGTTCCCTCTCGTGATTGTATACACCTCAATAAGATCACCCCTCAGCCTCATGCGTTCCAAGGAACACAGTCCAAGCTGCCCCAACTTTTCCCAAAATAAAAGGTCACCCCTCATTCTCCTGCGCTCCAACAAATGAAGTGCAAGACTACCCTAACCATCCACTATAGCCCAGCCGCTCGAGTCCAGGCAACATCATAAGATATCTTCCAGAGCTCTTTCCAGTTTAACAACATTCTTCCTTTCGCAGGGCGACCGAAAAATGAACACAATACTCCGTACGGCGTAGCTGAAGTAAAGAGAAGGTAGTGCCATAAAATCAATGAGAATTATTTGAATACTATCACTTACGTTGGAAACAAAGAAGGGGGCACAACAACAGTAACATCTTTAGTTTGAATTTATTCTGCGAATAAGGGCAGCGGAGATGAAACATTTCATTAGCTAGTGAATAATTAGCCAAAGAACCGCCAAGATGGCTTGGGACACGCCCCAGTAGCGTCAGCTAGCCGATCCGAAGCAACGAAATTGGTGATGCGCTTTAACTGCATCCTGATAAACTGGAGGTTGGTGATGGTTGTTGAAGCATGACGAACTTCATAATATTTCCAAGGAAGTAGAGGCGTTGTTTTTCTTCATTGACCATTACTTCGATATAGTTTCGATAAGGGAGATAGAGAATGTGGTAAGTAAGAGCGGGTAGAAAGACAGCGAGGGGAAGATAGATAGATTTGGCGAGAGAGCGAGAGAAAGAGAGACAAAGAGAGAGAAGGAGAGTAACACATGGAGGGAGGTAAATAGTGAGAGAAATGTTTCAAGGTGTCAAGGGTTTCAAGGTCAGTTTACTGTCAAATTTGCCATTTAAGCTACAGTGAAATTCAGATTACCATACAGCTATAGTAGAAAAACAACGACACACAATTATATACATGTTAATATAAACATTCACCACAGCGAATCCCCCACGTTCCTCATTGTGATGGAAGGCAATAAAGTCCAATCTCTTTCCTATTTATTCGTAAAGAACGAGGGAAAGGAAGAGGGGGTGGTGAAAGAGGACGAGAGAGAGAGAGAGAGATAATTAAAGAGAGAGACCGCGAAAAAGAGAGTGAGTGAGAAAGAGATAGAAAGAGAGAAAGGGGGGATTACGAGAATGTTATTTAATGACAAAGAACTGTGAGTCGGCCCGAGTCCATATCTATGTGAGGCATAATGTCATAGAGTGATACAGTACGGCAAACTTCGGCCCAACCTGCCCACACGGGCCTACATGTCCCAGCTACACTAACCTCCCTTCCCCGCGTGTGGTCCATATCCCTCGAAACCTGTCCTATCCATGTAACTATCTAACTGTTTCTTAAATGTGGGGATTGTCCCTGCATCAACTACCTCCTCTGGTAGCTTGTTCAACACACGCACCACCCTTTGTGCGAAAAAAATTGCACCTCAGATTCCTATTAAATATTTTCCACTTCACATTGAACCTGTCCTCTGGTCTTCGATTCACTACTCTGGGCAAAAGACTCCGTGCATCTACCCGATGTATTCCTCTCATGGTTTTATCATTTCCACATGATTCGGATTGGTTACCCTAGGGGTAGGGCGTTTATACGCCACGTCACCCCGGAACCACCCCATGCACAGCGCGATCCCGCTCCACTTCCACTTCCGACGCTCCATCTCCTCACGTCTGCCATTGAGTGGAAGGATCCCACAGAAAGATGTTTCTCATTCTCGCTGTGGGGACCTGGTTTCGTTGTAAGTGGGATTGACCGAACGCCCTTCTTTTTCCCTCCCCCTGCTTCCATTTCACCTTTCTCCCCCTTTCTCTTCTCTCGGCATTAAGCTATCCCCGTTTTTCTCCCTCAGTCATTCTCTGTCTGCTCACTCTCCCTCTCTTTATGCCGCATGTCGCTGTCGCCACTATTGCTCTCTATATCTCGTCCAAATCTCTCCATATCGGTCTCTCTTTCTCTCAATTTAACCATCTTTGCTTTCTCTCTCTTCTCTCTCTCCTTCTCTACATCTCTCACTATCCCCTCCCATCTCCCCCTCAACGTTTCGCTGAAACTCTCTTTCCCCTTTATTATTTATCTATCTCTCCTTCTCTATCAATATTCTTTATCTATCTCTCCATCTTTATCAATCTCTCTCCTGTCTATCTTCACCTTACCCCTTCACTTCACCTCTCTCTGTTTTCTCACTATTCCGAATCTCTGTTGAATCCTCTAATTCTACTCGAAACTTTCTGTCTGTCTCACCTATATATCTCACTTTGCCCCATCTCTCTCAATCCCCCTCGTCCTCTCCATAAACCCCCTCTCCTCCTCCCTCCCTCAATCTATCTCCCTCACACCACATATGTCTGTCCTCTCTCCCTCTCTATAACCTGTCCTCCACTCTCCCCCTTTCAATATATCTCTCCATTTCCACATTTACCGATACCTCCAACCTCTCCGCCTCTCTCCCCCTACTCTTCTTCTCCCTCTGATTTCCATCTTCATATCACTCAATGTCTCACCCTCTCCTTCCGTAACCCCCTCTCCCCATCTTTCTCACAAACTCCCCGCTCCTCCTACGCCTCATCCATCCCCATTTATTGCCCATCCCTCGATTGTCCGTCGCTCACACTATCGCCACTTCTTTTTCACTCTCCCCACTCTTCGTCTCTCTATTTCCAGATGTGAACTCGGTGACCGTCCGCCAGAGTCCAACCACATTTTCAGGAGAATCCGGGAAAGGTTTGGAGCTGCGCTGCACGGCGGAGGGAGGGAAGAACAGTGACTACATGTACTGGTACGGACAGTCGGCCGGGGAAGGGCTCCAGAACCTGTTCTATTCCATGAATCCGGAGCATGTGGAACCGAAGGAGATGACGAACAGTCTCTTGGCGGTCAGAAAAGACAACCGGTTCGATCTGAAGTTCACCAACCTGTCGGCGAATCACTCAGCCCGGTATTTCTGCGCATGGAGTCTACACAGCAATGCGGCGAGGCTGCCGAGGTCGACAAAAACCCTCCTCACCTTTTAAAAATTGGGGGGAGGTGGCTGTCGATAGGAGAACAGGTGGGCCCTCCCCCGGTCTGAGAAGCGCAGGGAGCGGTGCGACCTCAGGCGGGGACGATTAGAATCATCTCCGGATAAAAGTAACTGCAGATGCCAGAGTGATTAAAGAGTGTTTTACTATCGTATGTCCCAAAACGAGACAATTGCATGTATACTTGCAGCAGCACAACGTATGCAAACATAATACTCTGAGTGAAAAATATGCACTGTACACAGGTACACACATACACACACACACAATGTGTTGCGAAGGAGCATGAGATGTGTTTTTAAAGAGACGTATAAGATCACGAGTGGAACGCTCTAATCCAGGCATCATTCTGATATGGGGGTACACAAAAGGCTGGAGAAACTCAGCGGGTGCAGCAGCATCTAATGAGCGCAGGAGATTGGCGAAGTTTCGGGTCGAGACCCTTCTTCAGATATGACTCTTCTTCACCCCCTCCAAAGCCTTCACATACTTCCTGTAATGGGATCGACCAGAACTGTACTCAATATTCAAAATGCGACCTGCTCAAAATCATATAGAGCTGCATCGTGACCTCCTGACACTTATACTCAATTCCACGACCGATGAAGGCAGCTATACCCTGCGCTGTTATGGGGTCCCCTTACAATGTCCCCTTACCTCCCAAAATGTCTTTGAAATCGGTGACAAAGGTAGACAGGGTCACGAAGATGGCTTTCGACACATTTGCCTTCATCAGACAGGGTTTTGGGAATAAAGGTTTGGAGTTCATGTTGCTATTGCACGAGCAATTAGTGAGACTACATTTGGAGCACTTTACATTTGGAGTACAATATTCACTTCCGCATATCCTGTTATGGGAAATGTGTTGTTAAGCTGTCTAAGTGCTGAGAAGGTTTACGAAGTTGTTGCCTGGACTCGAGGGCCTGAGCTATAGGTAGTGATTGACCAGGCTAGGATTGGAGCGCAGAAGGATGTGCTGTGGTCGTAAAGAGGTGGCTAAATCCACGAAGGGAATAAATAGGGTGAAGTAACCGTTTTATCCAGTGCAGGGAAATTAAGAATCAAAACCTGAGGCCATACGTTTAAGATGAGAGGCGAAAAATTGAACAGGAACATGTGGGACAATGCTTTTTCCACACAGTGTGTTCACATATGTTATCAGGTAAATTACCTCCCACAACTGGATCAAAAGACTGCAGTATCCTGATCTTCACCGAAACCTGGCTCAATACCGATGTTCCTGACAGCGCCATCGAGCATATACTCCTAGCGGAGAGATCAACAGACTCCGGTAAGAACAGAGGTGGGGAGCTGTGCATTTATGTAAATAAAACATGGTGCACGGACGTTACCATCATCGAGAGTCAATGTTCAGCTAACCTAGAGATCCTCTTGGTTAAATGCAGACCGTTCTATCTGCCCAGAGAGTTTACCTCCACTGTTGTGACTGCAGCCAAATTTCCTCCTGATGCTAATGCTGAGCTTGCAATGAAATAACTGCATACTGCCATTAGCAAACAACCCCGCGGCAGCCTACATTGTTGCGTGTGACTTCAATTACTCCAATTGAAGACTGTACTCCCCAAATTCCACCAACATGCCTCCTTCGCCTCTGGAGAAGACATGATACTGGACAATGTTTACACAAATGTGTTTGCAGTTCAGGACACCCTTGACTCCCACACGGACATTGACTCTTATACATCCTCTGTTTTGTACTTGATCAACTCAACCATCAACAGTGTCACCACCCGCAAACGGATTCCACGTTCCCGATTCAGAATCCATGGATGGACAGCGATGTCAGACTACTGCCGAAAGCATGTGACACCGCTTTCAGGTCAGGCGATGCTCGAGTCTACAGTTCATCCAAGTCTAACCTGAAGAAGGGCATCAAGAAGGCCAAGCATATCTACACGCTTAGGATTGAGGAGCAATTCAATAACAACTCAGACCCCCGAATCATGTGACAAGGCACCCAGGTCATCACGGACAAAAGATTAACCAACACCACCCCCACATCCAGCGAAGCATCCTTCCTTGGGGAGCTTAAACACTTTAATGGCCGCTTTGACAGGGACAATCAAGAGAAGGCCATCAAGGCTTTGCTCCCTGATGATCATTACACCCTCACACTCATCCCTTACGACGTGTATGTACCACTGAACAGGATTAATGCACGTAAGGCTGCTGGCCCTGACGGCATGCCCGGGCACGTCCACATGATCTGTGGTGCGCAGTTGGCAGACATCTGGACTGATATCTTCAACATGTCACTTGCCCAAGCAGTTGTCCCCACGTGCGTTAAAACAGCTCCATCGTGCCGCTGCCAAAACACTCCACTGTGGCGAGCCTCAAGGACTTCCACCCAGTTGCACTTACTCCCAAGTGTTTCGAAAGGCTGATCCTGGCACACTTGAAAGGCTGCCTGCCACCCACACTGGACCACTATCAGTTTGCCTGCCTTAAGAACAGGAGTACGGAGGATGCCATCTCAACAGCACTTCACTCCGCCCTCTCCCACCTCGACAACAGAGACACCTACGTGAGAATGTTGTTCATCGATTTTAGCTCAGCATTTAACACCATTATCCCCTCAAAACTGATCACCAAACTCACGACCTGGATCTAACACCATCATAAAGTATGCAGATGATGCAACGGTTATTGGTCTCATCAGCGACAATGATGAGTCGCCTATAGGGAGGAGGTTCAGCTCCTAGCAGCATGGTGCGTTGACAACAACCTGGTCATAAATTCCAAGAAGACCAAGGAGCTCATTGTGGACTACAGGAGGTCTAGGGGCTGCACGCACACCCCCATCCACATTAACGGGAGGTGGAACGTGTTTCCAGCTTCAGGTTTCTGGGGGTCAACATCTCTATCTTGGACCCGCAATACCTCAACACTGATTAAGAATGCTCACCAGCGTCTTTTCTTCCTGAGGAGACTAACGAAGGTCCATATGTCTCCGCAGATTCTTGTGAACGTCTACCGCTGCACCATCGAGAACATCCTTACCAACGGTATCACAGTATGGTATGGCAACTGCTCTGTTTCCGACCGGAAAGCACTGCAGAAAGTGGTGAAAACCGCCCAAAGCATCACCGGTTCCTCACTTACCTCCATTGAGTCTCTCCGAAGCAAGCGATGTCTGCGAAGGGTGCGCAGCATCGTCAAGGACTGCTCTCACCCCAACCACAGACTGTTTACCATCCTCCCATCCGGAGACACTACGGGTCCTTCCGTTGCCGTACCAGCAGGTTCAGGAACAGCTTCTTCCCTGCGGCTGTTTCACTACTTAACTCTGCACCTAGTTGATTGCCAGTCACCCCTCCTCCCCCGGACATTCCTTCCCCCAGTAGAAAATTGAACTATTGAAACTGTTTGTACATATATATATATATATATATATATATATATATATATATATATATATATATAGTTTACTTTTCATTATTCTATGTTCGCTCTTCTTGGTGAGATGCTAACTGCATTCGTCGTCAATGTAATGCACACTGCACAATGGCAATTAAAGATTGAATTGGAATGAAATGAACCGTCCAATCACCAACTAGAGAGCGGTCCTGACACTTTTACTGATTGAAGACCTTAGAACTATATTTTATCGGACTTTCCTGGACTTTAAATTGTACAAAAGGTTATAACTTTATCCGTTGTGGTTCGACTGGGTGGA
>CM069165.1:3361347-3363847 GCA_035221665.1 Okamejei kenojei
TTGTTAAATCCCTCCCCACCTATGTTCAAGACACCTCAGACACTCTCCGTCGGCTCCGTTCATTCCATTCTCCAGGCCCCCATCCTCTCATCTTTACCATGGACGTCCAGTCACTCTACACCTCCATCCCCCACCAGGACGGTCTCAAAGCCCTCCGGTTCTTCCTCGACCAGAGGAGCAACCCATACCCGTCCACTGACACCCTGCTCCGCCTAGCAGAGTTGGTCCTCACCCTCAATAACTTCTCTTTTGATTCCTCCCATTTCCTCCAAACACAAGGCGTAGCTATGGGCACACGCATGGGCCCCAGCTAAGCTTGCCTCTTTGTTGGGTACGTCGAACAATCCTTGTTCTCGGCGTACCAGGGCCCCATCCCCGACCTCTACCTCCGTTACATCGACGACTGCTTTGGTGTCACCTCCTGCACCCACACACAACTGACTGACTTCATTCATTTCACCACCAACTTCCATCCGGCTCTCAAATACACTTGGACCATTTCCGACACTTCCCTACCATTCCTTGACCTCACCATCTCTATTGCAGGTGATACACTCCTGACCGACATCCACTACAAACCCACTGACTCCCACAGCTACCTGGACTACTCTTCCTCCCACCCTGCTTCCTGTAAGGACTCCATCCCCTATTCCCAATTCCTCCGTCTACGCCGCATCTGCTCCCAGGATGAGGTGTTCCACACCAGGTCATCACAAATGGCCTCATTCTTCAGAGAACGGGGATTCCCCTCCCCCACTATTGATGAGGCTCGCACCAGGGTCTCCTCCATACCCCGCAACACTGCCCTCGCTCCCCATTCCCCCACTCGCAAACAGGGCAGAGTCCCCCTGGTCCTCACCTTTCACCCCACCAGCCGGCAAATACAACATATAATCCTCCGCCAGTTTCGCCACCTCCAACGTGACCCCTCCACCCGCCACATCTTCCCATCTCCCCCCCTGTCTGCCTTCCGCAAAGACCACTCCCTCCGCAACTCCCTTGTCAATTCTTCCCTCCCCTCCCACTCTACCCCTTCCCCGGGCACTTTCCCTTGCAACCGCAAGAAATGCAACACGTGTCCCTTCACCTCCCCCCTCCACTCCTTTCAGGGACCCAAGCAGTCCTTCCAGGTCCGACAGAGGTTCACCTGCACCTCCTCCAACCTCATCTACTGCATCCGCTGTTCCAGATGCCAGATGATCTATATCGGTGAGACCAAGCGGAGGCTTGGCGATCGCTTCGCCGAACACCTCCGCTCGGTCCGCAATAACCAACCCGACCTCCCGGTGGCTCAGCACTTCAACTCCCCCTCCCATTCCACATCCGACCTCTCGGTCCTGGGCCTCCTCCACGGGCCAGAGTGAGCAACACCGCAAGCTGGAGGAACAGCACCTCATATTCCGCTTGGGGAGTCTGCATCCTTTGGGCTTGAATATTGAATTTTCTCAATTCTGTTAACCATTGCTGTCTCCCCCCCTTCCCACCTCTCCCTCAGCCCTCGGGCCCTGGCATTCCCTCTATCTCTATCTCCCTCCCCCACCCCAGTCGCACCAGCTTCTCATTTTCACACCACAATCAGCTTACAATGGCTTGTTCCCTTTATCACCGATACTTTTTTGCATATCTTTCACTCATTGTTCCTTATCTCTCCACATCACCGTCAATATCTCTCGTTTCCCTGATCCCTGACCAGTCTGAAGAAGGGTCTCGACCCGAAACGTCGCCTATCTCCTTCGCTCCTTAGATGCTGCTGCACCCGCTGAGTTTCTCCAGCTTTTTGTGTACCTTCTATACTCAATACTCTGGCCGATGAAGGGCAAAGAGCCAAAAGCCTTTCTGACCATCCTGTCCACGTCTGACGCCACTTTCAGGGAACATTGTGCCTGCACTCCTTGATTCCGCTGCACTACAGCATGCCCTATTCTCTCGTGACGCCAGTTTCAGGGAATTACGTGCCTGCACCCCTAGAACCCTCTGCTCCACGACATCCAGCAGAGCCCTGCCATTTACTGTGAAGGTATTGCATTATTGAGATCTCCTAAAATATACCTCCTTACACGGACCTGCGTTAAACTCACCTAACCATTTCTCAGCTGATCAAGATCCTGCTCTATGTTGATAATCATCTTCGCTATCTACAATACCACCATGTTAGTGTCATTTGCAAACTTACTAATAATGCCTTCTACGTTCACATCCAAATATTTAATATAAAGCAGAAACAGCAGGGGATGTGCCAGACCTGCTGAGTTTCTCCAGCACTATATAAAACGGCATTGTTATATGGAGATAACTGCCTTGCCGGCTGTGTTATTCCAGTAGTCCGTGAAATGCAATCTATGGATGTTCTCAATAGACACTGCCTGTTCCAGTCAACAGGGGAACATTATGGACAACACCATTCCTGAGGTAATCTGTAGCTGGTCCTGATTTGTTCTGGCCTTTTCTCGCCAAAAACAACCCCCCACTCTAAAAAGGACCACACCCCTATTATTTGCTC
>CM069165.1:3366347-3398847 GCA_035221665.1 Okamejei kenojei
ACTCCCAATCGCTTCCTGGCGGGGACGCGACTATTTCTCCGAGTTGCTTCCTCGTATCCCACCTCGCGGCCTACCACGTGGATCAGAGCGTCCTTTCCTTCTGGGGACCAAGAACCGCACCAGAGCTACAGCAGCGGCGGCGCTGGATTCACCGTGGAGCGGGCGAGGCCTACCTTGATCGCCGTTTGGAGCTCCGGGGGCGTTGGGCCGCTGCTCCAACATCGTGGAGCTCTGGTTTTGAGAGCTTCCAAAGCGGGCGGCGCTGGACAACTCGGTGGAGTCCTGGGGCCATCTGTCGAGGGCCTACAGTGTTGTATCTCCACCCAGCCCAGACGTCGGACTTACATCACCCCGGCGAGGGATATGGACATCGGATCGCCCGTAGCGCCGTTTGCGGAGGGCTCGGGAAGGCCCCGACCACGGGTGAACATTGGGGAATATTGGAGGAAGAGGATTGACTTTGGTGCCTTCCCTCACAGTGGGAAACTTTGATCCTGCTGTGTGGGGATGTTTTATGTTGAATTCTATCAACTCTATGTTGTGTTCTTTATTGTTTTACTGTATCAGCAAGGTGATTTTATTCCACTGTGCCAATTGGCGCACGTGACAAATAGATTAATGTTGTATCTAGTAGGTCCACGAGATTGATCCCTGGGATGGCGGGACAGTGATATGAGGAAAGATTGAAAAGACTAGGCTTGTATTCACTTGAATTTAGAAGGATGAGGGCGGATGTTATAGAAACATATAAAATTATATAAAGACTGGACAACATAAATGCTGGAAAAATGATCCCATCGTTGGGCGAGTCCAAAAACAAGGGTCACAGTCTTAGAATAAAGGAGAGGCCATTCAAGACTGAGGTGAGAAAAAACGTTTTCGGCCAGAGAGCAGTGAATTTGTGGAATTCCCTGTCACAGAATGCAGTGGAGGCCAAATGGATTTAAGAGAGAGTTAGATAGGTCTCTCTGGGCTAGTGGAGGCAATGCATACGGGAAGAAGGCAGGGAGACGGGAACGATCAGCCATGATCACAATGAATGGCGGTGGTGGCTCGAAGGACTGAACTGCCTGTTCCTGCACCTATTACCTATGTTTCTATGTTTCCCCCCTAACGAAGAAAACATCCAGACTGTAAATTTGAGACACTGGACGGCATTGTAATGTGACATTACCAACTGTTTGCAACTCCCCCCTAATAAATGAATGAAACTTGGAGTTTGTATTCATGACAGTTTCGTTGTTGTGAACTCTTTGGAAGTCTGATAAAGAGAGGACGTTGCATCTTGCCCCGGTATCTATCGTTGCAGCGACTTTGGTGTTGTTGATAACTGGCCTGGTCATGGGATGACTGTTTGTAGACAGTGAGTCGGGAATAGCGGAATGTATGTTTTGGCTGTCTTCTGGCAGGCGCTGAGGTCGTGGTTCTGCTGAAAATGCTGTTTCAGTCAGTGCCTCGTGGGAAAGTGTGGGCTCGAGCGCATAGAGAGATTGTTGTGGCTATGCCCTATTGCCACGAGCGTGCAGTAACGGTAAAGTGGCCTTTCTTTTTACAATAGTGGTACGTTTTGCCATAAGCGAGGAATGCTCACGAAATTTTGGGTGCAATTCTCCGCAATTACCACAGTTATGGACCAGTGGGTCGTTTACCCACCCTGGGGCTGTAGGCGGTTGTCATGGGGTTGTTAATGTTTGTCGCACGGACATATAGAAGGCTTGGACATCGTAGGCAAAGCGTGGTCCCGGGTGCAGGATTTTTGTATGGGTGTCAGTGTAGTCTGGAACACGGCAGGCACGTTCAGCCTTATCTAGTTTAAGCTCCTCATGCCTTGTCATTCACGATGCCATAGACGAGTCTGACGTGGATAAGTACGTCGCGGTTTTGGAAGAGGCAGCTTGCTGCAATGCTCTTCTGGGCACCAATGTAGGATTAGACCATCTGGCCGTCTTGTTGGCTACGGGAACAAAACTTGTGGTTTTCCATTATAACGTTATTACAAAGTTGGCACAGCTCTCGGAACTTTCGACAAAGGTCTCTGATGGACTCTGCCGGGGTCACATATGTTATCGCACCGTTATGTTCTGGGGCGTAGTAGAAATCCTGTGTCCACAAGGCATCCTCTGTGCCCGCTACTTTGAGGAGAATTGATGCAAGTGTGTGGGGACCAGCTCTCACGTGGGCAGCGTCTATGAAAATTCCGAATTACATTTCGAACACCAAAGGATCTGGTTTATGAAAAGAACCCGCCATGCTAAGTATTAGAAATAAATACACTTAAATAAATTCAGTCAAATTAATTGGGACGTAGCTCAAGACTCTGATACCATGATCCACAACAACACACATAGTGAAGATCAATATTTAGTCCATCTGCAAACAGGAACATTTAAACTGCCAGCGTGACGTCTGAGAGAGCCTGCTGACCTTTCTAGTGTAAAGCAGTGTCGTATCGTAATACCATATAAAGGGTGGCATGCACATATGTGTAGCGGTGATTATAAATGGCATGGAATAATGGATAATCTACACCTCTGTCTCTCTGCAAATTGTCCTCATCACAGAAAATACTAGTGCAAATAACACAAATTTAAAGAGGTTTGACACCCAACATATATCATTAATATAAAAAATAAATCATTTCTCTGTTTCTATCTTTTAGATAGACAGACATTCAGACAGACATGCAGACAGACGGAGGGACGGAAGCACGGTCAGGTGGGCTGTCGGTGGGCAGGAAGGCAGGCAAGAAGACAGACAGGCAGGTAGGTCTTCTTCTTTCGTGTCCATCTTCCATGTTTCATATGTTGACATCGCTGTCATCGTCCATCCTGAAAAGGAAGCAAGCTTCCGGCGACAATCGGTGGGAGCCATCTCTTGTTCCAATAGGTGATGGTGGTAGCAGATTTAGCTCGGGATACTCTCGGTTTCCAGCCCCGCGACGTGGACGCTTCTGCTATGGGGCCGGTAGGTAGGTGGGAACTGCAGATACGGGTTTGAACCAAAGTTAGACACACGATGCTGCCCGACCATTCACGGGGCCAAGATCCGGGACGCCATCACCGCCATCAGGAGCAGCTGTAACATTCACCGTCCCTCCGACTCTCAGCGCCTACCCGGTCGATCTCGGGCCCGGACCACTGAAATTCCCGCCGTTTGGGAATCTCATCACCTCCCTGGGGTCACCGTCGCTACCGCCGAGACTCATCATCTCCCCGGCGCCAACGACGAATTTGCGCCCACCTTCGCCGCTACTCGGCCGTTCGCTGACAAAGTCTGTCGACGCTCTGTCCGCCGACCCGAACATTTATTCCAGCCCCCGCGGCGCTCCAGCAGCGACTTCTCCGACCCCTGTCACTCCACCGCCCACCAGCAGGAGCTGTCGCCTCACCTGATTTCCAGGCTCAGCATCAGGACTACCGCACCCCCCTCCTGCAGGGAACTTCAGTGGTGGTACCACTGTATCTTCCGCTTCCCCCTCTTTTAACCTGGTGGCTCTAGCCTCTCTCCATGTGCATCGGTCCTCTTGAACCCCTCCTTTCTGGACACCCACCACCCCCCACTAGACATCGCCGCGGCCTCCGCCTATTCACCTGTTCTCCTCGGATCCCAACCTCCACCCGCGTAGATACGATACCATCGCCGCTGACCTGCACCTTTCCACAGAGGCCTGTCCTTTGCCGCCCCCGCCCACTCATTCCTCAACGAGTTCCAATTCGCCAGGACTTACAACTTTTCTTCTGTCGCGTCGTCTCCGCGCGTCTTTCTATGGTGAGGTGTCTACACCGTCCAGTGATGACCCCTTCTCCCGTCTCCACCGGTCCCCTTCCTCTGGGTCATCACCGGACTGCCATCTACCCTCTTTAGACCATTTAATTTCTAACTGCCTGCTTGACATGAACCGTCTCAGCTTCTCCAGTGCCGTTACAGTCTCTTACCACCCCCTATAACCATGTAGCCCTCTGCTCGCTCTGCAGCAACCACGGCATTATTCTCAAACTTGCCGTCAAGGGAGGTGCCATGCCATGGTAGTCTGGTGCGCTGATCTCCTGGGCTGAGGTCAGGCGCCAACTCTCACACACGTCGTCCTACTTATCCCCAGGCTATGGCCCCACAGATGAGCATCAGCGCATAATCTCACAAACCATTTCTGATTTCATCACTTCTGGCTGTCTATCCTACAAAGCAATCAACCGTATTATTCCCTAGCTCCACGTTCGCCTGTGTTATTTTCTCCCAAAAATCCATAAACAGAACTGACATGGCAGAAGCATTGTTTCTACTTCCTCCTGTTCCTCGGGATAATGTCCACACACCTCAACTCCATCCTATCGCCTCTGGTCTAATCCCTCCCTGTCTACGTCGAAAATACTTCAGACACCATTCGTCTCTTCAATGGCGCCCAGTTTCCAGGCCCCCCACTTCAGCGTCTTTATTATGGATGTTCAGTCACTCTTCAATTTCAAGCCCCACCAGGAAGGTCTTAAACCCTCCGTTTATTCCTCGGCCGCCGAACAACATATTTCCCTCTACCAACACTCCTTAGTCTATAGAGCAGGTCCCACTTTTAACAACTTTTTCTCCGACTCCTCGCTCTTCCTGCAAATCTAAGGCATTGCCATGGATACTTCTATGCGCCCCAGATATGGCTGCCCCTTTGTATGGTACATCATGCTATCCCTGTTGCATCGGTGACATGTCCCACACCGATGCAGGACTCATGCAGCGCATTAGCTTTACTCCTACATTCCATCCTGCGCTCAAATTCACTTGGATGATCTCCGACATCTCTCTCCTGTTTCGTTGTTCCCACCGTCTCCGTCACAGGAGATAGACAATCGACTGCCAGCTTTTATACACCTACAAACTCCCACAGCTCTCCAGACTACTCTTCTTCCCCTCTGCCTCCTGCAAATACTGATTTCCCTACTCCCAATGTCTACATCTACGCCGCATCTGCGCCCAATATGACGTGTTGCATACCAGGACATCTCAGATGCCATCGTTTAGTGAACGGAGTTCCACTCTTCTAAAGACGGAAGCCCTCACTAGGAATCCCGCAGCTCCCCGCTTGCCCCGCCTCCCCGGAATCGCAACAGGGACAGAGTTCCCCTACTCCTCATCTTTCAACACAGCAGCCGTCGCATACAGCATATAATCCGCCGACCTATTCGTCAAGTCCAACGGTATCCCTCTACTAGCCAAATCTTCCTATCACCAATCTTTTCCACTTTCTGCAGAGACCGTTCTCCCGCGCATCTCCTTGGTTCACTCGTCCATCCCAACCCAAACTAACCCCTCCCCAGCTCCTTTCCCCAGCAACCGCAGGAGGTGCAACACCTGTCTCTACAACTCTTCCTTCCAAGCTTCCCGATAGTATTTTCCGGTGAGGCAGTTCACTGACATCGTCTGCAACCGCATTTCCTGTGTCCGATATTCCAACTGTGGACTATTATATATCGCCGAGACCAAGGCAGGCTCGGCGATCGTTTCGCTGAACTCCTCCGCTCACTCTAATTTCCCGATTGCTAAACACTTTAAATCAAGTCCCTGTCCCACAATGACCTTTGTGTCCAGCACCTCCTCAATTGTCAGTGACGACCAACGCAAATTGGCGGAACAGCACCTTCCCTCACATCAGCACACAACCACCACCCCCACCACTCAATTTTCCGACCTGTTTGATTGTCCCGATTATATTTTATCTATGTTTGCTTTGTTGTCACCTTGTCCAAACTTGCAATTAACTATTGAACATTCTCATTGAGCTCCACCCCATTTGATGTCTCATTTACACACCTTACATTTCCTTGTTTCTTTTTCTCCCTCTCCCGCAACTTTAACTCTAGAAAACATCCCCATTTCCTCCTATCGAAAGATAATGCCAGTCTGCTGATGTACTACAACACTTTGTGAGACAGACAGATAGATATAGATAGATAGATAGATAGATAGATAGAGAGAGAGAGAGAGAGAGAGAGAGAGAGAGAGAGAGAGAGAGAGAGAGAGAGAGAGAGAGAGAGAGAGAGAGAGAGAGACAGAGATGGGTAGGTAAGTAGGTGGGTAGGTAGGTAGGTAGGTAGGTAAGTAGGTAGGTAGGTAGGTAGGTAGGTAGGTAGGTAGGTAGGTAGGTAGGTAGGTAGGTAGGTAGGTAGGTAGGTAGGTAGGTAGGTAGGTAGGTGGGTAGGTAGGTAGGTAGGTAGGTAGGTAGGTAGGTAGGTAGGCAGGTAGGTAGGTAGGTAGGTAGGTAGGTAGTTAGGTAGGCGGGCAGGCAGGCAGACAGGCAGGCAGGCAGGCAGGCAGGCAGAAAGGCTGCCAAACAGACAGACGTACAGAGAAATGAGGAGATTCCGACGAAACAATCGGTCAGCGAACGGGCGGATGGATGACCAAAAATATCCAGAGGGGGAGAAGGCAATCAGATGGGGAGAGGACGCCAAAGTGGAAGTGACATAAAACTCGAGTAAAATTGATGATTCGAAACAGGGGGCATATCCAACCACGATTGGCCACAACCACATGTTTCACAGGGGCACCTACAGGGTGGGTTTGAATCAATAGATTCACCGTTCCTGCTTTGTCTGCTGCCACTACTGAGGGAATAACCACAGAAGAAAATTGTTTCTGATTCTGAGTCTGATCCTCTCAGTCCATTGTGGGAGCAAATTGATCAACATACAGTGGCTTGCAAATGTTTTCATACCTCTTGAACCTTTCCACATTTTGTCACGTTACAACCACAAACGTAACTGTATTTTATTGGGATTTTGTATGATAGACCAACACAAAGTGGCGCATAATTGCGAAGTGGAAGGAATATGATACATTGTTTTCATACTTTAAAAAAAAATAATAAACTGAAAAGTGTGGAGCGCTAAAGTATTCAGCCCCCCTTAGTCTGATAACCCTACATAAAATCCAATGCAACTAATTGCCTACAGAAGTCGCCTAATTAGTAAATGGAGTCCACTGATGTGTAATGTAATCTCAGTACAAATACAGCTGTTCAGTGAAGGCCTCAGAGGTTTGATAGAGCACATTAGTGAACAAACAGTATCATGAAGCCCAAGGAACACACCAGACAGGTCAGGGATAAAGTTGTGGAGATGTTTAAAGCATGGTTAGGTTATAGATAAAGGTCCCAAGCTTTTAACATAGAAACATAGAAACGTAGAAAATAGGGGCAGGAGTAGGCCATTCGGCCCTTCGAGCCTGCACCGCCATTCAATATGATCATGGCTGATCATCCAACTCAGTATCCTGTACCTGCCTTCTCTCCATACCCGCGATCCCTTTAGCCACAATGGCCACATCTAACTCCATCTTAAATATAGCCAATGAACTGGCCTCAACCACTTCTGTGGCAGGGAATTCCAGAGACTCACCACTCTCTGTGTGGAAAATGTTTTCCTCATCTCGGTCCTAAAGGAATCCCCCCTTATCTTTAGACTGTGACCTCATGTTCTGGACAGACCCACCATCGGGAACAATCTTCCTGCATCTAGACTATCCATTCACTTAAGAATTTTGTATGTTTCTATAACATCTCCCTCAGTCTTCTAAATTCTACCCAGTACAAGCCAAGTCTATCCAGTCTTTCCTCATATGAATGTCCTGACATCCATAGAATCAGTCTGGTGAACCTTCTCTGTACCCCGTCTATGGCAAGAATGTATTTCCTCAGATTTGGAGACCAAAATAGTACGCAATACTCCAGGTGTGGTTTCACCAAAACCCTGTACAACTATAGTAGAACCTCCCTGCTCCTATACTCAAATTCTTTCCCTATGAATGCTAACATCCCATTTGCTTTCTTCACTGCCTGCTTCACCTGCATGCCTACTTTCAATGATTGGTGTACCATGACACGCAGGTCTCGTTCCATCTCCCCTTTTCCTAATTTGCCACCATTCAGCTAATTGTCTGCCCTACTGTTTTTTGCACCAAAGTAGATAACCTCACATTTATCCACATTATACTGCAAGTGCCATGCATTTGGCCACTCACCCTGACTTTCCAAGTCACCTTTCAGCCTCCTAGCGTCCTCCTCACACCTAACACTACCCCCCAGTGTCATCCGCAAACATGGAGGTGTTGCATTCAATTCCCTCATCCAAATCATTAATAGATATTGTAAATAGTTGGGGTCGCAGCACTGAGCCTTGCGGTACCCCACTAGTCACTGCCGGCCATTCTGAAAAAGACCCGTTTCTTCCTACCTTTGCTTCCTGTCTTCCAGCCAGTTCTCATCAATACCGAACCCCCAATACCGTGTGCCTTAAGTGTGTATACTCATCCCTTATGTGGGACCTTGTCGAAAACCTTCTGAAAGTCTAGATATAACACATCCACTGGTTTTCCCTTATTCACTCTAGTAGTTACATCCTCGAAAAATTATATAAGTTTCGCAGACATGACTTACCTTGCACGTAAATCCATGCTGACTTTGTCCAATGATTTCACCACTTTCCAAATGTACTGCTATCCCATCTTTAATAACTGAATCTAGCAGTTTCCCCACTACCGATGTTAGACTAATTGGTCTGTAATTCCCCGTTTTCTCTCTCCCTCTTTTTTTTTTTAAGTGGGTTTACATTAGCTACCCTCCAATCCTCAGGAGCTAATGCAGAATCTAAGGAGTTTTGAAAAAATATCACTAATGCGTCCACCATTTCTGTGGCTACTTCCTTGAGTACTCTGGGATGCAAACTATCTGGCCCTGGGGATTAATCCGCCTTTAAACCATTCTATTTACCCAACACCACTTCCCGGCTAACATGGAGTTCACTCTGTTCCTCCACCTTATTTGACCCCCGGTCCCCTGCTACTTCGCGCAGATTACTTATGTCTTCCTTAGTGAAGGCAGAACCAAAGTAGTTATTCACTTGGTCTGCCATGTCCTTGTTCCCCATGATCATTTCACCTTTTTCTGACTGCAAGGGACCTACATTTGGGACTAGGGGAAAACAAATGGTCGGCACGGACTGGAAGGGCCGAGAGGACCTGTCTCCGTGCTGTAATTGTTATATGGTTATATGGTTATATGGTTACATTTGTTTTAAATAATCTATTTGTCTTCACATATCTATAAACACTTTTGCAGTCTGTTTTATGTCCCCTGCCAGTTTTCTTTCATAATCAAATTTTCCTTTCCTAATTAAGCCCATTGTCCTCCTCTGCTGGACTCAGAATTTCTCCCAGTCCTCTGGTAGGCTGCTTTTTCTGGCTAATTTGTAAGCTTCATCTTTTGTTTTTACTCTATCCCTGATGTCCCTTGTTATTCATGGACGTACTACCATCCCTGATTTATTCTTTTGCCAAACTGAGATGAACAATTGTTGTAGTTCATCCATGCAGTCTTTAAATACCTTCCATTGCACATCCACTGTCAACACTTTAAGTGTCACTTGCTAGTCAATGTTGGCCTATTCACGGCTCATACCTTCCATGTTACCTTTGTGTAAGTTCAGAACCCTGTTCCTGACTTAATTCTCCATCCTAGTGAAGAACTCAACCATATTATGGTCACTTTTGCCCAAGGGACCACGCACAACAAGACTGCTAACTAACCCTTCCTCATTACTCAATACCCAGTCTAGAAGAGCCTGTTCTCTCTTTGGTTCCTCTACAGGTTTGCTTGGAAAGCTAAGCCGCATACATTTCATGAAATCCTCTTCCTCGGCACCCCTGCCCATTTGATTCACCCAATCTAGATGTAGATTGAAGTCACCCATTATAACTGTATAACCCTTGTTGCACGCATTTTAATTTCCTGTTTGATGCCATCCCCAACTCCTCTACTACTGTTAGGTGGCCTGTACACAACTCCCACTAGCGTTTTCTGCCCCTTAGAATTTCGCAGCTCTACCCACATCGATTCCACATCCTCCAAGCTAATGTCCTTATTTTCTATTGCATTAATCTCATCTCTCACCAGCAACGCTACCCCACCTCATTTTCCTTTCTGTCTATCCATCCTGAATATTGAATATCCCTGGATGTTCAGCTCCTAGCCTTGGTCCCCCTTGAGCCACGTCTCCGTGATCCCAACTATAGAATAGTCATTAACTGCTACATGCACATTCATTCGTCCACTTTATTACGAATGCTCCTTGCATTGAGACAAAAAGCCTTCAGGCATGATTTTACAACACTCTTACTCCTTATACAATTATGTTGACAAGTGGCCCCTTTCGATTTTTGCCCTGGAAACCCACCACCTCTTATTTCTGTATATTATTATTTTCTTCTTTGCCCCCTACATGTTGGGTCTGAGTGCTTCCCTTCTCTGCCTCCTGCCTCAGACCCTGTCTATTGGCTTTCTCTGTTTGAGTTCTTTCCCCCAACGTTCTAATTTAAAGTCCCCCAGTAGCATTTGCAAATTTCCCTCCTAGGATACTGGTCCCCTTCGGGTTCAAGTGCAACCCGTCCTTCCTCCTTCCCCAAAAGAGGTTCCACTGATCCAGCAAACTTCAATCCCTGCCCTCTGCACGAGTCCTTCAGCCAGGCATTTATCCTCAACCTTGCTCCATTCTTACTCGCACTGTCGCGTGGCACAGGAAGTAGACCTGAGATTGTTTTACAGAGCACTGTTCAATCCATTATCCGAAAATGGAAAGAGGATGGCACAACTGCAAACCGGCCAAGACATGGCCGTCCACCTAAATTGACAGGCCGGGCAAGGAGAGCATTGATCAGAGAAGCAGCCAAAAGGTCCATGGTAACTCTGGAGGAGCTGCAGAGATCCAGATCTCAGGTGGGAGAATCTGTCCACAAGACAACTATTAGTCATGCACTCCACAAATCGGTAATTATGGAGTAGTGGCAAGAAGAAAGCCATTGTTGAAACAAAGCCAAAAGAAGTCCCGTTTGCAGTTTGCTACACGTCATGTGGAGGACAGAGCAAACATCTTGAGGAAGGTGCTCTGGTCTGATGAGACCAAATTGAAGTTTCTGGCCTAAATGCAAAGCGCTATGTGTGGCGGAAAACTAACATTGCACATCACCCTGAACACACTATCCCACTGTGAAACATGGTGGGGGCAGCATCATGCTGTGGGGATGCTTTTCTTCAGCAGGGGCAGGGAGGATGGATGGAGCCAGATGCAGGGCAATCTTGGAAGAAAGAGTCTTGGACATGTTAGAGTCTGCAAAAGACTTGAGACTGGGGCGATACACCTGGACCTTTTCCGACACTTCCCTACCATTTCTTGACCTCACTATCTCCATCGCAGATGATGGACTTTTGACCGACATCCACTATAAACCCATTGACTCCCATGGCTATCTAGACTACATTTCTTACCACCCTGCTACCTGTAAGGACTCCATACCCTACTACCAATTCCTGCGTCTATGCCGCATATTCTCCCAGGATGAGGTGTTCAACACTAGGGCATCGGAAATGTCCAAATCCTTCAGCGAACGGGGGTTTCCCTCCCCTACCATTGACGAGGCTTTCACCAGCGTCTCTTCAATACCCCGCCACACTGCTCTCTCTCCCCATCCCCCCACTCGGAACAAGGTCAGAGTCTCCCTAGTCCTCACCTTCCATCCTACTAGCCGTCACATACAACAAATAGTCCTCCGTCATTTTCGCCACATCCAACGTGACCCCACCATTCGCCACATTTTCCCATGTTTGCTTTCGGCAAAGACCGCTCCATCCGTAACACCCTGGTCAATTCTACCCTTGTCAACCTTCCCAACCCCCTCCGGACACTTTCCCTTGCAACCGAAAGGATGCTACACGTGCCGCTTTACCCCCCCCCCCCCCGACTCCATTCAAGGGCCCAATTAGTCGTTCGAGGTGTGACAGAGGTTCACCTGCACCTCCTACAACCTCATCAATTACATCCGCTGCTCTAGTTTCCAGCTGATCTACATCTGTGAGACCAAGCATAGGCGTTGCGATCGAAAAGTGGGAAAAATATTAGTTGTTAAAGATGGGATAGCAGCACATTTGGAAAGTGGTGAAATCGTTGGACAAAATCAGCATTGTTTATGGAAGGTAAACCATGTCTGACGAATCTTATAGAATGTTTCGAGGACCAGGAACCAGTGGATGTGTTATATCTGTACTTTCAGAAGGATTTCGACCAGGTCCAACAAAATAGATTACTATACAAACTTAAAGCGCACGGTAATGGGGGTTCAGTATTGATGTGGATAGGCTGGCAGACAGGAAGCAAAGAGTAGGAGTAAACAGGTTCATTTTCAGAATCGCAGGCAGTGACTAGTGGGGCACCGCACCCTCCCCCCTCTATCTCTCTCTCTCTCTCTCTCTCTCTCTCTCTCTCTCTCTCTCTCTCTCTCTCTCTCTCTCTCTCTCTCTCTCTCTCTCTCTCTCTCTCTCTCGCTCTCTCTCTCTCTCTCTCTCGCTCGCTCTCTCTCCCTCTCTCTCTTAAGCGTTTGGTTCGGATACAGAGGGCAAAGAGAGCGTGGGAGACGCAGATGTGAACAAACAGAGGGAAGGGGGAGTGGGCAAGTGGGGGGTGTAGGAGAGAGAGAGAGAGAGAGAGAGAGAGAGAGAGAGAGAGAGGGAGGGAGGGAGGGAGGGAGGGAGAGAGAGGAGAGAGAGAGAGAGAGAGAGACGGAGAGAGAGAGAGAGAGAGAGAGAGAGAGAGAGAGAGAGAGAGAGAGAGAGAGAGAGAGAGAGAGAGAGAGAGAGAGAGAGAGAGAGAGATTGAGGCGGACAGTGATATATGATTATATGGAAGGATAGAGCTTCAATGAGTCAGTGGGATAAAGTGCTAGCGGGCCAAAGAGGAAAGACTGTCAGTGAAATTGAGGGTCAAGGGAAATATTTTGAGAAGGATACAGCGCAAAAGAATACCATTTCAATGGGATAGTCAACAGGGTAGAGGGATAGAAAGCAAGAGAGATAGAGATAAATAAATACATATGGAGGCAGAGGCGGACAGACAAACAGCCAGACGGACAGACAGACAGACAGACAGACAGACAGACAGACAGACAGACAGACAGACAGACAGACAGACAGACAGACAGACAGACAGACAGACAGACAGACAGACAGACAGAGAGACAGGCAGACAGGCAGACAGACAGATAGACAGACAAACAGACAGACAGACAGACAGACAGACAGACAGACAGACAGACAGACAGACAGACAGACAGACAGACAGACAGACAGACAGACAGAAAGACAGAAGACAGACAGACAGACAGACAGAAGACAGACAGACAGACAGAAAGACATCAGACAGACAGACAGAGACAGGCAGACAGACAGACAGTACAGACAGACAGACAGACAGACAGACAGACAGACAGACAGACAGACAGACAGACAGACAGACAGACAGGCACAAACGGGTGAGCAGCACAAAGATATCAGGACTTCAGGGGGCGCTTACATTTAGCAGAAGTGGGAGTGGAGTTTTGTGTGAGTGGAGTTTTGTGGATCCGCCTTTTGGCCTCAGGTCTTTAGGTGAAACTCGTTGCAATGGATCTCTTGCCGCGAAACGGCCACCGGCGTCTTTGGGTCGCGGGAGGGAGAGAGAGAGAGTTAGAGAGAGAGAGAGAGAGAGAGAGAGGGAGAGAGAGAGAGAGAGAGAGAGAGAGAGAGAGAGAGAGAGAGAGAGAGAGAGAGAGAGAGGAGAGCGAGAGAGAGAGAGAGAGAGAGAGAGAGAGAGGAGAGAGAAGAGAGAGAGAGAGAGAGAGAGAGAGAGAGAGGAGAGAGAGAGAGAGAGAGAGAGAGAGAGAGAGAGAGAGAGATATGGAGGCGGACAGCGATACATGATTATATGGAAGGGTGAGCTTCAATGAGTCAGTGGGATAAAGTGCTAGCGGGCCAAAGAGGAAAGACTGTCAGTGAAATTGAGGGTCAAGGCAAATATTTTGAGAAGGATATGTACATCAATGATCTGGATGATGGGGTGGAAAATTGGGTAAGTAAGTATGCAGATGATACTAAGATAGGTGGTATTGTGGATAATTAAGTAGATTCTCAAAGTCTACAGAGAGATTTGGGCCATTTGGAAAAGTGGGCTGAAAGATGGCAGATGGAGTTTAATGCTGATAAGTGTGAAGTGCTACATCTTGGCAGGACAAATCAAAATAGGACGTACATGGTAAATGGTAGGGAATTGAGGAATGCTGTGGAACAGAGGGATCTAGGAATAACTGTGCATAGTTCCCTGAAGATGGATTCGCATGTAGATAGGGTGGTAAAGAAAGCCTTTGGTGTGCTGGCCTTTATAAATCAGAGCATTGAATATAGGATTAGGGAAGTAATGTTAAAATTGTACAAGGCATTGGTAAGACCAATTCTGGAGTATGGTGTACAATTTTGGTCGCCTAGTTATAGGAAGGATGTCAACAAAATAGAGAGAGTACAGAGGAGATTTACTAGAATGTTGCCAGGGTTCCAGCAACTATGTTACAGAGAAAGGTTGAACAAGTTAGGTCTTTATTCTTTGGAGCGCAGAAGGTTAAGGGGGGACTTGATTGAGGTCTTTAGAAACATAGAAACATAGAAATTAGGTGCAGGAGTAGGCCATTCAGCCCTTCGAGCCTGCACCGCCATTCAATATGATCATGGCTGATCATCCAACTCAGTATCCCGTACCTGCCTTCTCTCCATACCCTCTGATCCCCTTAGCCACAAGGGCCACATCCAACTCACTCTTAAATATAGCCAATGAACTGGCCTCAACTACCCTCTGTGGCAGTGAGTTCCAGAGATTCACCACTCTCTGTGTGAAAAAAAGTCTTTCTCATCTCGGTCTTAAAGGATTTCCCCCTTATCCTTAAGTTGTGACCCCTTGTCCTGGACTTCCCCAACATCGGGAACAATCTTCCTGCATCTAGCCTGTCCAACCCCTTAAAATGATGAAAGGAATAGACAGAGTTGACGTGGATAAGCTTTTCCCATTGAGGGTAGGGAAGATTCAAACAAGAGGGCATGACATGAGAATTAAGGGACAGAAGTTTAGGGGTAACGTGAGGGGGAACATCTTTACTCAGAGGGTGGTGGCTGTGTGGAATGAGCTTCCAGCAGAAGTGGTGGAGGCAGGATCGATTTTAACATTTAAAAGTAAAGTGGATAGGTATATGGACGTGAAGGGAATGGAGGGGTATGGTCTGAGTGCAGGTAGATGGGACTAGGGGAAAACAAATGGTCGGCACGGACTGGAAGGGCCGAGAGGGCCTGTCCCCGTGCTGTAATTGTTATATGGTTATTATATGGTTATATGGATACAGCGCAAAAGAATACCATTTCAAAGGGATAGAGAGTCAACGCGGTCGAGGGATAGAAAGCAAGAGAGATAGAGATAAATAAATACATATGGAGGCAGAGGCGGACAGACAAACAGCCAGCCAGCCAGACAGACAGACAGACAGACAGACAGACAGACAGACAGACAGACAGACAGACAGACAGACAGACAGAAAGACAGAAAGACAGACAGACAGACAGACAGACAGACAGGCAGACAGACACAAACGGGTGAGCAGCACAAAGATATCAGGACTTCAGGGGGCGCTTACATTTAGCAGAAGTGGGAGTGGAGTTTTGTGTGAGTGGAGTTTTGTGGAGTTTTGTGTGTTTTGTGTGTTGCCCCTGTCTCTCCGAGTCGCTGTGTAAACTCAAGGCACAAAAAAAATACATGGCCGTTGGATCCGCCTTTTGGCCTCGGGTCTTTAGGTGAAACTCGTTGCAATGGATCTCTTGCCGCGAAACGGCCACCGGCGTCTTTGGGTCCACGTACTTGGCTATAGTAGTGCAGAACAGGTTTGTGGCCCCTCGCCCCGGTATTGCCTGTATCAGGACATATATCTACTGTTGCTATCGTCACACATATCTACACTTCACCTCCACCTCGTGGCCGGGAGTTCCGGGCAAAACCTCCGCACTCTGAAGGACAATCACCGAGGTAGAATCTGAAAAAGAGTCGGGATTGGGGGAGGGATGGTCAGAGTTCAATAAACCTGGATAGCAGGAGAAGGGAAGAAGTTGAGAAAGTTTGTGCACAGAACGAAAGCGAAGAACAGGCTTGAAGAGAAGGAAAGCGAGAAGAGGTGGGATGGAGACGAAGGAAGCGATGCAAATTGGAGATGAGTGTAAGGACAAGAGGAAGGGTAGATCGAGATGTTCTGCTCGTCCCATTACAGGGAAGACATGGAGCGTTTGCAGAATGTGCAGGCGATGTTTACCAGAATGATACCTGGATTAGAGGGTTTCAGGCATAGGTAGAGTATGGACAGACTTGGATTGCTTTCTCTGGAAAGCCGAAGGCCGTGGGGAGACCTGATAGATACATTTATGAGAAGCATAGATAGGGATGAGAGTCAGAATCTTTTACCACAGGGTGGATACGCAAAAGACTAGAGGACACGGCTTAAAGTTGAGAGCGGCAAAGTTTGGGCGCCTGGAATGCGCCACTGGAATGGTGGTGGAGGCAGATACGATTGTGATGTTAAATAAGCTTTCGGAGACCTTAATGGGTTGCAGGGAATGGTAACGTATGGATTATGTGCAGGCAGAGGAGATTACTATAACATGACATCATGGTCAGCACGGGTTTCATAGGTAGAATAGCCAATTAATGTGTTGTATGTTCTATGTCCAGAAGTTTGAATGGAAAACGGGAGATACCGAGGGACAGGCGCGTGAGGACGTGGAAAATGAGAGACAGAGATGGACTGTGTTAGTGAGTCGAGGGTGGATTGATACAGCGAGTGAAGGGGAAGGAGAAAGAGGGAAGAAGGTAAGAAAGACAAATCAATTTGTGTTTATTTCCAAACACAATGGAACGAAAGGATCAGACGCAGTATCAGAAGCATATTTCTCCGGAAATTATGGCCTCAGTAGGTAAGAATACCGAGCGGTGAATTAATTAACGTCAACACTCTTCGTCTCTCCATCAAATACATGGCCTCATTGAGTATTGTCATTAAACGCCCCCTCTCCAATTAACCAATCACAATCGAGACTGGCATATGTTCCGTTCTCACTGACCCACCCCGCTTTATCGCCTGTTCTTGACAATCGCTCCAATTTTCGGAAAGTCTCTTCCGCTCGCCCTCTCCCTGGGACACTGGTTATCAATGACTGGGGCGTATACTTTTTGGTCGTTCAGTCTCTGTCCCTGGCCCCATGTGTTTTTATTTCCTTCCTTCCTTCCTTCCTTCCTTCCTTCCTTCCTTCCTTCCTTCCTTCCTTCCTTCCTTCCTTCCTTCCTTCCTTCCTTCCTTCCTTCCTTCCTTCCTTCCTTCCTTCCTTCCTTCCTTCCTTCCTTCCTTCCTTCCTTCCTTCCTTCCTTCCTTCCTTCCTTCCTTCCTTCCTTCCTTCCTTCCTTCCTTCCTTCCTTCCTTCCTTCCTTCCTTCCTTCCTTCCTTCCTTCCTTCCTCCTTCCTTCCTTCCTTCCTTCCTTCCTTCCTTCCTTCCTTCCTGCCTACCTTCCTTCCTTCCTTCCTTCCTTCCTTCCTTCCTTCCTTCCTTCCTTCCTTCCTTCCTTCCTTCCATCCTTCCGTCCTTCCTTCCTTCATTTCTACCTTCCTTCCTATGAAAGCCATACCTTTCCCAGTTACTTTGCAACCGGAGAAGACGTAACATCTGTCCCTATTCCTCATACGTCGTCCAGGGATCCCGATTGTCATTTAATGAGATGCAGAATTTTAACTAACTATATTTCCCTCTGCGTGTACGTATAAATTGTACTAACTTTATGTTTATCACTCTCTATTGCGCATATAAGATATATGACATTTCTTCACCTCTCTATCTCGCCTTTATCTCTCGCTCTCTCGATCTGTCCTAACTGTGTACCTCTAACTATTTATCTCTTCATCTCTCGCTACCCCTCCTTACTCCATACCCCTATCTACATATCTCTCCTCATCTCCCACTATATGTATTTTTTCTCCCTGTGTCTCTTTCTACGTCTAATTATATTTGTCTATACATTGTCCGTTTGTCTCTCCCTTGTTCGATTCAATAATCACTCTCTCCATGTTATTATATATCCACCCATTTCTCTTCTCTCACTATCTCTGTTTCTCAGTCTCTCTATCTGCTTGTATGTCTGTGAAAATTAAATATCCGGCCATGTGATATCTCGCGGTTCCGTGATCCGAGGCGAATCACCCATGAAAAAACAGTGTGCGACAAACGTGGATAAAATAAACCGCAGGTATCACGGTACTAGAGCTACGATCCATCTCCCTGCACCTGTCTGCTTACCGCATAGTTGTTTAATGTGGCTTTCAACGTCAGTTTCGCAGACAAAGGGGAAAATGAATCGTGGACGACGCAGATGTGAATAGTCAAGGAAGTGAGAGAGACAGGTAGAGACAGTTAGCGAAAGGAAGAGACAGGTGGAGAGGGGGAGAGAGTGAGACAAGGAGAGAGAGAGTGAGAGAGAGACAAAGAGAGAGAGAGAGAGAGAGAGAGAGAGAGAGCGAGAGAGAGAGAGAGAGAGAGAGAGGGAGAGAGAGAGAGAGAGAGAGGGGGGGGGAGGGAGTGGGGGGATACTGGTTATCAATGACTGGGCGTATACTTTTTGGTCGTTCAGTCTCTGTCCCTGGCCCCATGTGCTTTTATTTCCTTCCTTCCTTCCTTCCTTCCTTCCTTCCTTCCTTCCTTCCTTCTTTCCTTCCTTCCTTCCTTCCTTCCTTCCTTCCTTCCTTCCTTCCTTCCTTCCTTCCTTCCTTCCTTCCTTCCTTCCTTTCTTTCCTTCCTTCCTTCCTTCCTTCCTTCCTTCCTTCCTTCCTTCCTTCCTTCCTTCCTTCCTTCCTTCCTTCCTTCCTTCCTTCCTTCCTTCCTTCCTTCCTTCCTTCCTTCCTTCCTTCCTTCCTTCCTTACTTCTTTCCTTCCTTCCTTCCTTTCCTTCCTTCCTTCCTTCCTTCCTTCCTTCCTTCCTTCCTTCCTTCCTTCCTTCCTTCCTTCCTTCCTTCCTTCCTTCCTTCCTTCCTTCCTTCCTTCCTTCCTTCCTTCCTTCCATCCTTCCTTCCTTCCTTCCTTCCTTTCTTCCTTCCTTCCTATGAAAGCCATATCTTTCCCAGTTAGTTTGCAACCGGAGAAGACGTAACATCTGTCCCTATACCTCATACCGCCACGTTATCCAGGGATCCCGATTGTCATTTAATGAGATGCAGAATTTTAACTAACTATATTTCCCTCTGCGTGTACGTATAAATTGTCCTAACTTTATGTTTATCACTCTCTATTGCGCATATAAGTATATATGACATTTCTTCACCTCTCTATCTCGCCTTTATCTCTCGCTCTCTCGATCTGTCCTAACTGTGTACCTCTAACTATTTATCTCTGCATCTCTCGCTACCCCTCCTTACTCTATACCCCTATCTACATATCTCTCCTCATCTCCCACTATATTTATTTTTTTCTCCCTGTGTCTCTTTCTACGTCTAATTATATTTGTCTATACATTGTCCGTTTGTCTCTCCCTTGTTCGATTCAACAATCACTCTCTTCATGTTCTTATATATCCACCCATTTATCTTCTCTCACTATCTCTGTTTCTCCGTCTCTCTATCTGCTTGTATGTCTGTGAAAATTAAATATCCGGCCATGTGATATCTCGCGGTTCCGTGATCCGAGGCGAATCACCCATGAAAAAACAGTGTGCGACAAACGTGGATAAAATAAACCGCAGGTATCACGGTACTAGAGCTCCGATCCATCTCCCTGCACCTGTCTGCTTACCGCATAGTTGTTTAATGTGGCTTTCAACGTCAGTTTCGCAGACAGAGGGGAAAATGAATCGTGGAAGACGCAGATGTGAATAGTCAAGGAAGTGAGAGAGACAGGTAGAGACAGTTAGCGAAAGCAAGAGACAGGTGGAGAGGGGGGTGAGTGAGACAAGGAGAGAGAGAGAGAGAGAGAGAGAGAGAGTGAGACAAGGAGAGAGAGAGTGAGAGAGAGAGAAAGAGAGAGATAGAGAGAGAGAGAGAGAGAGAGAGAGAGAGAGAGAGAGGAGAGAGAGAGAGAGAGGGGGGGGTAGTGGCGGGATAGTGTGAGAGAGCAAGAAATCGCTCAAAAATACGAAATACCGGTATATCTCAAAAAGCGCGAATTTTACCGAAGCCAATTAACCTTGTACATCATTGGCGTATGGTAGGAAACCGAAGATCCGGAAGTCCACGCAGGTGACCAAGAGAACGTACAAACTCTCTACATACAACACCCTTAGTCAAGATCGACCAGGGTCTCTGGCGTTATCAGGCAACAACTCTACAGTTGAGCCTCCGTGCTGTCCTCCGAAGACTTTTGCGCATAGTAAAGAGAAAGTATAGAACAAGTAGAGAGGAAGATAGTATGGAATAGTGTTTATATTAATGATTTAAACGAAGGAATTAAAATTGACATTCGCAAATTTGCAGATTACTTAAAGCTGGGTGGCGTATGAACTGTGAAGAGGATACTATGAGGATGCAGGATGACTTGGACAGGTTGGGGTTTGGGCAGATGCATGGCAGATGCAGTTTTATGTGGATAAACGTGAGGTGATCCACTTGGTAGCAAGCACAAAAAGGCAATTCATTATCTAAATATAGAAACATAGAAAACAGGTGGAAGAGTAGGCCATTCGGCCCTTCGAGCCTGCACCGCCATTCAATCTGATCATGGCTGATCATCCAACTCAGTATACTGTACCTGCCTTCTCTCCATACCCAGTGATCCCTTTAGCCACAAGGGCCACATCCAACTCCCTCTTAAAAATAGCCAAAGAACTGGCCTCAACTACCGTCTGTGGCAGAGAATTCCACAGATTCACCACTCTCTGTGTGAAAAATGATTTTCTCATCTCGGTTCTAAAAAACTTCCCACTTATCCCTAAACTGTGACCCCTTGTCCTGGACTTCGCCAACATCGGGAACAATCTCCTACATCTAGCCTATCCAACTACTTAAGAATTGTGTATGTCTGTATGAGAACGCCGCTCAATCTTCTAAATGCCATCGAGTACAAGCCGAGTCTATCCAGTATTTCCTCATATGGAAATCCTGCCATCCTAGGAATTAGTCTGGTGTCAGTCTAAATGGTATCAGAGTAGGAAAATGGGAAGTGTAACGAGACCTGGGTGTCCTTGTACATCAGTCACTGAAAGTAAAAATGCAGGTACAAAAGGCGATGAAGAAAGCTAATGGCATGTTCGCCTTCATTGCGAAAGGATCCAAGTACACGACCAAATATGTCCTTCTGCAGTTGTACGGGATTCCTTTGAGACAACGCCGAGTGTATTGTGTGCAGTTTTGAGTCTCCTAATTTGAAGAAGCACGTGCTTTCCATTGAGGGAGTTCAGCGTACATTCAGGAGGTTATTTCCAGGGATGACAAGGATGCCCGTTATCACCATAACTATTTGCTCTAGTAATAGAACCATTAGCCAAAATGATTAGATCAGAACCAGAAATATATGGATATAATACCAAAACTACAACGAATAAAATATCTCTATACGCAGATGACATCTTAATTTATATCACAAAACCGGAGATTAGTATTCCCAATCTACTTAAAGTTATAACTAAGTTTGGCACATTTTCTGGGTATATAATTAACTGGAATAATTGTGAAATTATGCCTATAACTGGAATAAAATTAAATATACTAGAACAATTCCCACTTAAAATAGTCACGGACAAATTTAAATATCTAGGAATTAATATATCTAAATCCAATAACTGTCTATTTAAATATAATAGTAAGATTAAACGATAACTTACCCGTTCGAAGTTTGATCGTTATTTTATGAGAATTAACGATGAGGGATTACGTGAAGAAGCCCCGCCTGGCGCTAGAACGGCATACTTCAAAGCAGCGGCATGAGAAACATAGAACACAAAAATAGCCGGAGTAAGATAGTAAGGCTCAACATAGATTTAGAACTACCAGATGATCATTTATTTTATGAGGGTGGGGAGTGGAGGGCACGCAATCCCTCATCGTTACTCCTCATAAAATAACGATCAAACTTCGAACTAGTAAGTTCTCATTTAATCTTACTATTTTACTTCGGAGTCACGTGAGTGACTACGTGAAGATTCTGAAGCTTCTGTGTCTTTCATGTCGTAGAGTCATTCCATACGACAGTCCGGCTAGGTGAATACATACATGAGTAAAAAACCTTTTACCAGATCAGTTTTCGTTTCTTTTCATACATCTTTTAATGATAAAAGAACTTATAATAACCCCCTTTTTTACATCTGGGGAAAACCATTACAAAGTGATAAAATATATAAGTGATAACATAATCGATAATATAAATCGATAGCGATACAAAGCAGGTGATTATAGTGAACCCAACACCGCGTGTCCAAAGCCTGCCATTGTGCGAACAGGTTTATTGTAGAACTTTGAAAAAGTTTCTTCTTTACACCACCCTGCGGTTTCTAAAATGTGTTCGAGTGGCACGTCCTGTAACTTCGCCGCGGATGTAGCTGCTGCCCTGGTGGAGTGAGATTTGAACACATCAGTGTCTACTCCTGCTAAAAGTAACACCTGTTTTAACCACCTTGAAATTGTTTGTACTGAAGCTTTTGTGTGTGGTTTCTTATGCATAATCATTAACGCTTTTTCATCACCTCGAAGAGTTTTGTAACTTTTATATATTGATTCAAATGTTTAACTACACACAACGTTGGATCAATAGGGTAAGCTTGAAACATTACCTTCGCTCCAGTTCTCCCTGGTCTGCTTTGTTTGATCAGATCGTAAACGTAAAACACAATGTTATCTGAAGCCACATGCATACAATCTAAACGTAGCATTAGTAATGTTTGCACCCTTTGTGCTGAAACCAATGACATTAACATTAATAATTTAAATGTTAACTCTTCCAATGATATAACTTCGATTGGAGTCCATTGCCTAAGTAAAGTAAGTACAATGCTGACATCCCAAATTTCTGTATATCTTGGTTTTGGTGGATTTTTGATAAAGATTCCTTTCATAAATCTGGATATTAATGGATGTGATCCAATTGATTTCTGGTCAGAAATTTTTCCTGAATAGGATGATAAAGCACTACGCGCACTATTAATGGCACTATAACTTAAGTGCTGCTCAAAATGCAACTCAGCAAGGAACTTCAATATGTTTGAAATGTTCACAGTATGATAAGATATATTTGATTGTCTACAAAAAACTTCCCATGTCTTTATATGTGCCATATATTGTCTCTGAGTGCTATCTCGCCATGATGCGACTATAACATCCATAGTTCTATCCGACAATCCAAGCTCTTGTAGTGGTCTGGTCAAACCCTGCAGATTAACAAATTCATATAAACATGTAATGGATGAATTTATTTGGTTACTGGTTTTATTAACAAATCACTGCTGCTAGGAATTGACATATATGGTTCTTTAATCATATTTAACATCAACGGGAAACATGGTTGTGTCCGCCAATTTAGAATCACCTATAATCCTGTGGCAGAATCTTGTTCTATTTTCTTCAGACATTGCTGAACCAGAGCAAATGGAGGGAAAGCATAAAAAAACATATTTCCCCAATGTAGTGAAAAAGAATCTACTGCTACTGCATCTGGATCTGGTTCCCAAGACACATATTTAGGCAATTGATGATTTAATCTTGATGCAAACAGATAAATGTCTGGTAACCCATATTGAATCACAATTTTACTGAAAACTGCTGGGTTCAACATCCATTCTGTGTTGTCTTTAAACACCCTTGATCTGTTGTCTGCCACCACATTGTCTTCACCTGGGATATAGTTTGCTGAAATCCAAATGTGGTGCTTAATACACCACTGCCATATCTGATTGACCAGACAATCCCATGATACCGATCTGACTCCACCCATGTGATTAATATATGCAACAGCTGTTTTATTGTCTAATTGTATCAATACATGCAGATTATTTTTTGTAGAACAATAGGCTTTTAATCCATAACATGCCCCTAATAACCCTAAATAATTAATACCATATGTTTGGAGAAACATTTCCTCTTGGACGGTCCATCAGCCCCCACAGCTGGTAAATGTATCTGTCGCCCCCCATCCGAGAGCACTTGCATCTGTTTGTAAAAATACTTCAGACTGCTGTATTGAAATGTTTTTAGCAGCTTGTGGAACATTTTCAATCCACCATTGCAATTCCAATAAAGCTTATTTTGTTAATTGCATAGGCCTATCAAAATGGCCTGTTCGCTTTTTTAGAGCTCGTATTTTGTCCCTTTGTAGGTTTTGGTAATGTAATGGACCAAATTCTACTGCAGGAAATGCTGCTAATAATTTACCAATAACCTTCGCTACTTCTCGGATGGAGGGATAAGGTTTGTGAATGAGGCCCTTATATACCGTTAAAATATCATCTATCTTGTCCGTTGGCAAAGTTACTAACATGGTAACCGAGTTGATCACAAACCCTAAATAGTTAATTGACTGTGCTGGCTGCAGCTGGGACTTAATTGGATGAATCAAGAAACCTAATTTTTCAAATAAAGTTTTAGTTGCTGAAACTGATTTTCCAGCTGATTCCTGATTATTACTGACACTTAAAATGTCATCCAGATAAGTCATAATTATCTGCTTTTGCGCTCTTAATTGCGCTAAAGCTGGTTTCAACAGCTTTGTGAAGAGCCTGGGAGCTGAACTTAAGCCATTTGTTAAAGCTTTAAATTGCCACAGCTGTCCCAGCAATTAAATTTTAAATACCTTCGAAAAAATCGATGTATTGGTACTGAATATTCCGCATCCTTTAAATCAATTGTAGCCAAATAACTACCTGCTGATATCAAATGTCTTGCAGTGTTGAACGTTTCCATCTTGAAATGTTTATACTCGACAAATGTATTAAAGTTTGTAAGGTCCAGAATAATTCTGCAACCGCCATCTTATTTACTTCTCGGAAAAATATTTGACACAAATTGGTGTTTATGTTCAAAAGTTTTTTCAATAACTCTTTTTTAAACAATGTATCAATTTTCACATTAATTTCTGCTTCCTCAATAACAGAAAACATGAAACCATAAGCAGGTTTACTTTGCACCGGAGAATTAACACCTTCTTTAAATGTTATTGTAGCTCCTGAAACTGTTTGTAAAATAAACTGGTCGGATGTGATGGCAAGCCATTCATCATAAAACATTTGTAATCTCCCTCCAACTGGAGATTTGTCCACAGTGTCTTTAAGAATAGAATACAGTTTTTGTACCTCTCCATATGAACGTGGTGGTCTCCTTTTCCCCGTATACGGGTGAACATTAGGCTGTGTTGGATGGTAATATTTTCTTATCATATTCCTGCCTCTGTTTCCAAAATCAAATTCCCTCCTTGACGAAAAATACCTTTTTTGTCCAAAAACGAATGCTCTCATGTGGCTAATAGATTTAGCCTCTTCATCCATTTCTCGTATTTGTTTAGGCAGGTTTTCTCCAAATAGATAACCAGGAGCTTGAACACCACTTGATCGACACAGACCTGCAAATCTTGGATGAAATATGGGCCGAATCGCAATTTTCATCATACAATTAATTTCATAAAAGGAATTGCACAGTGAGCCCAAAGTATCTCTTTGGATTTTAATCATTTCTGATCCTTCCATGTGCCTTCCAAAGACAGTAATGGCAGCTGAAATCAGTTTGAGGATTCTTTGGCTCATGTGGCTATTTCTTGTCCTCTCATGAGTGGAGTCATAGGTGTCCATATAGACGGATTAACCGTAGGTACCTTTAATGAGGTGCAATTGTCCGGTGTTTTATATAATTCTGCTGTTTCAACCATCACAGAATCTTGAAGTTGGTGAGATACCATATAATTAATACTGGCAGCTAGGTTTTCTTCCATAGCCTCACCACTTCCTTCAGGTATAGCAAAATATTTTGCCATATCAGGCACATATGGCCTCTTCTTTTTTATTTGTGGTGTGCACTCATAATCCACATCACCACTTGCAGGGTCTGACTTGTGCAGCCCTGATACACCTGGAATTTCATCCAATTAGACTTCCTCCACCCTTAGTCCAGGGTCTGGAGTTTCAAATTCCCAATTTGGCACATAGCCATATTCTGGATATTCAAACCCCTCAGGGTCATTTTGGGAAATTTCTGGGTACTTTGACCCTTGTCTCATAATATTTTGGAGCACTTTCTCCATATGTTCCATTTTAAGCCATATAGCTTTATTATCCGGAGGACTTTCATTATCAGAGATATCATCAGAAACCACGGGCCTCACGGATTTCTTTTTACTTTTTCTAGGAACATTTTCCTCCGTGGTTTGAATTTCTGGAGAAATTATAGTCTCACTAACGGGTGAATCAGCGGCCACCGGTATCGGAACCGGATCCGCACTAATCTCTTGTCCCGACTCTTTAGCTTCTCCCCGAGACGATCTTTTTACCCGCGAAATCTTTCTTTGAGACTTCTCCATTTTAATTGTTTTATTATCTAGGCTGGATCAGTACGCCAGCGTAACTCTGATTTTTTTTTAATTTTACTTTCATTTTTGCTGGTTCTACCAGCGTAACGTCTTTTTTAGAACGTCCCCAAAATTTTTCCTTGCACTTACCTGCGGGTCCGTTCCGGCCGCTGCGAGGAGCTGCGCTCTGCAGCTCTTGCTTCTGCCGTCAGCGTCGACGTAATGCCGTTCTAGCGCCAGGCGGGGCTTCTTCACGTAGTCACTCACGTGACTCCGAAGTAAAATCCGAATTTTCACGGCAATTACACAAAATATTCCAATAATAAAATATAATTATTAGCTAAATGGTGGCCGATTAGGAAAAGGGGAGATGCAGCGAGACCTAGGTGTCATGGTACACCAGTCATTGAAAATAGGCATGCAGGTGCAGCAGGCAGTAAAACAAAAGAGAATGGTATGTTAGCGTTCATAGCAAAAGGATTTGAGTATAGGAGCAGGGAGGTTCTACATCAGTTGCACAGGGTCTTGGTGAAACCACACCTGGAGTATTGCGTACAGTTTTGGTATCCAAATCTGAGGAAGTACATTATTGCCATAGAGGGAGTGCAGAGAAGGTTCACCAGACTGATTCCTGGGATGTCAGGACTGTCTTATGAAGAAAGACTGGATAGACTCGGGTTATACTCTCTAGAATTTAGGAGATTGAGAGGGGGAGTCCGAGATGAGGAAGACTTTTTTCACACAGAGAGTGGCGAGTCTCTGGAACTCTCTGCACAGAGGGTGGTTGAGGCCAGTTCATTGACGATATTTAAGAGGGAGTTAGATGTGGCCCTTGTGGTTAAGGGGATCAGAGGGTCTGGAGAGTAGGCAGGTACGGGATACTGAGTTGGATAATCAGCCATGATCATATTGAATGGCGGTGCAGGCTCGAAGGGCCGAATGGCCTACTCCTGCCCCTAATTGCTATGTTTATATGTTTCTATAATTATATGCAGATGATGCATTACTCTAAATCACTAATTCCCAAGTTAGCATTTCAAGTATATTAAATCTTAGAGAGGAATTCGGTTCCTTTTCAGGATATAGAATAAACTAGAATAAACTGGAACAAACTGAAATTATGTCCATACAACCGCAATACTGGTCCATAATACTCATAAAGGACCTGGGGATCAGCGGACAACCACAAGACAGGCCATCAAAGAGACATCACGGAGCAGTGCGGCGTAGCCAGTGGCTCTGGCTGAAGAGGAAAGACCCCATTTGGTCTCCCAAATAACCGACTAGACAGATGCAGAGGGGGAGATTCTTGGACGCCAGAATGCACAGCTGAGCCTACTGGAGACTTCGTGGGTTCAATCAGCGAAACGTTGATGAAAGTAGGTGCCCACTTGATTACCCCGATGACGTGTCTGCCTAGCCTTTCTCAACATCGGAGGAGCATTGGTGAGTGCAGAAGGCTGCCATCACCATCGGGAGTAAATTTATATTTGGCACTTTGGATTTTTAACATCGAATCCCGTATATGGCTACGAATATAATTCAAGAAAGAATACCACTAGAGTCTGCGAGAGCGGGGGCGGATAACACGGCTATAGACCTAGGAACGGAAATGACCATGAGCAATACAGGCACTCAACAAGAACGATGCGCATAATCATCATCGGAGAAGAGGCTTCAGATCTGCTCCTGCGGCTGGATGAAAATAACATCTTCAAAGGGCCTGAAAATACATCAAGGAGAGAAAGGGTGCTTGAGAGATGGAAAACAGGGACATCGCATTGATAAGGACTTTCTGAGAAGTCAATCAAATAAGCCGAATGAAGTCCAGCGACTGGGGTCTCAACAAATTTCGCAGGGCATCAGCCCCCCTAATGAAGGACACTTAAGCGCATTTATGCAGGCAGAGGAAGATATGGAGCCCATCCAGCCAATAAAACCAGCAATGGAGAAAAAGATCAGCGGAAGAAAACCTCGCGTCAAATTTCCTGGAGCCTCTGAGGAGAAAGAATGGGAGACCATAAATTTAGACCTGACCCGTATGTTACAGGGTCTAAGGAGTACAGTTGAAATAAAGCTTGATAAGATGGGGGACATCATCTATGGCTATGGAGCAGAACGATATGGAATAAGGGAGAAATAGGAAAACGCACCAGCCTTGGAATGCAAGTCCAGACGTCAAAAGGAGATGGAATGCCGAATCCGGGAGAGAAGGCAGCTCAACAAGCAGTGAAGGAAGGCATCTGACAGTGAGAAGGAGGGCATCAACATTCTGCAGGGAAACATCAAAAACCGCTTAGCAACCCTCAGACGAGCAGAGTACCTGCGGAAATCACGAAGAAAGAAAGAACGAACGAGATCACGCTTCTTCAAGGACCCCAAATAAGTTCGTAAAATCACATTTCATCAAGGAAAAGGGAGGACACCTGTAAACATCAAGGCAGGAGCTCAACGAACATCTGGAAAGAATGCATGCAAATGACAAGAGACACCAGGAGACAGCTATTGCATCGGACATTCCACCAATTGAACAACCAGAGCAAAATATGGACATTAGTCCTCCAAAGTGGAGGGAGGTGGAACATAAAATAAAGCGGGCATGAGCATCTTCAGCCCCAGGGCCAAATGGGGTTCCGTATCGACTCTACAAGGGTGCTCCTAATGTTCGTCGCTTCCTGTGGCGGCTAATGAGAGTGGATTGGGAGAAGAGAGTCATACCCAAAGCATGGTGCTGGGCTGGAGTAATCCTGATTCCGAAAGAGAAGGAATCCACCGATATTAGCCAATCAGCCAATCAGTATCCTATCAGTCTACCCAATGTAGAGGGTAAGCTTTTCTTCAGCATCATAGCTCAGAGGATGACCAGCTATTTAGAGAGAAACAACCTTGTGGATACAACAGCCCAAAAAGCAGGCATCCCATTGTTCTCTGGATGTCTCGAACAAACGAGCATGATTTGGCAGCAAATCGAGTGCAATAAAATAAAAGAGAGATCAGCATGTCATGTTTCTTGACCTTGCCAACGCGTTCGTAACTGTCCCTCACAGTTTCCCCTGGGCATCCTTTTACTTCTTCAGGATACCAGAGACTATCGCAAACCTTGTCAAGGCTTATTTTCAAGATCTGCAGCTCTGGTTCACCACACCTGACTTCACGACCACATGGCACTGCAGGGAGATTGGCATTATGGCGGGGTGTACCATCTCCGACTTGATTTTTACAATGGCTATGGAAGTGATCATAAGGGCCTCCAAGTGGGTAGTGGGTGGCGAGCGGCTGAAGTCTGAGTCCGTGTACCACCCATTAGCGCCTACATGGAATACGCAATCATAAGAACAACAGCACCTTGCACCAGGCGCCTTTTAGGGAAGCTTCAAGCGAACATCACTAGGGTTAGAATGAAATTCAAGCCATCCAAATCAAGAAGAATTTCTATAATCAAAGGCAAACTGACGGATCAAAGGTTCTTCATTGATCAAGAACCTATTCCAACTGTGTCAGAGAAGCCAATCAAAAGTCTGGGAAAATGGTATATCTCCAAACTGAAAGACACTGATCAGGCTAACGAGTTTAGGCAAGACGTCATCAAAGGTCTGGCGAACATCGACCGACCCATGCTGCCTGGAAAGCTGAAAAACTGGTGCCTACAGTTTGGGTTATTACCTCGCCTTATGTGACCACTAACAATGTATGACATCACCCTCACAAGAGTCGAAAAGTTAGAAAGAACAATCAGCTCTTTCGTGAGAAAGTGGTTAGGTGTTCCTCGTAGGCCTGTACGGTCAGGGAGTACTCCAGCTGCCTCTCTCTAGTCTCACAAAGGAGTACCATTGCACTAAAGGCAGATTAGAGATGACCCTGGCAGAATCAAGGTACACTGTCATCCAAGCTGCTGCTCCAACCCTGGCAACAGGAAAGAAGTGGACGGCTAAGAATACGACACAGCAGGCAAAATCTGTTCTCCACCAAGGCGACATAGTAGGGCAACTCCAACATGGAAGAAGTGGCTTGGGGCTTGTGGGAAAGCGACCTTGCCGGAACAAGGCATCATTACTGGAGCGCCGGAAGTTGGTCGCGGCCGAAATCCGCCGACAGGAGTAGTTAAGTAGCTGTGCCAAGGCTGTGTTGCAAGCAAAACCGGGCCAGGGGATGAGATGGGAAAGATGTGGAAAAGTTGAAGATCAGCTGGAAGGACATGTGGAGATGGAGGCGAACAGGATAAGTTTCCTCATTCGGGCATTCTATGATGTCCTTCCCAGCCCCAAAAATCTCACCCAATGGCTGGGCGAAGATCCAGCATGACCCCTGTGTTCAACAGCAGCCACACTTAGGCTCATCCTCACTGGGTGTAAAGTAAGCCTCTCTCAAGGAGACGCAATCAAGCGCACAAATGCCTGACAGCGACTGGGCAACGCAGGAGAACAGCCAATAAAGCCTTGTCGCCCAGGACAACCAACCCAGTTAAGCCAATTGCCTTTGTTCGGGGGGGGGGGGGGTGGACAAAGGCAATGGAAAATTCCACCAAGTGCCAGGCTTGGACAGCTGGAGGCAGCCCGGGATTGGCAGATGCTGGTGGATGTGGACCAACGGCTTACAGTTCCATCAGAGATAGCCATCGCCAACTTGAGGCCTCATCTTATGCTTTGGTCGAACTCTCAGCGCATGGTATACTTTGTGGAGCTCACAGTCCCTTGGGAGGATGCTGTGCAGGAAGCCTTCAAAATAAATATACTGCGATATACAGAGCTTGCAGCGGAGGCAGAACAGTGGGGCTGGAGAGTTAAGATCTGCCCGGTAGAAGTTGGATGTCGAGGATTCGTGGCAAAATCTACCTTACTACTGATGAAGGGCCTGGGGATCAGTGGACAAGTCCTACGCCAGGCCATCAAATAAACATCACGGGTAGCAGAGCGGAGTAACCAGTGGCTTTGGCTGAAGATGAAATACACCATTTGGTCTCCCAAATAACCGACTAGACAGATGCAGACGGGGTTGGTTCTAGGACGTCAGAATGCACCGCTGAGCCTACTGGAGACGATGTGGGTTTAATCAACGAAACGTTGATGAAAGTAGGTGTCCACTTGATAACCCCAATGCCGTGCCTGCCTAGCCTTTCTCAACATCGGATGAGCATAGGTGAGTGCAGAAGGCTCCCATCACCATCGGGGGCAAATTGATATTTAGCACTTTGGATGTTTAACATCTAGTCCTGTGTAGTTGTAAACAAGAGCCGACACACCTCCTAAAATTCCCTTTCAGAATTGCTACGGAAAAAAATCAAATATCTTGGTGTTCATGTAACCAGAAAATTCACTATTTAACGCAAATTTTCCTTCTTTAGTTACTAAATTAAATGATCCTACTTAATTTTGGAAAACACTTCCGATGTCTCTAATATGCAGAATAAATGCCATAAAGAAGATCTTCCTCCCACAAATCCTGTACTTAGTACAATCAATACCGATATCCATTCCTATTTTTTTTAAACTTGATTTTCTGATTACAACCATAAACGGCACCTATGTAAACCAAAATAAATTGGTGGACTGGCTCTCCCTAACTATTGATACTATTATTGGGCAACGAATATTAAAAACGTAATCAAGTGGTTGTGCAGCACAGGCTAACAAGTAAAATGGTTAATAATGGAGAGAGAGGATTGTTCGCCTTTTATTATTGGCGCGATTCTGTCTCTCTCCAATAAATTTGAAGAAAACACTATATGCGAAATATCCGATTATCTAAAATCGAATTAAATTCTGAAACACCAATGGGAGGAAAACGTTATATATACACAATTGCTCGATTGACGTTAGGCTTTCGTTAAATCAATTCAAAATACTGCCCAGACTCTATTATTCAAAGTCTAAACTGAATAAGATATTTCCAAATGTATCTCCTATTTGTGAAAAATGTTTCTTTCAAGAAGCAACTATAACCTGTTCCTTTGACTCTTATATAAAGTTACATACTTTCTGGAGAGGAATTTTTGAAAAATTTCAGAAATACTAAATATACAATTAAATCCCGATACGGAATTGATTATTCTAAGTTAGTCAGAAGCCTTCTCTGAGCTCTCATTATTTCAAAGACGTTTCCTTAATTATGGCCTGATAACGG
>CM069165.1:3403847-3458847 GCA_035221665.1 Okamejei kenojei
CCCGGTCCACTCCCACGTCCGACGCTCGATCTCTCGCTTTTGTCATTGAGTGGAGAGAGCCCACATAAGATGTTTCTACGTCTCGCTGTGGGGACCTGGTTTCATTGTAAGTGGGATTCACCGAACGCCCTTCATTCTCCCCTGTTTCCATCTGGCCCATCACTCCCATTCCCTTCTCTCTGCATTTATCTCTCCCCGTTTTTCTCCCACTGTCATTCTCTATCTCCTCGCTCTCTCTCTTTATTTCCCAATTATTATTTATCTCTCCCTCTCCTTCTCTATCAATCTCCCTCCCGTCTTACTCTATGCCGGCTCTCTCTATCGCCCACTTGCTATCTCTCTCTCTTCCACTTCACTCTATATTGCCAACTCCTCCTCTCTCCATTTACCCATCTTCGCTTTATATCTCTTCTCTTTCTCCTTCTCCACATCTCTCTCTATTCCTTCCCATCTTTATCACCCCCTCAACATTTCGCTGCAAATATCTTTCACCTTTATTCTTTATCTCCCCCTCTCCTTCTCTATCGATCTCTCCTGTCTCTCTCCACCTTATCCCTTCGCTTCACCTCTCTTTGTTTTCTCACTGCTTTTCCGAATCTCTGTTGTATCCTCCAATTCTACTCCACACTTTCTCTCTGTATCCGCAATATATCTCACCTAACCCCAACTCTCTCAACTCCCCTATTCCTCTCTCTACACTCCCTCTCCTCCACTTTCTCTCAATCTATCTCCCTCACACCACATATTTCTGTCATCTCTCCCTCTCTATCACCTGTCCTCCACTCTCATTTCTTTCAATTTATTTCCCCATCTCCACATTTCCCGATGTCTCCAAACTTTCTCCCTCTCTACCCCCAACTTTTCTCCTCCCTGATTCTATTTCTCCATCTTTACATCACTCAATGTGTCCCCGTCTCCCTCCCTAACCACCTCTCCCCATTTTTCTCTCAAACTCCCCGCGTCCTCCAAAACCTCATCCATCCCAATTTATTGCCCTTCCCTCGAATGTCCGTCGGTCACACCCTCCCCCTTGATTTTTCACTCTCCCCACTCTTTGTCTCTCTATTGCCAGATGTGAACTCGGTGACCGTCTGCCAGAATCCAACCACGTTTTCAGGAGATCCCGGGAATTTTGAGGAGCTGCGCTGTACGGCGGAGGGAGGGGGCAATATTGACTCTATGTACTGGTACGGAGAGACCGCCGGCGAGGGGCTCCGGAACCTGTTCTATGCCACGAGTGACATGCACGTGGAGCCGAAGGAGACGGCGAACGGTCTCTTCGCGGTGAGAAAAGACAACAACCGGTTCGATCTGAAGTTTCCCGAACTGGCGGTGAATCACTCAGCCCGGTATTTCTGCACATGGAGTCTACACGGCGATGCGGAGAGGAGGCCGAGGTAGACAAAAACCCTCCTTGCCTTTTCAAAATGGGGGGAGGTGACTGTCGATGGGAGAACAGGTGTCCCATCCCCGGGTTTGTGAAGCGCGGGGAGCGATGTGACCTCCGGCGGTGACGATGAGAATCTTGTCCAGATAAAAGGAACAGCAGGTGCCTGAGTTATTAGAGGGTGTTTTATTGTCGTATGTCCCAAAACGAGACATTGGAATTTATATTTGCAGCAGCTCAACGTATGCAAACGTAATGCTCTGAATGCAAAATATACACTGTACATAGTTACATACACACGCACACACAAACACACACACACACACACACACACACACACACACACACACACACACACACGCACACACACACACGCACACGCACACACACACACACACACGCGCACACGCACGCACACACACACACACAGACACACACACACACACACACACACACACACACACACACACACACACACACACACACACACACACACACACACACATTATTTGTTGCGCAGTGGTATGTGGTGTGTTCTTAAAGAGACGTTTATGATCAGGAGGGGAACCCTCTAATCCAGGCATCATTATGATATGTGATGGGAACCACCAAAATTGTACGCAATATCCAAATCCGACCTGCTCAAAATCCTATAAAGCTGCATAGTGACTTCCTGACTTTATACTCAATTCCATGACCGAAGACGTCAGGTATACCATACGCTGTTAGGGATCCCCTTACAATGTCCCATTACCTCCCAAGATTCATTTGAAAAAGGTAGACAGGGTCACGGATTTGGCTTTCGACACATTTGCCTTCTTCAGATAGGGTATTGGGTATAAAGGCTTGGAGTTTATGTTACTGTTGCACCAGCAATTGGTGAGACTACATTTGGATTACCATACATTTGGACTAATTTGTTTACTTTTGGAGACCCTATTATTGGAAAGTTGTTGTTAATCTGGATAAGTGCTGAGAAGCTTTACGAATGTGTTGCCAGGAATCGACTGCCTGAGCTATAGGGAGTGATCGACTAGGCTAGGATTGGAGCGCAGAAGGATGTGGTGTGGTTTTATTGAGGTGCGTAAAATTACGAAAGGAATAAATAGGGTAAATTCACACTTTTACCCAGTGTAGGGAAATTAAGAATCAAAAACCAGAGGCCATAGGTTTAAGATGAAAGGCGAAAAATTCAACAGGAACCTGTGGGACAATGTGTTTTCCGCATAGTTTGTTCACATATGTTATCAAGTAAATGAACCATCCAATCACCAACTAGAGAGCGGTCCTGACCCTTTTACTTATTGAAGACCTTCGAACTATCATTTATCGGACTTTCCTGGACTTTACCAAGTACAAAGGATTATAACTTTACCCTTTATTTTTTCCACTCTGGATGGGATTGATTGTAATATTTTGCGGACTGGATAGCAAACAACAACAAAAACTGTCACTGTACCTCGGTGCCTGTGACAATATAAAGCAAACAAAACTAATCTAATATTCATAAAACTAAACTAAACACAACTAAACTAAACCAAATAAAACAGGTGATGGTTATATGGCTAATTGGTTTGATAAAATAATAATCATACCTAGCGTGTATGGTGCGTGAATCGATGATCGCCAGAGACTCTGTGAGCCGAAGTTGGATCTCTAAACTAAATTAATCGATACTCTTCCTCCCAGCATAACCAAAGGCCAGTCTCATGCCACACACTCCCTTTTCTTCCCCTCATACATCAGGCAAGAGACACATAAGTATGAAAAAGCAAACTTCCAGATACAGTGACAGTTTCATCGCAGCTGTGATCAGGCAACTGAGCCATCGTACCAACAAAAAAGCAGTCCTGACCTCGGGATAACCTCACTGAAGAGAGTCTGACTATCGTTTAAAGGGATTTTACTGGACTTTAAATTGCATTAAACGTCATTCCCTTTATCATGCATCAGTACACAATAGACGGCAATATAATAATCACGTGTGACTGGATAGCTTGCAACAAAAAATCCACAATGACCGACACAAACTCCCGCTTATCAAACATATTAACATCCTTTCCAACTCCCACACTGATATTTCTCTCCTGGGCCTCCTGGTCCATCTGAGTGAGGCTGAACGCAAATTGAAAGAACGGCACCTTATGTTTCCCTTGTGCAACTTACCACCCAGATTTTTCTAAGTTTAATGATCCTTACATTCTACTTCCCGTCCTTTCCTCCTCAATCAACGTCTCTGTTCAACCGACAGTAAAATCAGCCTAATTTATTTACCCTCTGCCCCCCACTCTCTCTCTCGCTCTCTCTCTCGCTTCATCCCCCCCCTCTCTCTCTCTCTCTCTCTCTCTCTCTCTCTCTCTCTCTCTCTCTCTCTCGCCCTCTCTCCCTCCCTCTCTTTCCCTCTCTCTCGTTTTCTGACTCTCTCTCTCTCTCTCTCACTCTCTCTCTTCATTTCCCTCTCTTTCTTTCTCTCTCTTTTTCTCTTTCTCTCTCCTTCTTACTTTCTTTCACTCTTTCTCTCTTTCTTTCCTGACCTCGTGTGCTGTCTGTATGGAGTTTGTACGTTCTCCTTGTGATCCCGTGGGGTTTATCCGGTTCACCGGTTTCCTCCCTCGTCCCAAGGACATGCAGGTGTCTACTCTGCAGGCACTGGTAGGAACTTGTGTGGACGTGTTAGGCACGAAAAGCTGTAGTAACTGAGCGGGATAGGCAGCATCTCTGGATAAAAGGAATGGGTGAAGTTTCGTGTCGAGAGCGTACTTCTACACTGCTAATAATGTTGATGATGATTATTGCGGTCTGCGTGTACTCGGTTGGCAGAAGTGCCTGAAACCGCGCGGTACCTCAAATAAAGACAGAAAGGGCGAGAGGGATAGGAGAACGAATCGGATGAATGCCCAGATCAGTAGACATTCAGATCAATTGAGAGAGAAAGGGAGAAACAGGCAGAAATAATCATAGTCACAGCATGGAAACAGGCCCTTCAAGCGAACCAACCCATGCGACCATAATGTCCTATGCAGCAACATGTGACCTCCAGCAGTGTTGCAGAAACGCCTACGTTAGATTAGTTTATAATTATCGCGTGTACTGGGGTACATTTAAACGTTTTATTTGATTGTCAGTTATGCAGTCACCGAAAAGAATATACATGATTACAATGAAGCCTTCCACAAATTAGACACATGATAAAATGGATAACGTTTAGGGAGACTATCTCTAGTCTCCCTCTCCCCTGATTCTCAGTATGAATAAGGGTCTCCACCAGAAATGTCACACATTCCTACTCTCCAGAGACGTTGTCTGTCCCGCTGAGTTACTTCAGTATTTTGTGCCGCAGCTATACTCGTCCCAATACAATACCTCCAATGGTTTCCCATCACTGTACCTGTCCATGTATCTTTCAAATGGTGTTATGGTATCTGCGTCGAATACCTCATGCGGTACCTCGCTCCATACACCAACCACCCTCCTTTTGAAAACGTTGTCCGGCAGGTTCCTATCATTATTTTCTCATTTGAATGAATGAATGCATGGATAGTTTATTTCGGTCATTCATAAAAAAGAACAAAACTTTACAATCTGTGTGAATATGAACCAACACTGTATCCATTTCACCCAACGGTCACATAATCAATGACCGAAAAAGGAATGGGCTGAAACCACAAATGTTATTTTGCCTATCCTATACATCCATAAGATAACCAATAATATCAGGAATACAAAGGAAAGGGGAAAAAATACTCTAAATTGTAATCCTTACTTATTTTACATTTTAATAATTTTACATTATCATCCTTAATTATTTTACATTTTAAGGCTTTTTTGAAACTCAACAAAGAGCTAGAAAATTTCAACTCATCACTGTGCTTAATTCATATTCATTCATTCAATTTCTTTCATATTCTTTCATTCATTCATTCATTCATTCAACGATATCCATCCGAAAACAGGGCGATCTAAACTGAACATAAAACTCAAGGTGCGGCCAACATCTTGCCCAACTGTTTCATGACTTCCCATCTTCTATACTCAATACTCTGGCCGATGAAGGGAAAATCGTCAAATGCCTTTCTGATCACCCTGTCTACCTCTGACTTCACTTTCAGGGAACGTTGTGCCTGCACTTCTAGATCCCGCTGTCTGCAACATTCTCTATTCTCCCGTGACGCCACTTTGAGTGAACTACGTACCTGCACACCTAGAACACTCTGTTCCACGACATACAGCAGAGCCCTGCCATTCACTGTGAAGGCCCTGCACTTTTGAGATCTCCTAAAATATACCTGCTTACAGGAACCTGCATTAAACTCCATTAACAATTTCTCAGCTGATCAAGTTCCTGCTGTATTTTGATAATCATCTTCGCTATCTACAATACCACCACGTTAGTGTCATTTGCAAACTTACTAACAATGCCTTCTACGTTCACATCCAAATTATAATATGAACCAAAAACAGCAGGGTATGTGCCTGACTAGCTGATTTTCTCTAGCGCTATATCAAACGTCAACCATCTAGAGATATCTGGCTCACCCGCTGAGTTACTCCAACACTCCGGGAAATGCCATCTATGGATGGTCTCAATCGACGCTGACTGTTCCAATCAAGAGGGGGACATGAGGTAGAGAGGGCGCAGATAGAGAGAGGGGAGATATAGAGGAAAAGGGATGGAGAGAGCGTTATAGATGGGGAGAAGGGGATACGGGTGAGATGGAGATAGGGTGAGGTGAAGAGGGGGGTAGAGTTTGAGAGAGTGGAGAGAGCCAGAGCGGGAGAAAGATGGAGGCTGAGAGAGGGGGAAAGAGAGGAGGCGGGGAGGGAGAGGGGTGGCGGTGAGATGGAGAGAATTAAAGGGTGAACCTGAGTACACGATCCCGAACGGACACCACGCCGCAAAGGCAAGACGCATAACGGGCAATACGTTGAATACCGCCGAGCGAACATGGCTTCTCCGTGGACAGGATTTGTCCTGGACCTTCTCAGCGATTGGTCTAGACCCACACGAACATCACGTCACTGGTCGGCGGGAGAACGGAGGTTCGGGGAGCTTGAGCGTGCGTTTGTAAAATGGTGGCAGTGACACCAAGCTGCTGCGATTGCCACAGAGGTAATGATGTGATGGAAGCTGCGTGGGTCTGGCTCAATCGCTGACCTTTGTCGATGACTGACAAGGTGTCGAACCAATCCCGTCCCCGGAGACGTACAAGATTCACCAATCTCAGCTTTCATTTCGGCTTATGTGCGTTCGGCGTCAGATTGTTTTCCGTCTTAAAATCTGACGGGGAACGACAATGACGTCGAAAAGCCTCAGTGGCAATCGCAGCAGCTTGGAGTCACTGCCACCATTTTACAAACGCAAGATTAAGCTTACCCCTCTCCCGACTCTCCCCCTGACTACCTCCTCCCGTCTGTCCCACCATCCCGTCTCCCCCGCCTCCCCTCTCCCGTCTCCCACCCTTTCACCCCACCTCAACATCCCGACTCCCCCCATCCCGTCTGTCACCCCTCCCGTCTCCCCACTGTACATGAATGATCCACAACACACATAGTGAAGATCTATCTTTATTCCATTTGCAAACAGAAACATTTAAAATGCCAGTCATTCTCATCCAGCTTGGTGTGGTTCGGCGAGAGACGCTGACCTTGCTAGTGTAAAGCGGTGTAGTACTGTACTACGATGTAAACGGTGGCATGCACATACATGCAGTGTAGATTATGAATGGCATGGATTAATAAGGGTTCATCTACAACTTTCTCTTAAAGAAGCAATGCAGATATAGAATGGTTAGGGGAGCATATTGTAACACACCAAAATAAGGTGTGGGTATGTATTATTTTACGTGTACATGCTTGTGCATCTATGAGGTCAGAAAGCGAGACAGGTCATGCACAGTTCAAGTTTTGCCGTGAATTTTCCAATCAGCGGGTTTAGCTTGTAGACACGACCTGCACGTAGACAGTAGTACCACTCGTGCACCTCGTTTTCTCTGAGGGAGAAAATCCACTATCGGGTGAACGCGGAGGAGAAGACACTGGTGGAGATGTGGGCACTGGGGAAGGCAGGGATGGCATTGGAAGCTGGAGAGGATTCGCTGAGCGTGGGGGAAGACCGGCTGGCTGGTCTGGCTGAGGACGTGGAGGTACAGGTTCATTAACCGGCAAGAGGTTCGGCAGGTTCGCCTATAGATGCCGTGGTCATACTGGCCAGGTACGAGCGTGGCACTGCGGTAGACACCAGAATGACTCCGAGGCGGTCGTAAACTCAGAACTTGTGGCTCAAGTAGCTGCTTAGACATCGGCAGGGTGGAGCGCGTTTGCTGTGACATGCGCTGTTCGGTTGCAGAAACCGGCAGAGGGTCGCTGATGATGTTTAGTACGTTGAGTAAGTAGAGATAGACATCAGAGACGACCCTGGTACTCGGGGCTGCTGGTGATGTGGAGAAAGTCCCAGCATTTCGCGCAATCCCTGAAGAGCTGACTGGAGAATTGAGTTCCGCTGTCTGAGAGTAGCTTTAGGTGTGCTCCGTGGACATAGAAGTGGCGAGTGTGTTTTTGAATGACCATGGCTGAGTTCGAGCTACTGAGCAGGTCTATTTCGAACTATCCTGAGTAGGAATCGACTAGAACCATGTATGTTTTGCCGTGTTATTCAAATATGTCGGCTGCTACTGTTGGCCATGGTATGTCCGGTGTGGGGTGCGGGAGAAGTGGCTGTTTTCGTTGGTGCGGGGTCAGGCCTTTGCAAATCAGGCAGGCAGCAACTTTCTGGAAAACGTAGTCAGCCATGTCAGGCCAGAAAAACATGTTGGAGGGTTATTTCTGCAGCAGGATGGCCCCCATGGACACTATCGAAGTACTTGCCGCGAAGAGACGTCGAGATGACTGCCTCATGATAATGCTGTCTTGAATGAGCAGTTCATCGCGGACAGGGTAGGATGGGTGGACAACCTGCGTCAGGTGATGCTGTTTGTCTGGCCATCCGCGGTGGATGACAGTGGCCAGCTATTGTAGCGTTTCGTCTGCAGCTGTTTGTGCCACGAGGATGTCTAAGCCCGCGGATGGAAGGCAGGAGACCATCATAACCGTGTACCCCTCGTGCTCACCATCAGGCATGTGTTTTTCGCAGGTTGAGCGAGGTGCCCGTGAGAAGGTGTCAGCTAAGTGCATGTCCTTACCACGATTGTAGGTTAGTCTGATGTCATATCTCTGTAGTTCCATCATCATGCGTTGCAAACGCGCTGGTGCCGTGTTGATCGGTTTACTGACGATACTGACCAGGGGCTGGTGATTGGTTGAAACCGTGATCGGGTTACCAAAGATAAAAGTCCTTGATTTTTTTGCTGGAAAAAGTTACTGCGAATAGTCCCTTCTCGATTTGAGCGTATGCCTATTCATTGTCGGTCATGGTGGGAGAGGCCTAGGCAACTGCCCTGGGACCCTTCCCGTCGACTTGTATGGAAGTGGCGCCCATTCGATCATGGGAGGCATCACACGTGAGGGTCATGGGTAACTTCGCATCAAAGTACGTGAGGGTTGGAGCGAAACGTATTACGTTTTTGAGGATTTCAAATGCCCTCTGCTGGTTTTCGTGCCAGGACCACTTTGTATCCTTGTGGGTCAGTAGTCGCAGCGGGGCGGACAACTAACTGAAGTTCGGGATGAATTGTCCCAGGTACTGTACCATGCCTATTAATCGTTGTAGACCTGTCACGTCCGTAATTGCTGGCATTTCGTTAATCGCATTGGTTTAAATGTGTCTGGCCAGAGTCCATTGTTGGTGAACACGTGGCCCACATTTGTCATTTCGTCGACCCGAAACCTGCACTTGAGAGGGTTGAGTTTGAGATTTACTCACTGCACGATCCACGCTTCACGTTTGTCATGTTCTTGTGCGTTGCGCCCGGCGATAAGGATGTCGCCCACGATTGTGTCGCATGTGTAGCCAGTAAAGAGTTGATCCATAGTACGTTACAAAAGTTCATTGCCTGGAATGATGCCAAGTGACATTCTTAAAAATCAGTAGCGTGCGAAGGGTGTCGTGAATGTGGTTAACATGGAGGATGCCAAAATTAATTATTTGCATCTAGGACAGATAAAACTGTCGCTTTAACAAGGTTGGCCTCGACATATTGCACCGTCCGCATCCGGTGGTGTGGTCGTTTCATGGCAGTGTGTACACCTTTAGGTTTGATCCAAATCCTTATTTCGTCTTTGGTCTTCTTGACTGTTGCGACCATGGTGGAGGCCCAGGGCGAGGAGTCTTTGGCAGGGGCTATCACGCCCAATGCTTCCATTCTGTCTAATTCATCTTTGGCGCGGGCCTTCATTGCGTGTGGGATTTGTTGAGGAGAACGAACGACAGGTATGACTTCTTATCAGTTACAATGCTGTATTCAGTCGGAAACTTGCCTAGCTGATTATCAACAAGGTAATTGTATTGTTCGAGTAGTTGTTGATAGGGCATTGACAGGTAAGCAACTGGTACACAGCATAAAGGAATGTATGTTTTGGCTGTCTTCTTGCAGGTGCTGCGGTCGTGGTTCTGCTGAAAATGCTGTTATAGTTAGTGCCTCGTGGGGAAGTGTTGGCTCGAGCTCATAGACATATTGTTGTGGCTGGGCTCTCTTGCCATGAACGCGGCAGCATCAGATAAAGTGGTCTTTCTTTTTACAGTCGTAACAAGTTTTGCCATATACGAGGCATTGCTCACGAAATTTCGCGTGTGAGCCCCCGCATTTATCATAGTTATGGACCAGAGGGTCGGTTCCCCTCCTTGGGGTTGTAGGCGGTTGTCGAGGGGTTGTTAATGTTTGTCGCGCGGACCTATAGAAGGCATGGACATCACGGGCCGAATATGGTCCCGGCACCAAGGTTCTGTTATGGGTGTCAGTGTACTCTGCAACCCGGCAGGCACTTTCAGCCTTAACTAGTGAAAGCTCCTCATCCCAGAGTAATGCATTGCTCACCTTGTCTTTCAGGATGCCACATACGAAACTGGCGTGGATGAACATGTCGCGGTCTTGGAAATGGCATCTTGCTGAAATGCTCCTCAGGGCACCAAAGTTGGTTTCGACTGTCTCGCCCTCTTGTTGGCTATGGGGAAAGCACTTTTGGTGCTCCAGGATAGCGTTAGTGCGAAGTTGGCACAGGTCAGGGAACTTTTGGAGATGGCAGGTGGGGCCTCTGATGGACTCTGCCGGGGTCAGAACATGTGTTACCGCATCTGTATGCTCTGGGGTGTAGTGGAAATCCTATGCATGCAGGGCAGCCTATGTGCCGCTACGTTGAGGAGAATTAATGCAATGGTATGGGGAGCAGCTCCTGTGTTGCAGCATCTATGAAAATTCCCAATCACTCTTCGAAGATGCGCCAACGTTCGGCAAGTTCATTGTCAAACACCAAAGGATCACGTCTACGAAAATAAACTGCCATGCTTCCAGGTTAAAGGAACAAAGTAAAATAGTAAGATTAAACGAGAATTTACCAGTTCGAAGTTTGATCGTTATTTTATGAGGAGTAACGATGAGGGATTACGTGAAGAACCCCGCCTGGCGCTGGAAACGGCATACTTCAAAGCAGCGGCATGAAAAACACAGAACACAAATAGCCGGAGTAAGATAGTAAGGCTCATCATAGATTTAGAACTACCAGATGATCATTTATTTTATGAGGGTGGGGAGTGGAGGGCACGTAATCCCTCATCGTTACTCCTCATAAAATAACGATCAAACTTCGAACTGGTAAGTTCTCGTTTAATCTTACTATTTTACTTCGGAGTCACGTGAGTGACCACGTGAAGAGTTTGAAGCTTTCTGTGTTTTTCGTGTCGTAGAATTTATTCCATACGACAGTACGGCTCATTTAACACAATAACGAGCGAATAACACATTTTCCCCAAACATTGCCTCAAGTTATGTGATAAATTATTTCACATTATAAAAAATGAAAATAATGCCCTTTCCATTGAAAGGCAAGTTTATCACAAATACCAATTGATATATATATTTTTATGGCATGACAAAGCAGCAATTATAGAGAACCGAACATTGCGTGTCTAAATCTGACACCATGACTGGTTCCTTTTTACTTTAACAGTAATCTACAGCCTCCTGCAGCCTTGCATCTTTGCTTGAGTGGCTCATCCTGTGCCATACCTGTGAATGTATTTTCCTCATTAACAGAGTGATTTTTCCACCTTTCAGTGTCTAGTTCCTACTGAATGTATCCAATGTTTAACCATCTAGAAATACATTCCTCTATAACCATCAGTCTTTACTGAACCCAATGTGGTTTTTGTGTGTAATAAGCAGTCTCATTGCCACAGAGACTCTTACCTCCTGCAACATTTCCATCAATGTTCACACACACACACACACACAACTTAAAGCCGGCAGGGTATGCTTATAGTTTACCTTCGCTTCAGGTCTTCTTGGTGTGCTTTGTTTGGTAGATTCATAAACATATATGATAATGCAATCTGTATCCACATGCAGTTATAACGTAACATTTGCAATGTTTGCACTCTTATATTGATACTAAAGTTATCAGCATTATTATTTTCAATGTTTACGTTTTTTGAATCATAGAGTTAGAGTCCATTTCTTAAGGCAATTCAAGATTGTTTATCTCCTGCCTTTATATTTTTTACAATTTTGGACAGATTATAGATACATATACACATATATATATATATATATATATATATATATATATATATATATATATATATATATATATATATATATATATCATGTGTGTGTGTGTGTGTATATATATATATATATATATATATATATATATATATATATATATATATATATATATATATATATATATATATATATTTATTTTATTTTTATTAACATTTACATATATATCCCTTTCCATATTGGGATATTATGAATGCATCTGATAACTTATTGGTTAATATATTGTCCGTTTATAAGACGGTAACACTCTGAGCCCTATTGTTGGCTCTATCAATTAGATACTTAGAAAATGCAATCCACAAGGAATTCACATATATCTAATATGATAAAATAACTTTACTGTATATACAGACCTCCAATTTCTTATAACAAAGTATTGTTTTTTAGACTTATTTCTGCAAATTGCAGATATAACACTTCTTTATACATAATTATTTTATTGATATGTTGTTATATTGGTTAACATTCATAGACTTCTTTGACCATCAGCTGTTGTGATGGTCTGGTCAACCTGTACATAGTCAAATTCATATTTTCATGTCATGGAGGTTTTTTGTACAACCATAAATTACTGCAGGGTTTCTCAAACCTGGAGATCCCAGTGGGTGCAGCAGCATCCAAAGAGCGAAGGGAGACAGGCAACGACCTAGGTCGAGACCCCTTTTCTTTTTTTTTTTTTTTTTGACTTCAATAAATTGCTGCCACTATGAATCATCACTAGCAGTTCAAAATCACACAAAATTTATGAAACCATAAAGGACCCGTATTAGGCCACCAAAATGCCTCTGGCAGTGTCCCGCTACATTTTCATCAGACACTGCCCTAAAAAATGAGGAACACAAAGAAATCTTTTCCTCATGTAATTGGGAGAAAAGCATCCACCTTCACTGTTCTTGGTTTACCCACAAGAAAATATTCGAAAGATCGGTGATTTAATCTGTATGCAATCAGATTAATCGTAAGTAATCCATATTAATGACAATATGTTTTTTCTCCCAAATGTGTTGTCTTCCGATACCATTGTCTCTTCCTTAGAGATAAACAGGTGGACTAAACTTTAAAATATGCCACATCTGTTTACTTAGATAATCCCATGATTGTTATTTGACTTATCTTGTGACCCACAAGAAACATTTGAAAGATCAGTGATTTAATCTGTATACAACCAGATTAATCGTAAGTAATGCAAAATAATGACAATATGTTTTTCTCCCAAATTTGACCATTGTTAACATATGCCACAGCCGTGGTATTGTTCATCTTGATACGACATGGACAGTTCCATAATAAACAATCGATCTTTTTTAATCCATAACTCCTTATACTTCAACAATTAATACGAATGTTTGGAAAATTTCTTAGGACAAACCATTTATGTTCGCCTGGTATTATTGTCTGCAGTCCGAACAAGAGACATATCAATTATTGTTATAAGAATAGATAATACTCTTATCTTTACCCAAACATTCACAGAAGCTGTACATCATCTGTAACACTTGCTTCAGTTTGCAACAGCTGTTAATCTTATAGTTGAAGCAGTTCATGAACCTTTTTTACATTACTTTAATAATGATAACGTATCATTTGATATTTTGCATAAGCCTCTTCACAAGGCATACATATTCTTATAAGCTTCTGTATTCCTTCTTTTGGAACTTTATTTATTTTTTACCTAACCTAATGGAGGGCAAAGTATGTCAACAACAATTAGACATATTTGTATCATGGAACAATTTTCCCCCTCTCTTATGGTGCTAGAATTACTTCTAAATTCAGAATAGTAATTTATAAATATGTTATTAATGCCTAAGCATATGCTTTATGTAATGGGTCAGGTCCTTACCTACCACCAGGTTTGTAATGGCAGGCACTAATTTGCAGCTGCTCTTATCTCTTCCAATTTAAATGTAATCGAGATAACCCATGACCATGACCTCATTAGTGCAAGTGCTGATCTTTTATCAGTATAATTGTTCCTTCAGTGTTCGGTTTAACAGTCTTGAACTGATTGATTGTTTGGACAATGTTTTAACTTGCACAGCTTGACCCACTTTAATTAATTTCAAGCACCTGTAATATTGATTAACACTTTGTTAATCACAACAGTTTTTCCATATTCTAGATGTTTCCATTTTCTTACACTGTGAAAGTGTAAATATAATGATGTTTTGTATGGTTTATACCATGAAATCTTTACACTGAGGTAATTTTATAATATACATGTACGTACCCCTTCTTATTAAAAATTACTTTTGAGTGCAAACCCGAAATCAATTTTTAAAGTTTTCTTATACAGGTGAACCAATCCTTCCTTAGTTATGTTAAATTAACAATCATAATACACCTGTAATCCCCCATAATTGTAGATTTCATGAACTTATTTTGTAACCAGATGTTTGCACCTCTTCAACGTACTTCAAGCCTTCTTTTCCCCAATTATGTAGGTTTAGATAAGGCTATGTTTGGATTATACCACTTCTGCCTTTGTTTTGATCCATTATCAAATCTTTCATTGGATCATAGTTTTTTCACCGCAAGTTAAAAGATCTTTGCCTTTGTTTTGATCCATTATCAAAATTTTTCATTGGATCATAGTTTTTCTCCCCAAAGTTTAAAGATCAGTAGTCTGTTCTTTTGTAATTAATATCTTTGATTTATCATAAGGCAGGTTTATTCTATAATAATCAGGAGTTTAATATATACTGATTTGTATTGATCTGCAAACCTATAGTGCAGATTCGGTAAATTATATATATTTCTTCCTATTGAGCTCCACAACTGATGGCAATTTATTTTATTTTGAAAGTATTACTTATTTGCACCATTTTGAAATACTTTGAAATTGTATTTCTTATATCTTATATTATTTCAGACATGGATATTATAAACGGATTTACCGTTGATATTTTAATAAAACATAAACGTTTTATCGTATTCTTGAAGTTGGTGAGATACCATATAATTAATGTAGGCAGCTAGGTTTTCTTCCATAGCCTCACCACTTCCTTTAGATATAGCAAAAATCTTTTGCTATCTCAGGCACATCTGGCCTCACTTTTTTATTTGTGGTGTGCATTCATAATTCACATCACCACTTGCAGGGTCTGTCTTTTGCAGCCCTGATCCACTTGGAATTATATCCAAAGCGACTTCCTCCACCCTAATCCAGGGTCCAGGGTTTCAAATTCTCAATTTGGCACATAGCCATATTTTGTATATTCAAGCCCCTCAGGGTCTTTTTGGGGAAACTGTTTGGGTACTGTGACCCTTGTCTCTTTTTTATATTTTGGAGTACTTTCTCCATATCGCGAATTTTATTAACTTTTTAAATTACAGCCTTTCCGACTTTTAAAATTTCCTTCCAAAAGATTGTGGAGCATTTTAACCTCTCTACCGTATTTTTAACGGTACCAGTATCGGAACCGGCCCCGTAATTAATCTCTCGTCCCGATCGCTGGGTATTCCCCTGGGGCGTTCTTTTCAAAACTCCGTTGTTTTAACAGAGTATTTCTGTTCAATTTAAACTTTTACTTTGTTTTTAAAATCCTTTAAAATCCTGGTTTCCACCAGGCACGGAGTTTTCCAGTCCTAAAAAATGTTTTCAACTGTACACAACCTGCCGGTTCCGAACCTACCGCTGTCGAGGAGCTGTCTGTGCAGCTCCTGCTTCTGCCGTCAGCGTCGACGTAATGCCGTTTCCAGCGCCAGGCGGGGTTCTTCACGTAGTCACTCACGTGACTCCGAAGTAAAATAAATACAGGCAACAGAGTTGGAGACGTGGCTCAAGAGTCTGACACAGTGTTTATAGTGAAGATCAATCCTTATTCCATATGCAAACATGAACATTTAAACTGCCAGCCATTCTCATCCAGCACAGCGTAGGTTCTGAGAGAGCCGGCTGACCTTGCTAGTGCAAAGCTGTATAGTATCGTCATAGCATGTAAAGGGTGGAATGCGCATATATGTAGCGGAGATTATAAATGTCATGGATTAATAAGAGATAACCTACACCCCCCCAGTCTCTTCCCCTCCACTGTCCCCCCATCCCGTCCGTCCGTCCCACCTCGTCCCCCCGTCCCCCGTATACCCCCCGGCTCCCACTCCCGTCTCCCCATCCCTTCTCACCCCAGTTCCGCCTACCCCTCCCATCTCCCACCCCCACCCGCGTGCCCCCTCCCGATACCCCTCCCGTCTCCTCCATCCCTTCATACCCTCCCGTCTCTGTCCCCTCCCGTCTCCCTTCAGGTCTCTACGCCCCTGCCGTCTCTCCACCCGTCTCTCCCACCCCTGCCATTGCTACCAACTCCCGTCTCTCCCCACTCACGTCTCTCCAAATCCCGTCTATCCCCCGTCTCGTTTCAGCCCTCTCCCGTCGCTCTCCCTCCCATCGCTCCCCTTTCCCGTCTCTCCTCCCGTCTCTACTCCCCTTCCGTCTCTGGTCAACCTCAAGTCTCCCCCTCCCACCTCTCCTCCCCTTTCACGTCACCCCTCCACATCCTGTCTCTCCCCCTTCCGACTCTCCCCTCCCGTCGCTCCCGCCCTCCCGTCCCTCCACCCTACCGTCTCACTCCCCGTCATCGCCATCCCATTTCCACCCTCCTGTCTACCCACCCGTCTCTCCCTCCCGTCTTACTTCTGCCGTATCCCCCTCCCGTCTCGCCCCTCCTGTCTTCCCCCCTTCAGGCTACCTCCGTCCGTCTCCCCCATCTCTCCCTCATACGTCTCACCCTTCCGTCACACCCCCGCTCCCGTATCTCCCCGCTTATGCCCCCCCTGCTCATGTCTGCCCCCGCTCCCGCTTCTCTCACTCGTCTGCTCCCCTTATCTCCTCCCCCTCAATACACCCTCTATCTCTCCCCCTCCCTCTCTCCCGCTCTCTCTCCAAACATCTCCCCCCTCTCTCTGCCCCTCTCTCTCACACCCCTTTCTCTCTCTCTGCCCCCTCTCTCATACTTCTTTCTCTCTCTCCTCCCACTTTCTCTACCCTCTCTCCTCTACAACCATCCCTCCTCTTCCCCCACTTTCTCGCCACACCTCCCCCTTTCTCTCCCCTCCCTCTCTCCCCCTCCACTTTTTCTCCACTCTCTCCCCCTCCCCCTCTCTATCCCCTCCCCTCCCCTCCCATCCCATCTCTCTCCCCCTCCCTCTCTCTCCTACTTCTCTCTCACCTCCCTCTCTCTCTCCGCCTGTCTCTCTCTCGACCTCCCCCTCTCCCTCCCCTCTCTCTCGCTCTGCCTTCCCGCTCCCCCCTCTCTCTCTCCCCTCTCTATCCCAGGTACACAGTTTTGCCGAAGGAGACGGTTAATATCGCAGCGTGCATCAATGCCCAGAAGGAGGGACACTTCTATTTACACTACATTTTGAACCAAACTAAACTAACGGGAACCCGTTGTGTCCCAGGATCGGGAAGGTTGGTCCTCCAACGCAAAATTCTACCTCTCCACCAATTCCAATATTTGCGGGCAGTCGGGGGCGGGTGGTTTCCTGGAGCGCTAGAATGCAAGTTGTGGGCTGAAGGGACTGGTTTCGCGAGGACTAGTATGTGGGCCGAATGGATACTTGGCTTGCTGCTCAGTCACTCAAACCTGGTGTGCTGACAGCTGACACACTCAAGGCTGGTGGGCTGGCAGTTGACTTGCGGCCATGCCTTCAAATTCTACTTCAAGCTGGGTACAAGGCCACCAATTGTGAGTGCAGTGTCCTGCCACTTCAAGCATGGTGCAAGGCCACCAAATTCTAGTGCAGTGTACTGCAACTTCAAGCAGGTTGCAATGCCACCAAATTCGAGTGCAGTGTCCTGCCACTTCAAGCAGCGTGCAAGGCCACCAAATTCGAGTGCATTGTTCCGTCACTTCAAGTAGGGTGCAGGGCCACCATATTCGACCGCAGTGTCTTGCCACTTCAAGCAGGGTGCAAGTACAACAACTTCGAGTGCAGTGTCCTGCCACTTCAAGCAGGGTGCAATGCCACCAAATTCAAGTGCAGTTTCATACCATTACTGTGAGTCGTGACCTCTCCCTCCCCCTTCTTGCAGAGATTGAGCCAAGCCAACACTTCCGGGTTTTATAGTCACTGCGCCCCTCCCATCAAAAGGGGCGAGGCGTTCACGGCGTGATTGACAGGAGAGAGAATCTCAACATTATTTAAACAGTAATAACTATTTTATCTTTGAACGATGGGAACAATCCACGGCACCTGATGAGCGTACGGGAACAGCCGTACGTGGTAGCCTTTTTTTCTAAAATCAATATGCAGCGCAAACAGGAAGTGATCAAGATAATATTTTCAATTATATATTTGTCAAGGCAAATTTTGCATTCTCAAACCAACTTTTCTCTCAGGGCAGGCAACCACTTTTCAAATAGGCAAGGCAGCTTTTGCACCCTCAAACCAAATTTGTAATTTGGCATGGCAACATTTGCATTCTTAAACCAACTTTACAATTAGGCAAGGCAACTTTTGCATTCTCAACATAACTTTTCAATTAGGCAAGGCAACCTTTGCATTCTCAAGGGTACACAAAAGGCTGGAGAAACTCAGCGGGTGCAGCAAAATCTAAGGAGCGAAGGAGAAAGGCAACGTTTAGGGTCGAGACCCTTCTTCAGACTGGTCAGGGATCAGGGAAACGAGAGATATAGACGGTGATGTGGAGAGATAAAGAATAATGAATGATAGATATGCAAAAAAGTATCGATGATAAAGGGAACAAGCCATTGTAAGCTGTGTGTGGTGTGCACATGAGAAGCTAGTGAGACTAGGGTGGGGGAGGGTGATAGAGATAGAGGAAATGCCAAGGCCCGAGGGTTGAGGGATAGTTGGGAAGGGGAGGATACAGCAAGGGTTAACAGAATTGAAAAAAAATCAATGTTCAAGCCCAGAGGATGCAGAATCCCCAAGCGGAATATGAGGTGCTGTTCCTCCAACTTGCGGTGTTGCTCACTCTGGCCGTGGAGGAGCCCAGGACCGAGAGGTGGGATACGGAATGGGAGGGGGAGTTGAAGTGCTGAGCCACCGGGAGGTCTGCTTGGTTATTGCGGACCGAGCGGAGGTGTTTGGCAAAACAATCGCTAAGCCTCCGCTTGGTCTCATCCATATAGATCATCTGGCATCTGTAGCAAACACTTGGCATTCTCAAACCTTCTTTTGAATTAGTGAAGGCAAATTTAGCATTGCCAAATGAACTTTTCAATTATTCAAGGCAACTTTATTATTCTCAAACCAACTTTTCAATTAGACAAGGCAACTTTAGCATTTTCAAACTAAAGGCAAATTTAGCATTTTCAAAGAAAAGTTAACTTGATCATTTTCAAACCAAAGGCAACTTTAGCATTTTTAAACCAAAACGCACTTTTGCATTTTTAAACCAAAACACACTTTTGCATTTTCAATCCCAATTTTCAAACCACATTAAGGGCACTGACATCTCAATAAAACCATTCACGGTTTAGTAGACATTCGTTCAGTGTTATTCACAGCTCAGACTGAGAGTCGTGACCTGTCGCACCCCCATCTTGCAGAGAACTGAGGCAAGTCCACACTTCTGGGTTTTATAGTCCCGATCCCTCCCACCAGCAGGACGAGGTGTTCATGGCGTGATTGACAGGAGAGAGAATCACAATATATTTTAAACATTAATAATCCTTTCATCTTTCATCGATAGGAAAAATCGTCTTGTCCTGCCCAGCGGAGTGGGGCTGAGTAAGATGGCAAAAAATCACAGCCGTGCGTGGAAGCGTTGTTTCCAAAATCAATACAAAGTACAAACAGGAAGTCGTCAAGAACAGAGTTTTAATTATATAGATAAGGGGGAGGGGGTTGTGGTGTCAAATGGGATAGTAAGCACCGAGTTAAAGGGAAAGGGAGTAAAGGGATAGTTAATGACCCCCAGGATTAACGGGAAAGAACGCTCACAAATGGTTAGGAGAGTATAGCGAAGTGCAATAGGGATGGATGTGCAAGGTGAGATGCGGAAGGAATTAAAACTAATGTATATGAATGCGCGAAGTAGAAGAAGTAAAGTAGATGAGCTTGAGTTAGAGGTTAGTAGATATGACATTGTGGGGATTACTGAGACGTGGCTGCAGGAGGATCGGGCATGGTAACTTAATATTCAGGATTATACATCCTATAGACAGGACAGGCAGGTGGGCAGATGGTGGTTGGTGAGGGATGGAATTCAAAACCTTGCGAGGGAAGACAGATGGGCTGACGAGGTAGAGTCACTGTGGATTGAGTTGAGGAATTGCAAAGGCAATAAGACACTAATTGGTGTTGTCTAAAGAACCCCAAATAGTATCCCTGATGTAGGGTTTAAGTTGCAGCAGGAGTTAAAACTGGCTTGTAAAAAAAGTTAATGCCACTGTGGTGATGGGAAATCGCAATATGCAGGTTGACTGGGAAATTCAGGTTGGTTCAGGACGCCAAGATAGAGTTTATAGAGTGCCTCCGAGATGGATTCTGAGAGCAGCTTGTAATGGAGCCGACCAGAGAAAAGATAATTCTGGATTTAGAATTGTCCAATAAACCAGACTCGACAAGAGAAGTAGAGGTAAAGGAAACGCTTGAAGGTGGTAATCATAATATGATTCGCGTTAATCTGCAATTTGAGAAGGAGAAGGTTAAATCGGAAGTGTCAGTGATGCAGTTGAACAAAAGGGACTATGAAGGCATGAGGGAGGAGCTGGCCAAGGTAGATGGAAAGGGATCGTAGCAGGAATACCGGTGGAACAGCATGGGCGGGAATTTATCGCCATAATCCATAAGTCGCAGGATCATTTAATTCCAAAGAGGAAGAAGTATTCTAAGGGGAGTAGGAGGCAACTGTGGCTAACAAGGGAATTTAAGGATAAAATGAAATTAATAGAAAATATGTATAACACAGCAAAGAGTAGCCGGAAGCCAGAGGATTGGGAAACTTTCATAGGACAGCAGAAGGAAACAAAACGGACAATACGGGCTGAAAAGATAATGTACGAAGGGAAGCTGTCCAGGAATAAGGACAGTAAAAACACCTTTACATCTGTTAAGGAAAAATTCTAGCAAAGTCCAATGGGACCCTTGAAGGCAGACACAGATAAAATTATGTTTGAGAATAATTCTCAATAATAATTCCCATCACCACCTCCAGTTTAAATTCCAGTTGGGATATTTTGGAGGACCAAGTAACCAAGAACCAAGAACCAAGAGAACAAAAATATGGCAGAAGAGTGAACAGCTACTTCGGATCTGTCTTCACTAAGAAAGACACAAACAATCTCCCAGATGTACTGGAGATCAGAAGATCTAAGGGGGTAGAGGGACTGAAATAAATTGTCATTAGGCGAGAAATAGTATGGGGTCGGCTAATGGGACAGAAGGTACATAAATCCCCTGGGCCTGGTGGTCTGCATTCGATGGTCCACAAGGAGATGGCTTTAGAAATAGTGGACGCATTGGTGTTCATTTTCCAACGTTCAATAGATTCAGGATCAGTTCCTGCGGATTGGAGGATAGCTAATGTCATCCCACTTTCCAAGGAAGGAGCGAGAGAGAAAACGGGGAATTACAGAGCAGTTACTCAGACTTCTGTGGTGGGAATGATGCTGGAGTCAAACATTAAAGATGTAATAATGGGGTATTTGGATAGCAGTAAAATGATTAGTCCAAGTCAGCATGGATATATGAAAGGAAAACCATGCATGACTAATCATCTGGAATTTTTTGAGGATGTGACAGCTAAAATGGATGAAGGGTTGCGAGTGGATGTAGTGTATCTAGACTTTCAGAAATACTTTGGTAGGTTCCTCCACGGGAGATTGGTGATTTAAATTAGAGCACATGGTATCGGGGGTAGTGTGTTGCCGTGGATAAACAATTGATTGTCAGACAGGAAGCAAAGAGTAGGAGTGAACGGGTCATTTTCAGAATGGCAGGCATTGGTGAGTGGAGTGACGCAAGGCTCAGTGTTGGGGCTGCAACTGTTTACCATGTATTAATGATTTGGAAGAGGGAATTAGGAGCAACATGGGCAAGTTTGCGGATAAAACACAAATCGGTGGCAGTGTGAACTGTGAAGAGTATATTAAGAGGTTGCAGGGTGACCTGGACAGGTTGACTGTGTGGGCAGATGCGTGGCAGATGCAGTATAATATAGATACATGTGAGGTTATCCAGTTTGGCGGCAAAAACAAGGGGGCAGATTAATATATATATGGGTTTAGCTTCGGAAATGGGGAGGTACAGAGAGACCTGGGAGTCAATGTGCACCAGTCACTTAAAGTTGGCGTGCAGGTGCAGCAGACAGTGAAGAAAGCTAATGGAATGTTGGCCTTCATATAAAGAAGATTTGAGTATAGGCGTAAAGTGGTTCTTCTGCAGTTCTATTTGGCTCCGGTAAGACCACATCTGAAGTATTGTGTACAGATTTGTTCTCCTACTTTGAGGAATGACATCCTTGTGATTGAGGCAGTGCAGCGTAAGTTCACGAGATTCATCCGTGGGATGGCGGGACTGTCATATGAGGAAAGATTGAAAAGACTAGGCTTGTATTCACTTGAGTTTAGAAGGATGAGGGGGATCTTATAGAAACATGCAAAATTATAAAAGGACTAGACAAGCTAGATGCAGCAAACATATTCCCAATGTTGGGCGAGTCCAGAACCAGGGGTCACAGTCTTAGAAAAAGTGGAGGCAATTTAAGACTGAGGTGAGAAATGACTTTTTCACCCAGATAGTTGTGAATTTGTGGAATTCCATGCCACCGAGGGCAGTAGAGGCCAAATCACTGTATGGATTTAGGGGACAGTTAGATAGAGCTCTCCGGGTTAGTGGAATCAAGGGGTAAGGCAGGCACGAGTTATTGATTGGGGACGATCAGCCATGATCACAATGAATGGCGGAGCTGGCTCGAAGTACCGAATGGCCTTCTCCTGCACCTATTTTCTATGTTTCCCATCTAATGATGAAACAATCCAGACTGTAAACTTGAGACACTAGATGGCATTGCAATGTGAACTTACCACTGGTTCCAACTCCCCCCGACCAAATGAATGTAACTTGGCATTTGTATTCATGACAGTTTCGATGTCGTGCAATCTTTGGAAGTCTGATAATGAGACGACATTCCATCTTGCCCCGGTATCTACGGTTGCATTTGGTATTGTTGATAACTAGCGTGGCCATGGGATCACTGTTTGTAGACAGTGAGTCGGGTATACAGGAATGTATGTTTTGGCTATCTTCTTGCAGGCGCCACGATCGTGGTTCTGCTGAAAATGTTCTTTCAGTCAGTGCCTCGTGGGAAAGTGTGGGCACGAGCGCATAGAGAAATTGTTGTGACTGTGCCCTGTTGCCACGAGGGCGGCAGTACCGGATAAAGTAACCTTCATTTTTACAATAGTGGCAAGTTTTGTCATAAGCGATGAATGCCCACGAAACTTCGGGTGCGAGCCTCCGCAATTACCACAGTTATGGACCAGTGGGTTGGTTTCCCTCCCTGGGGCTGTAGGCGGTTGTCATGGTGCTGTTAATGTTTGTCGCGTGGACCAATAGAAGGCATGGGCATCGTGGGCAAAGGGTGGTGCCGGCTCCAGGATTTTGGTATGGGTGTCAAATCACGTTCACCCTTATCTAGTGTAAGCTCCTCATCCCTTGTCATTCAGGATGCCACATACGAGTCTGCAGTGGATAAGTACGTCGCGGTCTTGGAAGCGGCATCTTGCTGCAATGCTCTTCTGGGCAACAATGTAAGGTTCTGCAGTCTGGCCCTGTTGTTCGCTACGGGAATACAACTTGTGGTGTTCCGTGATAACGTTTTTGCGAAGTTGGCACAGCTCTCGGAAATTTCGGCGAATGCCTCAATTGGACTTTGCCGGGGTCACAGCATATGTTAACGTATCGGTATGTTCTTGGGCGTAGTAAAAAGTCTGTGTCCACAAGGCAGCCTCTGTGCCCGCTACGTTGAAGAGAATTGATTAACCGGTGTAGCGAGCAGCTCCCGAGTTTGCAGAATCTATTAACATTCCGAATTTCACTTCGAACATCAAAGGAACAGGTTCATGAAAATAACCCGCCATGGTACGTAGTATAAATAAATGAACTAAAATAAATTCAGGCAAATTAATTGGGACGTGGATCAAGACTGACATCAACCATGTTTATGAATGATCCACACAACACACATACATAATATCAATCTTTATTCGATCTGCAAACAGGAACATTTAAACTGCCAGTGTGGCTTCTGAGAGAGCCGTCTGACCTTGCTAGTGTAAAGCTGTGTAGTATCGTAATATCGTAGGGCAAAAATCAAAATGGTTCACTTTTGAACATAATTGTATAAGGGGTAAGAGCGTTGTAAGAAGAAGCCTGAAGGCTTTGTGTCTCAATGCTAGGAACTTTCGTAATACGGTGGATGAGTTGAATGTGCAGATAGCTATTAATGATTATGATATAGTTGGGATCACGGAGATATGGCTCCAGGTTGACCAAGGCTGGGAGTCGAACATCCAGGGATATCAATATTCAGGAGGGATAGACACAAAGGAAAATGAGGTGGGGTTGCTTTGCTGGTTAGAGAGGAGATAAACGCAATAGAAAGGAAAGACATTAGGTTGGAGGATGTGGAATCGATATGGGTAGAGCTGCGAAAAACTAAGGGGCAGAAACAGTTAGTGGTTGTTGTGTAGAGGCCACCTAACGGTAATAGTGGAGTTGGGGATGGCATCTAACAGGAAAGTAGAAATGCTTGCAACAAAGGTGAAACTGTTATAATGGGTGACTTCAATCTACGTATAGATTGGGTGAATCAAAATGGCAGGGGTGCTGACGAAGACGATTTATTGAAATGTATGCGGGATAGTTTCCAAAACCAATATGTAGAGGAACCAACTATTTTAGACTGGGTATTGAGTAATGAGGAAGGGTTGGTTAGCAGCCTTGTTGTGCGTGGCCCCTTGGGCAAGAGTGACCATAATATGGTTGATTTCTTCATTAGGATGGAGAGTGACATTGGTAATTCAGAAACAATGGTCCTGAATTTAAATAAAGGTAACTTTGAGGTTATGAGATGTGAATTGGCCAAGATAGATAGCAAAATTGAGTCTGAAAGGGTTGACGGTGGATATGCAATGGAAGGCATTTAAAGACTGCATGGATGAACTACTACAATTGTTCATCCCAGTATGACAAAATAATAAATCAGGGAAGATAGTGCATCCGTGGATAACAAGCAAAATCAGGGAGGTATCAAAACGAGAGATGAAGCGTACACATTCGTCAGAGAAAGCAGCCTACCAGAGGACTGTGAGAAATTCAGATTCCAACAGAGGAGGACATAGGGCTTAATTAGGAAAGGGAAAATGGATTATGAAAGAAAACTGGCAGGGAACATTAAAACTGACTGCAAACGTTTATATCGATATGTGAAGAGAAAAAGATTAGTTAAAACAAATGTAGGTCCCTTGCAGTATGAAACAGATCAATTGAACATGGGGAACACGGACATGGCAGAACAATTGAATAAGTACTTTGGTTCTGTCTTCACTAAGGAAGACATGCATAATCTGCCGGAAATAGGTGGGGATTGCGGGTCAAATGTGTGGTGTTAGGTAAATTGAATGGATTAAAGGCCAATAACTCCACAGAGCCAGATAGGCTGCATCCCAGAGTACTTAAGGAAGTAGCCCTAGAAATAGTGGATGCCTTAGTGATAATTTTTCAAATCTCCTTAGATTGTGGAGTAGTTCCAGAGGTTTCGAGGGTAAATAATGTAACCCCACTTTTTTAAAACGGGAGGGAGAGAGAAAACGGGGAATTACATACCAGTTTGTCTAACATCGGTACTGCGGAAACTGCTAGAGTCAGTTATTAAAGATGGGATAGCAGCACATTTGTAGTGTGGTGAAATCATTGGACAACGGCAGCATGAATTTACCAAAGGTGAATCTTGCGTAATTTTCTGATAGATAGTAGAGTGGATAAGGGAGAACTAGTGGATGTGTTATATCTGGACTTTTAGAAGATATTCGATAAGGTCCCTCACAAGAGGTTAGTGTACAAACTTAAAGCACACGGTATTGGCGGTTCGGTATCGATGTTGATAGAGAACTGGCTGGCAGACATGAAGCAAAGTGTAGGAGTGAACGAGTCATTTTAAGGATGGCAGGCAGTGTCTAGTGGGGAACCGCAAGGCTCAGTGCTAGGACCCCAGCTATTTACAATATATATTGATGATTTGTACGAGGGAATTGAATGCAACATTTCCAGGTTTGCGGATGACACGAAGCTGGGGGGGCAGTGTTAGTTGTGATGAGGATTGTAGGAGGATGCAAGGTGATTTGGATAGGATGGATGCGTGGGCAAAGGCATGGCAGATGCGGTACAATGTGTATAAATGCGAAGTTATCCACTTTGGTGGCAACAACAGAAAAGTAGACTCTTATTTGAATGGTGGCCGATTACCAAAAGGGGAGATGCAACGATGCCTGGGTGTCATGGCACACCAGTCATTGAAAGTAGGCATGCAGGTGCAGCGGGCAGTGAAGAAGGCGAATGGTATGTTAGCTTTCATAGCCAAGGGATTTGAGTAGAGGAGCAGGGAGGTTCAACTGCAGTTGTACAGGGTATTGTTGAGACCACATCTGGAGTATTGCGTACATGTTTGGTCTCCAAATCTGAAGAAATACATCCTTGCCATAGAAGGAGTACAGAGAATGTTCAACAGTCTGATTCCTGGGATATCAGGACTTTCTTATGAAGAAAGACTGGATAGGCTCGGCTTGTACTCGCTAGAATTTAGAACATTGAGGGGGTCTTATAGAAACTTAAAAAATCTTAAGGGGTTGGACAGGCTTGATGCAGGCAGATTGTACCCGATGTTGGGGAAGTCCAGGACAAAGGGTCACAATTTAAGGATAAGGGTGAAATATTTTAGGACCGAGATGAGAAAAAACATTTTTTCACACAGAGTGGTGAATCTCTGGAATGCTCTGCCACAGAAGGCAGTTGAGGCCAGTTCATTGGCTATATTTAAGAGGGAGTTAGATGTGGCCCTTGTGGTTAAAGGGATCAGAGGGCATGGAGAGAAGGCAAGTAAGGGATACTGAGTTGGATGATCAGCCATGATCATATTGAATGGCGGTGCAGGCCAGTAGGGCCGAATGGCCTACTCCTGCACCTAATTTCTATGTGTCTATGTTTCTGCTATGTAAAGGGTGGTAAGCACAGATGTATAGCGGAGATTTTAAATGGCATTGAATAATAATGGATAATCTACAACCCCTTCCCGTCTTTCACCCTTTCCCTACTCCACCATCCTCCCCTCCCCGCCCTCACATCTCTCCCCCTCCCTCCCTCCCGGTCTCTCTCGCCCTCCCGTCTCTCCCGCTCCCGTCTCTCCCCCTCTCATGTCGCTCCACACCCTGCCGTCTCTCCCCTTTCCCGTCTCTCTCCCTCTTCCGACTCTACCCCCTCCCAACTTTCCGCACACTCCCTTCTCTACCCCCTTGCCGTCCCCCCGTGCTACCAGATTGATGGTTGGTGATGTGTAGGAAATGACTGCAGATGCTGGTTTATATTGAAGGTAGATACAAAATTATGCAGTGTTCAGGTAGTCAGATAAAGTCAATCAAATGTTTCAAATGTTTTTTTTTTAATGTCACGTGTACCAATTACGGTATAGTGAAATGCGAATTACCATACAGCCACACATAAAAAATGCAACAAGACGCAGAACTACATAAAAGTTAACATAAACATCCCCACATTCCTTACTGTTATGGAAGGTAAACAAGTCCAATCAGACAGAGAGATAGATAGATATGTCGTCAAATGTATGTCTGTACGCTCTTCCATCTATCTGTCGACTTACCTCTGTAGCCCTCTCTGGGTCTATCTAGGTCTGTCACTCTACCTATACACCATCTCCCTCCCTCTCTCTCTATCGCTCTCTCTATTTCGCAATCTCCCTATTTGTGTAATGCTCCGACTATTTCTTAGTTTGTCGACCTTTCTCTACCTTCCCCTATTCTGTAGCTCTAGCTACATACCTCGCCCACCTCTCTCTCTATCGGGAGCATTCTGTATTATATTTATGTCCTTCTGTCGATGTCAGCCTATATAACAGTCTATCTGTCTATCTATCTCTGGAACGCGATCAATCTATCAATTGATCGATCTATCGATTTAACAATTTATCCATCCTTTTCTCACTTGATCCGTCCCTGCCTATTTCCTTGGCTCTATATCTCCCAAACTGCCAAACCTATCTGATAACATTAAATACCTGGCTGCCTGACATTTCGCGACACGAGGCGCATAACCAATGAGAGAACAGTGTGCCACAGATGGGAGCAAATGGAACAGAGTGTACTAGAGGACATTACTCTGACCACGTATCAGATTCCACCCCATGCACCTGTCACTACACTCTTCTCGTTGCAGAATTGTTTAATGTGGCTTTAAACGTGAGCTTCGGAGACGGAGGGGGATGAGAGAGAGAGAGAGAGGGAGAGAGAGATAGAGAGAGAGAGAGAGAGAGAGGGGGGAGAGAGAGAGAGAGAGAGAGAGAGAGAGAGAGAGAGAGAGAGACAGAGACAGAGAGAGAGAGAGAGAGAGAGAGAGAGATTCTGACAGAGTGCGAGAGAGTCAGATAAATTGACATATAGATAGTGAGGCAGAAACATATGTTTAGAGAGAATGCGATACCTAGAAACTTATAGATAAAACGATATACGGGCAGGCAGACAGAAAGAGTGTGAGAACGAATGGATAAATGACAGAAGTTGTGGGGGGTAGACACTAGGAGAGACGGAAACCGCTCTGCCCGAGGGAGCGCTCATGTCCGCGGATGAGGTTTTTGTGCGTCTTCCCCTATTTATCAGAGTCACTGTGTAGACTCCAGGCGCAGAAATACTGGGCCGATGAGTTCGCCTCTAAGCTGGCAGACTCTAGGTTGAACTCGTTGTTGGTCGGTCGCTTTGCCGTAAAACCGGCCACCTGCTCCTCTGGCTGCACGGTTTTGGCTCCTACGGAGTAGAACAGGTTCTGTGGCTCATCCCCTGGGTATTGTCTGTACCAGTACATTCTCTCAGTATTGCTACCGCCCTCGATAGTACACTTCACCTCCATCTTTAGGCCCGGAGATCCGGACAGAGCGTCGGGAGTCTGATGGATCGTCAGCGAGATAGCATCTGGGAAAGAGATGGGGAGGCGATGAGTAAACGTGGAGAGCCGGAAAAAAGAAGACGGACCCTTCCTCCAAAGAGTCTACGCCGACCATCGATCATCAGTTCTCACCAGTGCTGTGCTATTCCCCTTTCTGATCCACTCTCTACTCACCGTGCACAAGTTACAGAGGGACAATACAAAACCCGCACGTCTTTGGGATGTTGGAGGAAACCGGAGCAGTTCACGGGGAGAACGTACAAACTCCACAGTTATAGCACCCGAGGTCACGATCGAACCCGTGTCTCTGGCGTTTATTGATGGCGTGTGTGAGGCAGCGGCTCTCCTCAGTCTGTGAAGAAGGTAAAGACGAGTATCTCAGCCGAGATGATGGGAGAAGGAAGAGGGTGGGAGAGGGAAGGGGTTGCAACAGAGAAGAGGGTGTGAGCAAAAGAACAAGCGGAGACGAGACCGAGTCTTTTGGAGAAATGTGGTCAAACATGACAGATAGCGGAGAAGAAAGAAAGCATAGTTTGTTCACTTTCACTCACGGTGGACGGAGAGGAACAGACGTAGTATCAGAAACATCTTTCGTCCGGGTTTGTTCTCGAAGCAGTGAGGGCAGCAGCGTCAACCTCGCTCTTTGCCCATCTCTCTGAAAACCCATGGTTACAGGGATTATGGGTCGCACACGCCTCCCTCCTTCAATCGGACCAATCAACTTTCAGGTGTTCTACGCTTTCGTGCTGCTGAAACCTCTCATGCTCTCTCGCCCCCTTCGGTTTGTTAATCTGTTTCGAATACGCCGCCACTCCAGCCTCTCTCTCACCGTCAGACTGGTTGCCGTTGAACGGGCTCGTGCCCTTCCTCCCTACCTCTGTCATTGTTCCTCCTCCTTCTTTCAGACCAATCTCCTTCCAGTGCTTTCTGTCTCAGTTTCTATCTGCCTATGCAGCTGACTCTGTCTCTGTCCCCATGTCTCTCTGTCTCTCTGTCCCTCTGTATCCCTGTCTTCCTGCCTCCCCGTCTGTATATCAGTCTACCTGTCTGTCTCTCTTTCATTCTACCTCTCTGTCTGTTTCTATATTTTAGATGCACAGACATTTTGACAGATATACAGACAGACAGACAGACAGACAGACAGACAGACAGACAGACAGACAGACAGACAGACAGACAGACAGACAGACAGACAGACAGACAGACAGACAGACAGACAGATAGACAGGCAGACAACAGACAGACTGGTGGACGGAAGGACGGGCGGTGGGCAGCCTGCTGGCAGGAAGACTGGCAGGAAGACAGGCAGGCAGGCAGGTCTTCTTATTTGGTATCCTGTTTCCATGTATTCTATGTTGACATCGCTGTCATCGTCCAACCTGAAAAGGATGCAAGTTTCCGGCGACAATCGGTGGGGACATCACTTGTTGCAATATATGATGGTGGTAGCAAAATTCGCTCGGGATACTTTCAGTTTCCAGCCCCACGACGTGGACGCTTCGGCTATGGGGCTGGAAGGTAGGTAGGAACAGCAGATACTGGTTTCAACCAAAGTTAGACACAAGATGCTAAAGACACAAGTGAAAAGAACACTCGGACTTTATTCTGTACTGTCAACAAGCTACGTAAGCCTCCTGAAACCTCGAATCACCTTACCTCCACTGCTCAGTGTAATACGTTTTTATACTTCTTCAGTACCAAAATCACCAGCATTCATCACCAATTGAACTCTTTCTCAGCTTTTCCTCACAACAGCCCACCCTGGACTTCCACACTGGACTCCCCACTCTCCACCCTATCTACCTTCCAGCTTCCAACAGTCGAAGAAATAACTAAACTTATCACCAAGGCCAAGAACACCTCCTGGTTGCTTGATCCCATCCCACCTGTCCTGGTTAAATCCTGTCTGCCCTCTATCTCACCCATCATGTCCATAATTAACTCCTCCCTCTTAACTGCTACTGTCCCTACATCTCTCAAAACAGCTTCTGTCACGCCGATTCTAAAAAAAACAGGTTCTGACCCAAACAATCCAAATAACTACCGCCCCATCTCCAACCTCCCATTCATCACTAAACTTCTGGAAAGGACAGTAGCGACACAACTTCAAGTCCACCTTCATAACAATTACCTCCATGAACCATTTCAGTCCGGTTTTCGCCGCAATCACAGCACTGAAACAGCCATGGTAGAATTACAAATGATCTCCTTCTTGCAGCTGACACCGGCCACTTATCCATCCTGATCCTCCTCGGCCGCACTGCAGCCTTTGACACCATCTCCCACCCAATTCTTCTGGAACGTTTATCTGCCACCAGCATCAACAACAGTGCACTACTTTGGTTCAGGTCGTATCTACACGACAGAAAATAGCTCATCCAGAGAAATAAAGTCACGTCCACAACTGCCACTGTCACACATAGTGTTCCCCAGGGATCGGTGCTGGGGCCACTGCTTTTTATCATCTATATTTAACCTCTTGGCAATATTCTCCGTCATTTTGGAATCAATTTTCACTGTTACGCCGATGATACACAACATTACCGCTCCACAAAACCAAACACCTCCCTTCCCCCAACTGCCCTCACCACCTGCCTTCAAGCTATCAGCAACTGGATGTCACTCAACCTTCTAAAACTCAATGTAAATAAAACATAAATCGTGCTAAATGGCTCAACGTCCACACACTCCAAAACACACCCGTTCACCATTTCAGTTGTTGGCTCACCCATACCCACCTCCTCCCATGTCAAAAGTCTCGGCATCATTCTGGAGAGTACACTTTCCTTTGGCCCCCACATCAGCAACATCGCACGTGCTGCATACTTTCATCTCCGCAACATCATCAGACTCCGCCCCTCCCTCTCCAAAGACAATATAAAAGTCCTCATCCACGCTCTGGTCACACCCCGCATCGATTACTGCAACGCCCTCCTCACTTGCACCTCCAATAAACTTCTTAATCGCCTCCAATGCATTCAGAACTCTGCAGCCAGGATCATCACCCGCACCAGATTATCGGACCACATTACACTCATCCTCACTCAACTCCACTGGCTCCCTGTGCCCCACCGGGTTAACTACAATGTTTTACTGCTGACCTTCAAAGCCCTACACCAGCTTGTTCCCCAATACCTCTCTGACCTGCTGCTATCATACACTCCTTCCCGGTCACTTCGTTCCTCCTCAGCTGCAATTTTAACTGTCCCCACATTTAGACTCATCACCATGGGTGCCAGAGCCTTCGGTTGCTCTGCCCCACGTCTCCGAAACACTCCCACATCCCATCCGCCACCTGGACACTATCGATCAATTCAAATCACCACTCAAAGCACACCTGTTTAGATTAGCATGCCCGACATAACTTCCACCATGTTCACCCTGATTTTACTTCGGAGTCACGTGAGTGACTACGTGAATAGAAGCCCGTACAGCCGTTGGTGCGTCATGACGTCAGACGCTGGTGCAGTCGGCCGGTTGGAGCAGCAGCGCTCCTCCGAGCGGTAAGTTTAAACGGGTTACACGAAAAGCTGGAGAATTCAGCGGGTGCAGCAGCATCTAAGGAGCGAAGGAGATGGGCGACGTTTCGGGTCGAGACCCTTCTTCAGACTTCACCCTCGATTCTCCATCATCTGCAGTTCTTCGTTAACAAGTTTAAACGGAGGTAAGGTTTTTTTTTGAAAAATTTTACCACAGGTCATTTTCTGCGACGGTTGGGAGTTTTGGTAGATATGTTGCAGAAAGTGAAGAAGGTGTCGGCGAGGCGCTCCGGGGGTAGAAAGGAGAGTGACCAGGAGAGTGTTGAGGATGGAGGCCCGTCTGGTACACCTGGTCCGGTGCTGGCTACACAGCCAGTGGTTGCGAACCCACTGCCGGGGGGCAGTGGAGGCTTGCACAGTAGGGCGGAAGGCCACTGGCAAGTCTCTGTGGCCCGTAGATGAGTCGGGCCTGGAGGTTATACCCTCCATAGGAGAGTCCGTTTGCTCACGGCTCTCCCACGTCGAGATTCTATTACAAAAGAATGCTCGACAGGGAGCAGCTCCGTGAGGAGGAGTGGTGCCCAAGCCAGGCTGATGGAGATCTTGTGCTAGCAGCACCTGTTTCAGGGCTGCAGAACTATCCTGCCTGTGAGGAGGATGTTCCAGCACCTTGAGGAGGAGTGGTGCCCAAGCCAGGCTGATGGAGAGCTTGTGCTAGCAGCACCTGTTTCAGGGCTGCAGAACTATCCTGCCTGTGAGGAGGATGTTCTATCAGGGCCGTTTGCTGACACTGTTTCTATGCTGGGGGAGAGCAGTAAAGGTGTTCGGTTGGAGGTAATTCCGAACATTGCTGGGAAGTTTGCTGAGTGTAGAGAGGCAGGAAAGGCGATTGATGTAGAATTGGCCGAAGCCATTCAGTATATGCTCTCCCACCAGTTACAGGAGCTAGCTATGGATGAAGTTGCAAAAAACTATAAAGCTCCTGTTAATTGTGATCTCCTGAAGGTACCGGTGGTTAATCACCAAATTTGCATAGATGGGTTTGCCTGCTAGGGCCCAGGAGATGAAGTTTTAAAAAAGTGCTTAAACTGTTGTAAGCAGGTATTACAGCTGTGGTGAAAGTTATTGATACAAATGATATGGTTGAAGCACACCAGCATGAACTAGGACTCCTTTGTAATGCATTTTGAAATTGGATTTTACTATGACAGTCTACCTAATCAACATTTTCCTAGTCGTAAACTTATTTTTCAGATGAGGAAAATGTGGTTATTCAAGCAGAGATTCAGTCGTTACATAAGAAGGGGTAATTGAGCCTTCTGTCTATCAAAGTCAACAATTTCTGTCAAGTATATTTCCCAGATCTAAAAAGACTGGGGGATGTAGAATTATTCTGGATTAATCGAATTTGAACAAATTTGTTGGTTATAGGCATTTCAAAATGGAGAACTTTACCACGGGCAAACATCTAGTGTCCAAAGGGTATTATATGGCAACCATTGCATAGAAATTAGGTGCAGGAGTAGGCCATTCAGCCCTTCGAGCCTGCACCGCCATTCAATATGATCATGGCTGATCATCCAACTCAGTATCCCGTACCTGCCTTCTCTCCATACCCTCTGATCCCCCTAGCCACAAGGGCCACATCCAACTCACTCTTAAATATAGCCAATGAACTGGCCTCAACTACCCTCTGTGGCAGAGAGTTCCAGAGACTCACCACTCTCTCTGTGAAAAAAGTCTTTCTCATCTCGGTCTTAAAGGATTTCCCCCTTATCCTTAAGCTGTGACCCCTTGTCCTGGACTTCCCCAACATCGGGAACAATCTTCCTGCATCTAGCCTGTCCAACCCCTTAAGAATTTTGTAAGTTTCTATAAGATCCCCTCTCAATCTCCTAAATTCCAGAGAGTATAAACCGAGTCTATCCAGTCTTTCTTCATAAGACAGTCCTGACATCCCAGGAATCAGTCTGGTGATCCTTCTCTGCACTCCCTCTATGGCAATAATGTCCTTCCTCAGATTTGGAGACCAAAACTGTACGCAATACTCCAGGTGTGGTCTCACCAAGACCCTGTACAACTGAAGTAGAACCTCCCTGCTCCTGTACTCAAATCCTTTTGCTATGAAAGCTAACATACCATTCGCTTTTTTCACTGCCTGCTGCACCTGCATGCCTACTTTCAATGACTGGTGTACCATGACACCCAGGTCTCGCTGCATCTCCCCTTTTCCTAATCGGCCACCATTTAAATAATAGTCTGCTTTCCTGTTTTTGCCACCATAGTGGATAACCTCACATTTATCCACATTATACTGCATCTGCCAAACATTTGCCCACTCACCCAGCCTATCCAAGCCCACTGCCCACTCACTCATTGATTTAAAGAATGCGTATTACGCAGTGTCTATTCATGGTGATGATAAAAGATATTTGAAATTTATTTGGATGACTGAGCTGTGGCAATTCAGGACATTGCCGAATGGATTAACTTCAGCTCCTAGATTAGTTACTAAATTGGTAAAACCTGTGTTAGCATTACTTAGAGCTCAGGGGCATGTGGTAATGGCCTATTTAGATGATATTCTGATTGTTGGAAAGACTCATGATGAAACTCAATCATCAGTTTCAGTTGGTAAAATCACTTTTGAACAAATGGGATTTGTTATTCAACCAGATAAATCTAAATTATCACCAGTCCAAATTATTGATTATCTGGGATTTACCATTAATTCCAATCACATGTTGGTAACTTTGCCCAGGGATAAATTGAATCAGTTAATTGAGGACTGTGTTAATCTCGTTGGAGAACAACGGCCTTCGATTAGACAAGTAGCCAGTTTTATTGGGAAGTTGTTGCAGCCTTTCTAGCTGTGCAGTATGGTCCTCTGCATTATCAACAATTACAACCATCAAAGGAACAGGCACTGAGAATACAAAGGGGCCATTTTTGATAGGCCTATGCAGTTGTCTGCTGGGGCGATTGCTGACATACAATGGTGGATAGTACATGTTTCAAAAAAATTAAGGTAGGTTTTGGTGGAATCACCGTCACTGATATTACAGACTGATGTAAGTGCACTGGGTTGGGGTGCAACATATATGCCTTCTAGTTGTGGAGGCAGATGGAATGTGGATGAGACATCGCTTCCTCAATTAAGAGGGATTCATTATTTAGAGTTGTTGGGCACCTGGTATGGGCTCAAAGCCTATTGTTCTACAAGGAGGGATCTGCATGTGCAGGTCAGATTGACAACACCACAGCAGTGGCATATGTAAACCACATGGGTGGAGTTAAGTCACAGTCTTGTGATAGACTGGCTAACCAGATTTGGAGCTGGTGTATTGACCAAAATATCTGGCTTTCAGCACTTTATTTGCCAGGAAGAGGTCACGTCAGTTTAATGACAACATTGAATTGATGTTAAATCAGGAGGTATTTAACCAAATGATTGATCAGTATGCATTGCCAGATATTCACTTGTTTGCATCTCGATTAAATCATCAGTTACCTAGATATGTTTCATGGTAACGAGATTCTGGGGCAGTAGCAGTGGATGCATTTTTGCTGCATTGGGGGAGGAATGTTTGTGTATGTATTTCCTTCATTCTGTCTCATCAGCAGATGTTTGCAAAAGATCAAGGAGGACTCCGCTTCAGGGGTATTGGTAGTGCCAGATTGGCCTACACGAGCATGGTTTCCCGTTGCATTACAAATGGCTAGGGAGCCTTACATGCTTATGCCCAAGAATAAAAAGTTACTGGTAAATCCAGTCACTGGGGATCAACATCCTTTATAGGATCGTATTGATCTGTTAATTTGCAGATTTTAAGGAGGCCATACCTGGGGAAAGGACTGTCTCATCGGACGGTGGATGTTCTCACGTCGGCCTGCAGGGACAGTACACAGCAGCAATATATCACCTATATAAGGAAGTGGGAGCAATTCTGCCTACAGCAGGATATTTTTTATCACACGGCAGGGATCACGGATGTATTGGAGTTTGTCAACTCTTTATTTTGACCAAAAAATTAAGTTACAGTGCAATTAATTCAGCCAGAAGTGCTCTGTCTTCTTATTTACCTATGAATGCAGAATTGCATACATTAGGGACACATCCGTTAGTTCACGATTCATGAAGGGAGTTTTCAATTCTAATCCTCCTAAACCCAGGTATGCCGGTATTTGGAATGTGAGTGAGGTTCTTATGCTTCTTCGCCAGTGGGCTCCGGTTACAAGCCTATCTATAGCCAAATTAACTATGAAGGTGGTCATGCTTCTGGTGTTGGTTTCAGCCCAACGTGTACAAACATTGCAAAAGCTACGGCTAGATAGAATGCATGTGTCGGCTGATGCCATTATATTTTATGTCTATGATTTGCTTAAACATAATAAAAGAGGCATGACAGGATGTAAGATTGTGTTTTCAGCATACCCCACAGATGATCGCTGCTGTATAGTCTCACATTTATCTCGTTACATTGAGATTACTAAACCTCTGAGAGGAACAGAGTTGGCTTTGTTTATTAGTCACAAAAAACCACACAGTAAGGTGTCGGTGCAAACGAGTTCAAGGTCCTCGCGGCCGCAGGATGGTCCAGTGAGCTAACTTTTCAGAGGTTTTATCACAAGCCGATTTCAAGGCTCGGGGTGTTTGCTGATTCTGGTGTCAGTACTGTTACATTTTTCCCCTGAGTTAGAGGGGTTTGTTATGATTTGTTTGTAAATAAACTGTTATTTCATTCAACAAATGTATTACTGATGCATGATTGATTGTTAAGTCAATCCAGGCAGTGTGAACGTCGGATTTGAGTCTGCGGCGTGAATTCACAGTGCTTTGAAGTCTTCGCGTAGTCACTCACGTGACTCCGAAGTAAAATAGTAAGATTAAACGAGAACTTACCAGTTTGAAGTTTGATCTTCATTTTATGAGGAGTCGAGTTGAGGGACTACGTGCCCTCCGCTCCCACCCTCATAGATCTCATCTGGTAGTTCTAGATTTATCATCTTACCGTTATACTTCGGTCATTGTTAGCTGTGAATTCATTCCGCTGCTTTGAAGATTGACGCACCAACGGCTGTACGGGCTTCTATTCACGTAGTCACTCAACTCGACTCCTCATAAAATAAAGATCAAACATCAAACTGGTAAGTTCTCGTTTAATCTTACTATTTTAAGGACATAACATGTTTTGTGTATTTCTTTTGTTGTTGTTTTTTTGTTTTTATACAACTTGATTTTAATATTGATAATGTATTGTGATTTTATGTCCTGTAACATGTCCTTGGGTGTCCATAAAGGGGCCAGCAAATGAAATGCATTATTATTGTTATTATTAAGATGCTGTAGAATGCCGCGCAGGCTTCCCGACCACAACGGGCCCATGATCCGGGACACCATCGCCGCTATCAGGAGCAGTTGTAAAATCCACCGTCTCCCCGACTCTCAGCGCCTTCCCGGCCGATCTCAGGCCCAGACCACAGAAATTTCCGCCTTTGGCGATTAGCACCGCCTCCATGGGGCCACGGTCGCTACTGCCGACTCTCACCATCTCCCCGGGGCCAATGAATTTGTGCCCACCTACGCCGCTCCCCGGCCGACGGCTGACCGGATCTGCCGATGCTCTGACCGCCGACCCATACATGTATTACAGCCCCCGCGGGCCTCCACCAGCGACTGCTCCGACCCCTGCCACTCCACCGCCCACCAGCAGGAGCCGTCGCTTCACCCGAGTTCGAGGCTCAGCATCAGACCCAGAGCATCCACGTTGCATGTTCGTACACCAGGGGGTCTGAGTCTCCTGGGTCCTACCGCTTCCCTCTCCTGCAGGGAACCTCAGTGGTTGTTCCACCGTACCTTCCCCTTCACCCTCTTTCAACCTGGTGGCGCTAGCTTCTCCCCATGTGCACCGATCATCTTGAACCCCTACTCTCTGGACCCCCACCATTCCCCACTAGACTACAAGACGGCCGCCCATTCACCTGTCCTCCTCCGATACCAACCTCCATCCTCGTCGAGACTACACCATCGCCCCTGACCTGCATCTTTACGATACGGAACGGGCTGTCCTCCGCAGATGCCTCACGTTTGTCTCCTACCCTCTCTCCCCCGCTGAATCCTGAACGAGTTCCAATCCGCCAGGACTCAGAACTTTTCTTCGGTCTCGTTGCTTCAGCGCCTCTTTCTATGGTAATGCGTCCTCAACATACAGTGGTGACACCTACTCCCGTCTCCACAGGTCCCCTCCTCTGGGCCTTCTACCCTCTTTAGACCATTAATGTTCTAACTGCCTGCGTGAAATCAAACTTCTCAGCGTCGCCACTACCCATACCTACTCTTATCTTCCCGCTCTGACCACGTAGCCCTCTGCAGCAACCACGGCATTATCATCAAACCCTCCGACAAGGGAGGTGCCATGGTAGTCTGGTGTGCTGATCACTACTGGGCTGAGGCCAGGCGTGACATCAACCGCCTCAGCTTTTCCACTACCCTTACCTACGCGTACCTCCCCCCTCTGACCATGTAGCCCGGGCGCCAACTCTCACACACGTACTCCAACTTAAACTTGGAACACTACCCCACAGATGAGCATCAGGCCATAATCTCACAAACCATTTCTGATGTCATCACTTCCGGCTGTCTATCCTCCAAAGCATTTAACCTTATTATTCCCCAGCTCCACACGGCCCGGTATTATCTTCTCCCCAAAATCCATAAACAGAACTGCCCTGGCAGAAGCGTTGTTTCTACTTGCTCCTGTTCCACGGAATTAATTTCCACATACTTCAATTCTATCCTATCACCCGTTGTCTAATCCCACCTTATATATGCCGCAGGTACATCGTCTCTTCAAAAATGCCCATTTTCCAGATCCCTCTCCCGCGTCTTTATTATGGATGATCAGTCACTCCACAACTCCATCCCCCACCAGGAAGGTCTTAAAGCTGTCCGTTTCTTCCTCGACCGCCGAACCAGCCAATTGTCCTCTACCTGGAGTCTCCTCTGTCTAGCAGAGCCGTTCCCCCTTTTTTTATTTAATTAAAAAAAATATTGATCTATATTCGAAGCAAGTGTACAAAGGGAGAATAATCGACATAACAATTATAACATTTTCGTACTGCTTAAATTTTAATATCTTATCAACTAGTAACTAAATCCGAAAAAAAGAAAAAGGAAGAAAGGGAGAGAAAGAAGTAAAGGAAAAGAAAACAAAAAAATTCAAGAAAAACACGAAAAAGAAAAATAAAACGTCAGAACTAACGAAGAAGTTAAAGAAGCGGAGATATAACCTATCTGCCCTTCCATACGCCCGGTCACTCGACCCCAGTGTCGGTTTTGAGTTTGTGTTCAACCATTATGTTGTTGAAGAAATTCTTTAAAAGGAGACCGTATTTTTGGAAAATTTATCTGGTTTGTCAGTCAAGACAAGCCTTATTTTATCTAGATGTAGTGTCTCGGTCATTTCTGTGATCCACATCTTCACTGTGGGGACTGTTATTTTTTTCCAGATTGAAGTATAATTTTGTTCGCAGTTATTAAACCATAGTTAAGGAAGCGCCTTTGAGATATGATTAGATTAGGGCAGCCCTCTGACATTCCCAATATTATTAGTTTTGAATCTTGCTCCGTGAGTTTTATGTGTTTTAGAAATAATATTGAATATTTCCTTCCAGAAGTTTTGTATTTTTCTATAGCATACAAAACAATGATTTAGGGTGGCTTCTTGAAAGTGACATTCATCACAAAGAGGAGAGACAGTTGGGAAGATCTTGTTCAATTTGGTCTTTGAGTAGTATAACCTAAGCAATACTTGAAATTATTCAGGCAATGCCTGGCATTTAAAGACCAGTAGTGAATGTATTGTAGGCGTTCCTCCCAAATATCTTTCCATATCGGTAAACCCAGCTCGTACTCCCAAGCTTGCCTTTAAATCTCAGAGGGTGGGATGTCAATATTTTGAAGGGTTTTATAAATGTAAAATATCAACTTTCTTGCATCGGCATGTCTATTCAAACAATTGTCTAATATACATGGACCCATAAGAGGACAGTCTTGTGTATAGGTGTTCATGTAATCACAGATTTCAAGATATCTAAACAAATTATTGGTATTCAAGTCATATTTATCCTGTAGTTCTTGAAAAGAGGAGAGAGTCCCCTTCTTATAGAGGTCTCCCACAATATTGATTCCCAGGTTCATCCATTGAACAAATACCACGTCTAAAGTATACGGTTTAAACGAGGGATTATTTGCAATAGGAAGAGGGAGAGTCATATTTCTCAATTTAAACATGAATTTCAGCTGTTTACAGATACGGATAATACTATGTATTATCGGATTTTCTCATACGTTGACATTCAGATGTATTGGAGATAGGAGGGTCGAGCATGTCCAAAAAGGAAAACAATCTTCCCTGTCCATTTTTAACCAGATTGCATGTTGACATGTATCGTTCAACCAGAAAGTTATATTTTTAATATTAGTTACCCAGTATAAAAAATAAAATTAGGTGGAGCTAATCCTCCATTTCCTTTGGATTTGTACAAATGTATATTATGTATTCGGTGGGTTTTGTAGTCACAAATAAAGTTAGTGACAATAGAGTCATTGTTTTTAAAAAAAACATCGTTTAGGGAGATATATCGGTATTGATTGGAATACATATAAATTTGCGGAAGGAAGATCACCTTTATGGCATTTAATCAACCAATAAGAGAGATAGGAAGTGTTTTCCAAAAGTGGATGTAGGCATATACTTTAGTGATCAATGTCGGGAAGTTGATTTTAAACGAAGAGGAATAATTTCTAGTCACGTAAATTCCAAGATATCCAACTTTTCAGTAACGATTCTGAAAGGAAATTGTTGGAATTGAGAAGAGTCTTGTTATTTTATTGGCATGATTTCACTTTTGTTCCAATTTAGTCTGTATCCAGAAAAAATAACCACATTGTTCTAAATGTTTTAATCATTTGGAATACCAACTTGGGGATTAGTAATGTATAAAAGCTTCACCCACAAATTAAAGTATTCTCCCAATTGGAATATTTCCAACACTGTGAAAAGATAAGACCATCCCACTTGGTCGGAAGCTTTTTCTGCATCTAGAGAAATAAGTGTTAGGTCTTCGTTTGGCATTCTCTGCTAATATATTATGTTAAACAAACGTCACAAACGTTATAAAAACGAGTGTCGATTAAGTATACACCCAGTTTGATGTGAATGTATTAATTTACCGATAAGTGGGCTTAATCTACGTGCCAAATTCTTAGTTAGTATCTTCTGATCCGTATTTAAAAGGGCTATTGCCCTATAGGTTCCAGGCTCCTCGAGATGTTTATCTTTTTTTTTTATTCATGTAATAGTTGATTCAGCAGGAGTTTGTGGTAAATTATGTTCTTTAAATGTTTGAATTTAAAGGGCTTGTAAGCGTGGAGAGATTAAATCATTGTTGTTTTTTTCATAAATTCATTATTAAGGCCTTCCGGGCCAGGTGTTCTTCCACTTTTAAATGATTTAGTAGTCTCTACAATGCATTTTGTTGTTATCCCTGAGCCTAATTCATCCCGTTCCCCCCCATTAAGAGATGGGAGATTGCAATTCTCAAGAAAGCTTTCAGCTTTGCAGAATCTACTGTTGTTTTTGATGAATATAGTGATTGGTAGAATTGTAAGAATCTTTAATTGATATCTTTAGGGCCGGTCCCACTTTTAACATTTTCTTCAACTCCTCACTCTTCATGCAAATCCAAGGCGTTGCCATGAACACTTGTATGCGCCCCATATATGCCTGCCTGTTTGTAGGGTACATCGAGCTATCCCTGTTCCATGCGTCCACTGGCCCTTTCCCTGAACTCTCTCTCTGCAACATTGACGATTACATCAGGGATATGTCCTGCACCGATGCAGAACTCACGGACATCAGCAACTTTACAATTAATTTCCATCCTGCGCTCAAATTCACTTGGATCATCTCCAGAATCTCCCTCCCGTTTCATTGTTCCCACCATCTCCATCACATGATAGAGACTATCGACTGCCATCTTTTATAAACCTACAGACGCCAACAGTTCTACAGAATACACTTCTTCCCACTCTGCTTCCTGCAAAGACTCATTCCCCTACACCCAATTCTACGCCGCATCTGCGCCCAATATGACGTGTTCCATACCAGGACATATTAGAAGCCATTGTATCGGGAACGGGGTTTCCACTCTTCTATAACAGACGAGGTTCTCACCAGGGATCCCGCAGCTCCCGTCTTGCACACCCTCCCCCGATACACAACAGGCACAACGTCCCTCTACTCCTCATCTTTCATCCCAGCAGCCCTTGCACACAGCACATAATCCTCCGACCTATTAGCCGCGTCCAACGGTATCCCTATCCCAGCCAAATCTTCCTTTCTCCAAACTTGTCCACTTTCCTCAGAGACCGGTCTCCCGCGCACCCACTGGTTCAATCGTTCCATCCAACCCAAACTATCCACTCCCGAGGTCCTTTCCCCTGCAACCGCAGGAGGTGCAACATCTGTCCCTATCCCTCATATTTTCATTTATCCAGATAGTGTTTTCCGGTGAGGCAGTTCACTAACACCTATGACAACAGCATCAATTGTACCCGTTATGGACTTCTATATATCTCCGAGACCAAGGCTGCTGGGCGATCTATTCGCTGAACACATCAGCTCACTCTAATTTTCCGGATGCTTAACACTGTAACTCCCCTCCCATTCCCACACTGACCTTTGTGGCCTGGACCTCCTCAATTGTCGGAGTGACGCCCAGCGCAAATTGGAGGAACAGCACCTCACCTCACAACAGCACACCCCTCCATAGCTCCCGTACCCAATTCTCGGACTTGTCTGATCGTCCCCGATTACATTTTATCTATGTTTCCTTTGTTGTTATCTTCTCCTAACTAACAATTATCTATTCTACATTGTCTTTGATCTCCACCCGATTGAATGGCGCGCACACGCCTTACACTTCCTTGTTTCTGTGTCCCCTCACCCCCAAATCTCATTCTGGAAAACGTCACCCCATCCTCCTATCCAGGGATACTGCCTAACCCGCTGATATACTACAACATTTTGTGAGGAAGATAGATAGATAGATAGATAGATAGATAGATAGATAGATAGATAGATAGATAGATAGATAGATAGATAGATAGATAGATAGATAGATAGATAGATAGATAGATGGATGGATGGATGGATGGATGGATGGATGGATGGATGGATGGATGGATGGATGGATGGATGGACGGACGGACGGACGGACGGACGGACGGACGGACGGACGGACGGACGGACGGACGGACGGACGGTCGGACGGATGGACGGATGGACGGATAGATAGATAGATAGGTAGATAGATAGATAGATAGATAGATAGATAGATAGATAGATAGATAGATAGATAGATAGATAGATAGATAGATAGATAGATAGATAGATAGATAGATAGATAGATAGATAGATAGATAGATAGATAGATAGATAGATAGATAGATAGATAGATAGATAGATAGATAGATAGATAGATAGATAGCCAAACAGACAGACACACAGACAGACACAGACAGACACACAGACAGACAGACGGACAGACAGACAAAGAGACGGACGGATGGACGGACGGATATATATATATAACTAGATGGATGGATAGATAGATAGATAGATAGATAGATAGATAGATAGATAGATAGATAGATAGATAGATAGATAGATAGATAGATAGATAGATAGATAGATAGATAGATAGATAGATAGATAGATAGATAGATAGATAGATAGATAGATAGATAGATAGATAGATAGATAGCCAAACAGACAGACACACAGACAGACACAGACAGACACACAGACAGACAGACGGACAGACAGACAAAGAGACGGACGGATGGACGGACGGATATATATATATAACTAGATGGATGGATAGATAGATAGATAGATAGATAGATAGATAGATAGATAGATAGATAGATAGATAGATAGATAGATAGATAGATAGATAGATAGATAGATAGATAGATAGATAGATAGATAGATAGATAGATAGATAGATAGATAGATAGATAGATAGATAGATAGATAGATAGATAGATAGATAAGTAGGTATGTCTGTAGGCATGTAGGTTAGACGGTAGGCAGGTAGGTAGGTAGGTAGGTAGGTAGGTAGGTAGGTAGGTTAGTAGGTAGGTCGGTAGGTAGGTAGGGCGGTAGGTAGGTAGGTAGGTAGGGTGGTAGGTAGGTAGGTAGGTAAGTAGGCAGGCAGGTAGGTAGGTAGGTAGGTAGGTAGGTAGGTAGGTCGGTAGGTAGGTAGGTAGGTAGGTAGGTAGGTAGGTAGGTAGGTAGGTAGGTAGGTAGGTAGGTAGGTAGGTAGGTAGGTAGGTAGGTAGGTAGGTAGGTAGGTAGGTAGGTAGGTAGGTAGGTAGGTCAGTATGTTCGGTAGGTTAGGTAGGTTAGGTAGGTTAGGTAGGTAGATAGGTAGGGAGGCAGGCAGGCAGTCTGCCAGGCAGAGAGACAGACGGAGACGTGAAGATATTTCGACGAAACAATCACTCAGCGAAGGGGCGGATGGATGACCCAAAATATCGAGAGGAGGAGAAGGCAATCACATGGGGAGAGGACGCCAAAGTGGAAGTGACATAAAACTCGAGTAAAATTGGTGATTAGAAACAGGGGATATCGAACTCAGATTGGCCACAACCACGTGTTTCACAGAGGCACCTACAGGGTGGGTTTGAAGTAAATGGATTCACCGTTCCTGCCTTCTCTGCTGTCGCTACTGAGGGAATAACCACAGAAGAAAAATGTTTCTGATTCTGCGCCTGGTCATCTCAGTCTACTGTGGGAGCAAATGACCAAAATATATTTTTATGTATTTCATCCCTCCCTTTTTCCTTATCCTTTCACTCTCTCTATCGCCCTCGCCTTAACGCTTATTGTCTTATTCCATCTGTCTCTCTTTTCTCGTGTTCGGACACTCTCCTTTTTTCTTCGATTTGAAACTTTTAACATGCACCGAGCGTTCTCGCGTACAATGTCCGTGTCGACCATAAAACCAAAATAAACAGATCTCCTCTGCCTGCACCAGATCCATATGCCCCCCATTCCCTGCATATCCACATTTCCCTCCCTTTGCTCTTCCTATTGTGATTGGGTTGGACACGAATGCATTTAAGTATACTATTATCTGATACGTTTAAGAAGAAACTACAGATGCTGGAAAATCGAAGGTAGACAAAAATGCTGGAGAAACTAAGCGGATGAGGCTGCATCTATGGAGCGAATGAAATAGGCAACGTTTCTGGTCTTGGCCCGAAACGTTGCCTATGCCCTTCGCTCCACAGATGTTGCGTCACCCGCTACGTTTCTTCAGTATTTTTGTCTACTTTCTATTATCAGATCAAATATTATGCAAACAAATTTTCACCGTACCTCGTTAAACGTGACGTTAAAATTGGCGTGCACAACTATTCAACGCCCTTTACTCTGACAACCCTAAATAAAATCTAGTGCAACCAATAACCTTCAATTGTGATCTAATTAGTAAATAGAGTCCACTTGTGCGTAATCCAATCTCAGTATAAATACAGCTATTCTGTGAAGGCCTCAGAGGTTTGCTGGAGAACATTGTGAACAAACAGCATTATGAAGCCCAAGGAACACACCAGACACGTTAGGGATAAAGTTGTGTGGAAGCATAAAGCAGGGTTAGGTTATCAAAAATATCTCAAGCTTTGAACATCTCACGGAGCACTGTTCAATCCATCATCCGAAAAAGGAAAGAGTATGGCACAACTACAAACCTACCAAGACACGGCCGGGCAAGGAGACAGACCGGGCAAGGTGAGCATTGATCAGAGAAGCAACCAAGTTAAATCTGGAGGAGCTGCAGAGATCCACAGCGCAGGCGGGAGAATCTGCCCACAGGACAACTATCAGTCGTGCACACCACAAATCCGGCCTTTATGGATGAGTGGCAAGAAGAAAGCCATTGTTCAAACAAAGCCATACGTAGTCCCGTTTGCAGTTTGCCACAAGCCATGTGGGGGACACAGCAAAGTGTGGGAGAAGGTGCACTGGTCTTATGAGACCACAATGGAAGTTTTTGGCCTAAACGCAAAACACTATGTGTGGCGGAAAAATAACACTGCACGTCACCCTGAACACACCATCCCCACTGTGAAACGTGGTGGTGGCAGCTTCATGCTGCGGGGATGTTTTTTTTTACAGCAGGGAGAGGGAAGCTGGTCAGAGTTGATGGGAAGATGGATGGAGCCAAATACAGGCCCATCTTGTAAAACACCTGTTAGAGTCTGCAAAAGACTTGAGACTAGGGCGGAGGTTCAACTTCCAGGAGGACAACTACCATAAACATACAGCCAGATCTACAATGGAATGGTTTAGATCAAAGCATATTCATGTGTTTGAATGGCCCAGTCAAAGTCCTGACCTAAATCCAATTGAGAATCTCTGGCAAGACTTGAAAGTTGCTGTTCACAGGCGCTCTCCATCCAATATGACTGAGCTTGAGCAATTTTCCAAACAAGAATTGGCAAAATTTTCAGTCTCTAGATGTGAAAAGCTGATAGTGACATACCACAAAAGACTTGCAGCTGTAATTGCAGCGAAATGTGGTTCTACAACGTATTGACTCGGGGTGGCTGAAGACGTTTGCACGCCCCACCTTTCAGTTTTTTATTTGTAATACAATTTGGAAACCATGTATCATTTTCATTCCACATCAAAATTATGCACCACTTTGTGTTGGTCTGTCACATAAAATCCAAATAAAATACATTTACGTTTGTGATTTTATTGTGACAAATGTGGAAAAGTTCAAAGGGTATGAAAACGTTTGCAAGCCATTGTATGTGTGTGCGCCTCTACTTCATTAGAAGGCTCAGGAAGCTTGGCTTATTCCCTACGACTGTCACTACCCCCAACAAATGCAACATAGAAAGCATTATATCTGGATGCATCACTGTCTGGTTTGGGAACGGCCCATCCAATTCCGCAATAAATTGCAGCGAAACATTGTATACATCACACTGCCTCGGCAAGGCCATCAGTATAATCAAGGACGAATTGCACACTGGCCACTCTTCTCCCCTCACCAATCAGGCAGAATATGTGAAAACACACACCGCCAGACTCAGGAACAGTTTCTTCAAGGCTGCTCTCAAGCAACTGAATCACCGTGCCGCAACCAGAGAGCAATGCTGAACCTCTAACTTCCACTTCGAATCCCCTCGGGCTGTCCTTGATTGGCTTTATCTTGCGCTGAAAGTTATCCCCTGTTTTTCCTCTCGCTCTGTCTCCCTACCCCCCCCCACTCTCTCTTTCTCTTTCTCTCTCTCTCTCTCTCTCTCTCTCTCTCTCTCTCTCTCTCTCTCTCTCTCTCTCTCTCTCTCTCTCTCTCTCTCTCTCTCTCACTCTCTCTCTCTCCCTCCCTCTCTCTCTCGCTCTCTAACTCTCTCTCTTTCTCTCTCTTTCCCCTCCTATCTCTCTCTCTCTCTCTCCACTATCTCTCTCTACCTCACTCCCACCCCCCGCCCTCTCTCTCTCTCTCTCTCTCTCTCTCTCTCTCTCTCTCTCTCTCTCTCTCTCTCTCTCTCTCTCTCTCTCTCTCTCTCTCTCTCGCTCTCTCTCTCTGCCTGCACCGCCATTCAATATGATCATGGCTGATTATCCAACTCAGTATCCCGTACGTGCCTTCTCTCCATACCCCCTGATCCCATTAGCCACAAGGGTCACATCTAACTCCCTCTTAAATAAAGCCAATGAACTGGCCTCAACTACTTCTGCGGCAGAGAGATCAAGAGACTCACCACTCTCTGTCTGAAAAAAAGTCGTTCTCATCTCGGTCTTAAAGGATTCCCCCCCTTAACCTTAAGCTGTGACCCCTTGCCCTGGACTTCCCCAACATCGGGAACAATCTTCCTGCATCTAGCCTGTCCAACCCCTTAAGAAATTTGTAAGTTTCTATAAGATCCCCTCTCAATCTCCTATATTCTAGAGAGTATAAACCGAGTCTATCCAGTCTTTATTCATAAGACAGTCCTGACATCCCAGGAATCAGTCTGGTGAACCTTCTCTTCACTCCCTCTATGGCAATAATGTCCTTCCTCAGATTTGGAGATCAGAACAGTACGCAATACTCCAGGTGTGGTACCACCAAGACATTATACAACTGAAGTAGAGCCTCCCTGCTGCTATACTCAAATCCGTTTGCTATGAAAGCTAACATACCATTCGCTTTCTTCACTGCCTGCTGCACCTGCATGCCTACTTTCAATGACTGGTGTACCATGACACCCAGGTCTCGCTGCATCTCCCCTGTTCCTAATCGGCCTCCATTTAGATAATTGCTTTCCTGTTTTTCCACCAAAGTGGATAACCTCACATTTATCCACATTATACTGCATCTGCCAAACAATTGCCCACTCACCCAGCCTATCCAAGTCACCTTGCAGTCTGCTAGCATCCTCCTCACAGCTAACACTGCCCCCCAGCTTAGTGTCATCCGCAAACTTGCAGATATTGCCTTCAATTCCCTCATCCAGATCATTAATATATATGGTAAATAGCTGGGGCCCCAGCACTGAGCCTTGCTCGCCACTAGTCTCTGCCTGCCATTGTGAAAAGGACCGGTTTACTCCTACTCTTTGCATCCTGCTTGCCAGCCAGTTCTCTATCCACATCAATACTGAACCCCGAATGCCGTATGCTTTAAGTTTGTATATTAATCTCTTATGTGGGACCTTGTCGAAAGCCTTCTGGAAATCCAGATGCACCACATCCACTGGTTCTCCCCTATCCACGCTACTAGTTGCATCCCCAAAAAATTCCACAAGAGTCGTCAGGCATGATTTACCTTTCGTAAATCCATGCTGACTTTGTCCAATAATTTCACCACTTTCCAAATGTGCTGCTATCCCATCTTTAATAACTGACTAGCAGTTTCCCTACTACCGATGTTAGACTAACTGCTCTGTAATTCCCCGTTCTCTCTCTCCCTCCCTTCTTAAAAAGAGGGGATACGTTTGCTACCCGCCAATCCTCAAGAACTTCTTCAGAATCAAAGAGTTTTGAAATATTATCACTAATGCATCCATTATTTCTGTGGCTACTTCCTTAAGTACTCTGGGATGCAGCCTATGGGGATTTATCGGCGTTTAATGGTTGATTTGGATTTTGTAAAATGTGTGCAGGATAGCGTTATGCAGCAGTACATAGAGGTATCGACATGAGAAGGGGCAGAGCTGGACCTCCTGTAAGGAAATGAGGCAGATCAGGTGACGGAGGTATGCGTTGGTGAGCACTTCGGGACCAGTGATCACAATACCATTAGTTTCAAAATAATTATGGAGCGAGTCAGAACTGGACCTAGGGTGGAAATTTTGATTTGAGAAAGGCTAACTTAGAGGGAATGCGTAAGGATTTAAAAGGAGTGAATTGGGACACTTGGTTTTATGGGAAGGATGTAGAAGAGAAATGGAGGACATTTATAGGGGAAATTGTAGGAGTACAGATTATGTATGTCCATGTCAGGTTGAAAGGAAATAGTAAAAGTTGGAAAGAGCCATGGTTTTCAGGGGAAATTGGACACTTGCTTCGAAAAAAAGAGAGATATCTACAATAATTATAGGAGGCATGGAGTAAATGAGGTGCTAGAGGATTATAAAGAATGTAAAAAGAATCTTTATAAAGAAATTAGGAAGGCTAAAAGAAGATATGAGGTTGCTTTCGCAAGAAAGGTGAAAGTAAATACAAATGGTTTCTACAGCTATATTAATAGCAAAAGGATAACGATGGATAAAATTGGACCATTAGAGAGCCAGAATGGACAGCTATCTGCAGAGCCAAAAGAGATGGGGGAGATATTGAACAAATTATTTTCTTCGGTATTCACCAAGGGGAAGGATATTGAACTCTGTGAGGTACGGGGAAAAAGTACAGTAACTATGGAAACTATGAGATTCGAAGAGGAGAAAGTAGTGACACTTTTGAAAAATATAAAAGTGGATAAGTCTCCAGGTCCCGACAGGATATTCCCTAGGACATTGAGGGAAGTTAGTGTAGAAATAGCAGGAGCTATGACAGAAACATTTCAAATGACATTAGAATCGGGAATAGTGCCGGAGGATTGGCGTACTGTGCATGTTGATCCATTGTTTAAAAAGGGTGCAAAGAATAAATCTAGCAATTATAGACCTGTTAGTTTGACGTCAGTAGTGGGGAAATTAATGGATAGGATACATAGAGATAATATATATAAGCATCTGGATCAACAGGGTCTGATCAGGAACAGTCAACGTGGATTTGTGCCTGGACGGTCATGTTTGACAAACCTTCTTGAAATATTAAGCGGTTTTTTTATGGATTTCATTAAGGCCTTTGACAAGGTTCCCCATTGAAGGTTGGTTAAGAAGGTTCAATGTTTGGGTGTTAATGGCGGAGTAGCAAGATGGATTCAACAGTGGCTGAATGGGAGATGTCAGAGAATAATTATGGATGGCTGTTTGTCAGGTTGGAAGCCGGTGACCAGTGGGGTGCCTCAGGGATCTGTGTTGGGTCCACTGTTGTTTTTCATGTACATCAATGATCTGGATGATGGGGTGGAACATTGGATAAGTAAGTATGCAGATGATACTAAGATAGGTGGTGTTATGGATAATGAAGTAGATTTTCAAAGTCTACAGAGAGATTTGGGCCATTTTGGAAAAGTGGGCTGAAATATGGCAGATGAAGTTTAATGCTGATAAGTGTGAAGTGCTACATCTTGGCAGGACAAATCAAAATAGGATATACATGGTAAATGGTAGGGAAATGAGGAATGCTGTGGAACAGAGAGATCTAGGAATAACTGTGCATAGTTCCCTGAAGGAGGAATCGCATGTAGAAAGGGTGATAAAGAAAACCTTTGGTGTGCTAGCCATTATAATTCAGAGCATTGAATATAGGAGTAGGGAAGTAATGTTAAAATTGTACAAGGCATTGGTAAGACCAATTCTGGAGTATGGTGTTCAATTTTGGTCGCCTAATTATAGGTTGGATGTCAACGAAATAGAGATAGTACAGAGGAGATTTACTAGAATGTTGCCTGGGTCCCAGCAACAATGTTACAGAGAAAGGTTGAACAAGTTACATCTTTATTCTTTCGAGCGCAGAACGTTAAGGGGGGCATGATTTAGGTCTTTAAATGATGAAAGGGGTAGACAGAATTGACGTGGATAAGCTTTTCCCATTGAGGGTAGGGAAGATTCAAACAAGAGGGCATGACATGAAAATTAAGGGACGCAAGTTTAGGGGTTTAGGGGAATGAGCTTCGAGCAGAAGTGGTCGAGGCAGGATCGATTTTAACATTTAAAAGTAAAGTGGATATGTATATGGACGGGAATGGAATGGAGGCGTATGGTCTGTGTGCAGGTAGATGGGACTAGGGGAAAACAAATGGTCGGCACGGACTGGAAGGGCCGAGAGGGCCTGTTTCCGTGCTGTAATTGTTATATGGTTATATAGTTATATGGTTACTCCATTCAATTTACCCAACACCACTTCCCGACTTACCTGGATTTCACTCAATTTCTCCGTGACCCGCGGTCCCCTGCTATTTCCGGCAGATTATTTATGTCTTCCTTAATGAAGACGGAAACAAAGTAGTTATTCGATTGGTCCGCCATATCCTTGTTCCCCATGATCAACTCAACTGTTTCTGACTGCAAGGGACCTACATTTGTTTTAACTAATCTCTTTCTCTTCACATATCTATAAAAACATTTGCAGTCAGTTTTTATGTTCCCTGCCAGTTTTCATTCATAATCTATGTTTCTTTAACTAATTGAGCCCGTTGTCCTCCTCTGCTGGTCTCTAAATTTGTCCCAGTCCTCTGGTATGCTGCTTTTTCTGGCTACTTTGTAGGCATCATCCTTTGCGTTGATACTATCCCTGATTTCCCTTGTTATCCACGGATCCACTACCTTCCCAGATTTATTATTTTGCCAAACTGGGATGAACAATTTTTGTAGTTCATCCATGCAGTCTTTAACTGTCTTCCATTATACCCCTTGATCTTTTCCACATTTTGTCACGTTACAACCGCAAACGTAAATATATTTTATTGTGATTTATGTGAAAGACCAACACAAAGTGGGGCATAATTGTGAAGTGGGGGGAAAATGATATATGGTTTCCCAATTTTATTACAAATAAAAAACTGAAAAGTGTGGCGTGCAAAAGTATTCAGCCCCCATGAGTTAATACTTTGTAGAACCACCTTTAGCTACAATTGCTGCTGCAAGTCTTTTGGGGTATGTTTCTACCAGTTTTGCAAATCTAGAGACTGAAATGTTTGCCCATTCTTCTTTGGAATATAGCTCAAGCTCAGTCAGATTGGATGGAGAGCGTCTGTGAACAGAAGCTTTCAATTCTTGCCAGAGATTCTCAATTGAACTTAGGTCTGGACTCTGACTGGGCCATTCTAAGACATGAATATGCTTTGATCTAAACCATTCAATTGTAGCTCTGGCTGTACGTTTAGGGTCGTGATCCCGCTCTAAGGTGAACCTCCGTCCCAGTCTCAAGTCATTTGCGGACCCCAACAGGATGTCTTCCAAAATTGGCCTGAATTTGGCTTCATCCATCTCCCCATCAACTCTGACCAGCTTCCTTTCCCTGCTGAGGAAAAGCATCCCCGCATGTTTTTACAGTGGGGATGGTGTATTCAGGGTGATGTGCTGTGTTAGTTTTCCGCCACACATAGCGTTTTGCGTTTAGGCCAATAACTTTAATTGTGGTCTCATCAGCCCAGAGCACCTTCCGCCAAATGTTTGCTGTCCCCCCATGGCTTGAGGCAAACTGCAAACGAGACTTCTTATGGCTTTTTTTCTACAATGGCTTTCTTCTTGCCACTCTTCCATCAAGGCCCGATATGTGGAGTGCACGACTAATAATTATGTTGTCGACAGATTCGCCAACCTGAGCTGTGGATCTCTGCAGCTCCTCTAGCGTTACCATGGGCCTCTTGGCTGCTTCTCTGATCAATGCTATCCTTGCTCAGCCTGTCAGTTTATGTGGACGGCCATGTCTTAGTAGGTTTGCAGTTGTGCCATACTCTTTCCTTTGCGGATGATGGATTGAACAGTGCTCCTTGAGAAGTTCAAAACTTGTGATTTTTTTTTAAATAAGCTAACCCCGCTTTAAACGTCTCTACAACTTTATCCCTGACCTGTCTGGTGTGTTCCTTGGGCTTCGTGATACTGTTTGTTCACTAATGTTTTCTAAGAAACCTCTGAGTCCTTCACAGAACAGCTCTATTTATACTGAGATTAGATTACAAACAGGTTGACTCTATTTACTAATGAAGTGACTTCTGAAGACAATTGGTTGCACTGGATTTTATTTAGGGGTATAAGAGTAAAGGGGGCGGAATACTTTTGCACGCCACACTTTTCAGTTATTTTTTTGTAATACAATTTGGAAACCATGTATCATTTTCCTTCCACTTCACAATTATCAGCACTTTGTGTTGATCGATCACATAACATTCCAATAAAATACATTTATGTTTGTGGTTGTAACGTGACAAAATGTGAAAAATGTCACGGGGTATGAGAACTTTTGCAAGCCAATGTACATAGAGGTAGCAGCAGAGAAGTAGGGACAGGTATGCAGAAGAGAGAGAGAGAGAGAGAGAGAGAGAGAGAGAGAGAGAGAGAGAGGGGGAGAGAGAGAGAGAGAGAGAGAGAGAGAGAGAGAGAGAGAGAGAGAGAGAGAGAGAGAGAGAGAGAGAGAGAGAGAGAGAGAGAGAGAGAGAGAGAGAGAGAGAGAGAGAGAGAGAGAGAGAGTTGGACAGTGATATATCGATGATATGGAAGTGTAGCCGTTCCATGAGTCAATGGGATAGAGTGCTAGCAGGTCAAAGAGATGGATATAGTGCTAGCAGGTCAAAGAGGTTCAGTCAAATAGAGGGTCGGGATAGAGTGCCAAAGAGATAGAGAGCCAACGTGATAGAAGGATAGGCAACACAGATAGAGAGAGAAATAACTACATATGAAGACAAAGACAGTGGCAGAGACAGACAGACAGACAGACAGACAGACAGACAGACAGACAGACAGACAGACAGACAGACAGACAGACAGACAGACATACTGACAGACAGACAGACTGACAGAGACAAATGGGTGAGCAACACAAAATTATCTCGACTTCAGGGGTGGTTGCAGTTAGCAGAGGTAGTAGTGGAGTTATGAGTGTTGC
>CM069165.1:3463847-3481347 GCA_035221665.1 Okamejei kenojei
GTAGTTGGAACTTCTACGGCAGGGAGGGGACGTGCAATTGGAATGTTTTGAAGTCCGCTGCTGAGTGAGGCAGGGGTGTATTGGAATATTACGTTCGGGAACGTCTTGAGTTGGCGGACCAAGCCACCCGTGGGGGCTACGGGTGGGGAACGGGTGTGTTGAGGATGCAGACACAACGGGTCTACTCTGGGTCTGGTATTTATTAAAAATCTGAACTTGTATGTTTGGCTCTGTGCGTTTATATGTGTGTATATATGTGGTTGTCTTTAGATCTTCTCAAAAATACTACTCGGTAACAATTACATTTTTATGTATTCTGATTCAGATTTTCCCCTCTATGCAGAGACAACCTTCACTGAATATTAAGGCTATATTTCGCGACTTATTCTCGACTTGTTACTGATTAATGTTTAAAAAATCAAAATACTTTGAATTTCAAACGACCAGCTTCAACTTATGACGTCACAATGGTTCGGATAGCAGTGATCAACTTCACTAAAGACCAGCATCAACTGATGACGTCACAATGGCACGGATAGCAGTGATCAGATTCACTGAAGATTTCAACCTTTATTTCACAAGTTATTCAGGATTAAAGTTCTAAAAACTCCAACGTTAACAACATTTTACTGTTAAAATCCTGCCTCCCAGCTTCCAACACACTTCGATACAAAGTTGCAAGACAGAAACACTAAACGTTTCAGCTCAATGGGATTGTTCAACAGGAGGGAAAGGGCCAATTGGTATTGCAGTTGGAACTGCTGCGGCAGCAAAAGGAAGTGCATTTGGATTTGTTTTATGTCCAGTACTGAGGGAGGCAGGGGAGTGCTGGAAACTTACGTTCGGGGATGGGTTACGCTGCGTTTGGGGAACGGCTAAGTGGTGGAATAGTGCGTTGGGTGACCACACCATGGGGGAACAGACATGTTCTGATTCACATTTGTCATTAACATCATTAACATCATTCCTGCCACCTTTCAACACATATCGATACAATGTTGCGACACAGGAACACACTGACCTTTTCACCTCACAGGAGGGGGAGGGCGAATCGCTAATGTAACACGCAGGGGAAGTGAAATTGGATTGTTTTAAACCCACTGCTGAGGAGGCAGGTGAGTGCTGGAATCATACGTTCAAGAACACCTTGTGTTGGATGATCACGCCTCCCAATAATGAGATGTATGGTACAGACAATACCCGGGAGAGGGACCACATAACATGTTCTCCTCTTCAAAAGACAATTACCCAAAGATAACGTGGGTTTTACGGCAGAAAGGCCGAACAAGCATTATACCTAAATTCCGCCGGCTGGTCGTGGATTCACCGACCATGTATTTCGATGTCCGGCGTCCTTACAACGACAATGGAAACGCAGAGACGTCACAAATAAGCGGCCTCGTCGAGCCTTGAGGTATATGCACTGGCCCCAACCTTCACCCCTCACGCCCCACGCCCCCCACCCCATCTCTCCGGTTTTCTCTAACACCTCCTATGTTGAGTCGCTTTCCCATAATTTCGCACTCTCTTTCATTTTACTTTCATCTATGTCTTTACCTCTGGTTCTCAGTTTCGCTGTCTCTTTATCCACCTGCCTCTGTCGGTCTATCTCTGTGTCTATCTGCATGTCTATCTTTCTGTCTCTCTGTCTCTTTCTTTATATATGTCTGTCTGTCTGTCTGTCTGTCTGTCTGTCTGTCTGTCTGTCTGTCTGTCTGTCTGTCTGTCTGTCTGTCTGTCTGTCTGTCTGTCTGTCTGTCTGTCTGACACATTCCATTGCCAACTATGCGAATATTTACCGGTTTAATTATCATTGTGTAATTCCGCCTTCATCAATATACACGTTGGCATCACTTCCCCAATTACTTACAACCGTCTGAATGCGGGACTATATTGCCAATATTAGCCTTCTAGCAAAGTCATACCGCTCTGCTCGTTGCAGAGTCGTTCACCGGGAGGTTCAGAGGGGGGGGGGCGCGGGGAGGGGGAGTGGTGGGTGGCGGGGATTTGGAAGGCTGCGAAGAGTTAAGCAGATATGATTCCAGCGGGAAGAACGAGTGAGACTTGGGAGTGACTGTGAGTGAGTGAGTGAGTGAGTGAGTGAGTGAGTGAGTGAGTGAGTAAGTGAGTGAGTGAGTGAGTGAGTGAGTGAGTGAGTGAGTGAGTGTGTGAGTGAGTGAGTGAGTGAGTGAGTGAGTGAGTGAGTGAGTGAGTGAGTGAGTGAGTGAGTGAGTGAGCGAGTGAGTGAGTGAGTGAGCGAGTGAGTGGGAGTGAGTCAGTGGTTGAATGAGTGAGTGAGTGAGTGAGTGAGTGAGTGAGTGAGTGAGTGAGTGAGTGAGTGAGTGAGTGAGTGAGTGTGAGTGAGTGAGTGAGTGAGTGAGTGAGTGAGTGAGTGAGTGAGTGAGTAAGCGAGTGAGCAAATGTGTGAGTGAGTGTGAGAGTGAGTGAGAGTGAGTGAGCGTGAGTGGGTGAATGAGTGATTTAGTGATTGACTGACTGACTGAGTGAGTGAGTGAGTGAGTGAGTGAGTGAGTGAGAGAGTGAGTGTGTGAGTGAGTGAGTGAGTGAGTGAGTGAGTGAGTGAGTGAGTGAGTGAGTGAGTGAGTGAGTGAGTGAGTGAGTGAGTGAGTGAGTGAGCGAGTGAGTGGGAGTGAGTCAGTGGTTGAATGAACGGATGGGACAATGATATCCATGGTCCTGTGGAGAGAGGGGCTGGAGCGACTGCCTGACAAATGAAGAGGAAGGGAGGAACATGAGGGAGAGCTGGCCGGGAGGGATTCGTAAGAGTGGAATTGACGATTGGAATTGGTTAATGGAAGAAGGGGGCGTTTTCGGCCCTTACTAATTGCGACCATGTATTTGATGGAGGTACGAAAAGTTTGGACGCGAATAGAATCACCGCACAGTTTCCAAGCAATCTTGGTAGTAAGGGAATAATCCCCGGAAAAATATGCTCTGATACCACAACTGAAGCTATCCATCCACTGTGCGTGAAACAAAACAAAGTACGTTTTTCTTTCTTTCCTTCACTCGTTCTTTCTCTTTCCCCTTTACTCGCTCTGTCACTATTCTCAACGCACACTGTCACAGACATAGGTGACACACAAAAACATCACTTCCTCCTCCGGTGGCAGTAAGTGCCCCACTCCGGTCATGAGGTATTTTTGCTGCTCAACAATCTCTCTGAGTATATCTCTTCCCTGGATGTTTAGGTCCTTAATCCACGTGTTCGTATTCGAATCTACCCCATCATTCAATCGTGGCTGATCTACCTTTTCCTCTCAATACCATTCGCCTGCCTTCTCCCCATAAATATTGACACACCTACCAATCTTGACTATCAATCTCGGCCTTCCTATTTTCCGGTTTGTAGATTAATTGGCCCTCAGTAAATCATTCCCAGTGCGTAGGGAGTGATGAGAAAGTGGGGTAACATATAACTAATGTCAACAAAAGATCGATGGAAGGCGTGGACTCTGTGGGATATAGAGCCTTTTTCTATGCTGTATCTTTCAAACAATTTAATCAACCGTTCATGGTTATTTTAGTTCTACGCGTTCTCTTTGATCTGGGTCGCGATGCTGACTCAACGCCTCTGCCTCTTTCTCAGATGATACGTCGGTGACGGTCCATCAGACTTTGGAGGCGATGGCCGGATCTCCCGGATAGAAGGTTAGGTGATGTACTATCGAGGACGGCAATAGCAATCATGTGATGCACTACTGGTACACACAATACCCGGGAGAGAGGGGGCAGATAACCTGTTATTATCTTACGTTACCGGTAACGGGCAGACAGGGGCACCTGTGCAGCCAGAGAGTTTCCATCTGCCAAACAAGGTTACACGGATTATGGATCGGACACACCCACTTCCTTTATTCTGACCACTCAGAGATGAGCATAGAGCGAAGTTCATGTGAGCAGCTTCATCGATCCTGCCCTCACAGATGTCAAAGTGGAGAGAAATAACTCGGAATAAAGATGCTTCTGATACTGCGTTTGATCCTCTGCGTCCACTGTGAGTGAAAGCGAATAACCTATTCCTTTTTTTTTGCTGCCCTCTTGCTTGCTTCTTCGCATTCCGTTCATTTGACCTCGTTCCTCCAATAGATTACGTCTCAGTCAATCTTCGACTCCGCTTCCCTTCTTCTCACGCTCTTTTCCCTTTTGCGAGCAACCCCTCTCCCTCTCCGCTCCCCATCCTCTCGTCTTCATCCTCTTCCTTACCTCCTTAGGGAGCGGCACAGTGGCGCATATGCTGCTTCACCGCCGCCACACACCCGGGATCGATTCCGACCTCGGGTTATGCCACCAAAGAACCCTTACTATTTAAGTACCTGTCAATCTCCACTTAGAAATATGCAAATGCCGGTCTCCACAGCCGTTTGCCGCAATAATTTCCACAAATTCACTGGCTAAAGATATTCCTCCTCATTAATATTTTAAATATACATTATTTTATTCCGAGTCTGTGCGCGTCGTTCTGCAATCTCGCATTACCCGAAACATCCTTTTTTTGCGCCCACTCTATCTAGCCGTTACATTAACCGCTAAGTTTCAATGACATTTCCCTCATCCTTCTAAATTCCAGCGAGCACAGGCCGAGCGGCTTCAAACGCACCTCATACGTTAACACTATGATCTCCGGAATCATTTTCGTAAATCTGCTCTCGATCCTCTCCAACGAAAGCATAACCTTGATCGGACGTGGGGCCCATGACTTTTCGAAATATGCGAAATGATACCTCACCAGCGCTGAAAAAAACGTCAACATTACATCGTTAAATAATACGTCTCGCTAGGACGAACGATCTATTTTTCTGGCTGTACATTTCAATCAATTCAGTTAATCCAAGAAAGACATTTTGTTTTCTCCCCGTCCTCTTTGATTCGGGACTCGGTCTTTACTCAACGCCTCCCCGTCTCTTACGCAGATGCAACCTCGGTGACGGTCCATCAGACTCCGGACGCTCTGTCTAGATCTCCCGACCACAAGGTGCAGGTGCAGTGTATTGTAGAGGGCGGTAGCAGCAGTAGCTACAGGTATTGGTTGAGGCAATACCTGGGAGCGGAGCCACAGATCATGTTTTCTTCAGCAGGAGAGGGAAACGTGCAGCCAGATAATTCGGTGGCCGGATTGAAGGCAGAGAGACCGAACCTCAACGAGTTCTATTTAAAGTCCTCCGGCTCAGAGGCGGATTCGTCGGCCATGTATTTCTGCGCCTGGTCTACACAGCGACTCGGAGAAACGAGGGTGACACACAAAAACCTCACACATTCTTCCATTGACAGTGAGCGCCCCCTCGGGCAGTGAGGTCCTTGTGCTGCTCCCTCCGTCATTCTATATTGCTAGATCGTTTCTGTCCTTTAGCTACCCTGCAGACCCATGTGCCTGCTGAAAAGTCTCAAAAACGATAATATCGCATCTGCCTCCACCACCACCCCGACAGCGCTTTCCTTGCGGAGCTGTGACATACCCAGAACCGATGTAAATGCACAGAGTGACAGAGAGGCAGGCAGACAGACAGACAGAAATACAGACAGGCAGACAGACAGACAGACAGACAGATAGAGAGACCGAGGGACAGACAGACAGACAGACAGACAGAGAGACAGACAGACAGACAGACAGACAGACAGACAGACAGACAGACAGACAGACAGACAGACAGACAGACAAACAGACAGACAGACCGACGGACGGACAGACAGACAGACAGACAGACAGACAGACAGACAGACAGACAGACAGACAGACAGACAGACAGACAGACAGACTGACAGACAGAGCGCTAGAGAGATATAGTTAGGTAGTGGAAATTAAATTAATATAGAGTGAGCAAGAGAGAGAGAGAGATGTAGGGAGAGATAGCGATAGAGAAAGATGGAAATAGACGGCATTGAGAAAGCGAGGGGAAGGGCTGAATTGAGAGTTAATACGTTAGAGATTCAGGGAGAGCAACATAGGTACATTGCTGAACTAATAGACAGATAAATAGGTGAAGAACAACACAAACACACGAACAGTCGAAACGATAGAGAGGCGGAGATGTGTTTCGGTGAGAGAGATCACAGCGAAGGTCAGCAAGCACATGAGAGATTAAGAGGCGATGAAAATAGAGAAAGCTAACGCGGCCAATCCAGTGACGGTGAAAAAGCTTCAGAAATTAAGACGGAGAGGCAGAGTATTCGATGGCGGGTGGAAGGAGATTGGTCATAATTATGTAGGGGGCATGTCCGACGCAAAACCGCGTATCCATATGCGGAGTATTTTAAGATCCTGGGAACCATCATCTCCTAGGACTTTAAATGGGGGACTACCATCGATTCCACTGTCAAAAAGGCACAACAGAGGATGTACTTCGTGCGGCAGCTGAGGAAGCACAATGTGCCACAGGCAATGATGGTCCAATTCAATATGGCCATCGTAGAGTCTGTCCTCATCTTTTCCGTCGCGGTGTGGATTGGCTCAGCCACCAAGCACGACATCCAGAGGCTGCAGCGAATCGTCCGATCAGCTGAGAAGGTTATTGGCTGCAACCTTCCCTCCATTGATGAACTGTACAGTGCAAGGGCCAGGAAGCGAGCGGGAAAGATCATCTCTGACCCCTCTCCCCCTGGCCACAAACTTATTGAATCACTTCCTTCTGGAACGTGACTCCGGACTGCCAAAGCTGCCACAGCCAGACATAAAAACAGCGTGTTTTAACGAGTAGTAGCTCTACACAATACCCCAAAATCTGCAGCCTTCTTTTGCACTTGTAGTTTATTTAATTCACATGTTTAATCAATAATGTTGTATTATTAATGCTTAATATTTTATGTGTCATTCCTAACTGTCACTATACATCGTTGTCACTTTCGGGCAAATTCCATGTATGTGAATGTTTGGCCAATAATGTTATTCATTCATTCTTTCATTCAATCATTCATTGTTCCATTCATTCATTCATTCATTCATTCATTCATTCATTCATTCATTCATTCATTCATTTATTCATTCATACCCAGCTCTCCATTTACCTCCAAGGAACCATGCACATGTTCTCCTAGACCCCTCCACTCTACAACACTAACCAGGGGCCAACCATTTACGGTGTAGGTCCTGCCCTTTATCGACGTCCCAAAATGCAACACCTCACATTCTCTGTATTGCATACGATCAACCACCCACCTGGCCAATCGATCCGGATCCTGCTGCATTCGTTCACAGTCATCTTCAATAGCTGCAAAATCACTAACTTGTGTATCATCAGCAAACTTGCTCATCTTGCCCTGCATGTTCTCATCCAACTCATTGATGCAGATGATAAACAGTAACAGGCCCAGCATCGAACCCTGAGGCACACCACTAGTCACAGGCAGTGTGAGAAGCAACCTTCCAACATTACCATCTGATTTCTACTATGCTATTTTGATATCCATTGAGCTATCTCTCGTTGGATCCCATGCTATCTAACCTTCTAAAGCAGCCTATCATGCGGCATTTTGTGGAACGCCTTAGTGACGCCCATCTACACAACATCTATAACTGCCCTCATGAAACATTTACGTAACATCTTCTGAAAAATCAATCAGATTTGTGAAACACGACCTCCCACATACAAAACCATGCTGACTATCCCTTATTAGCCCTTGCCCATCCAAAGGCCTGAATATCCTATTGCTCAGAATACTCTCCTGTAGCCTATCAACTACAGATGTTAAGCTCATCCGACTATTGTTCGCAGCATTTTCCCAGGAAAGAGTTACAACGTTTGCCACCTTCCAGACTTATAGCAGCTTTCAGTTTGTAGAGAGAAGATGACAATAGATAGACATAAATGCTCGAGAATCTCAGCGGGTGCGGCAGCATCTATGGAGCAAAGGAATATGTGACGGTTCGAGTCGAGACACTTCTTCAGATTGATATGGGGGTGGGGAGCGGGAAGAACAAAAGAAGAGGCGGGGACAGTAGGCTGTGTGAGAGCTGTGAAGGGGAGGGGCATGAGGGAGAAAGCAAGGACAACCTGAAATTTGAGAAGTCAATTTTCATACCACTGGGGATGTAAACCACCCAAGCGAAATATGAGCTGCTACTCCTCAAATATGCAGTGGGACTCACACTGGCCATGGAAGGGGGCGGGGGGTCGAGTACAGGGCGGAAAGGTGAAATTCGGAATGGGAGGTGGAGTTGTAGTTCTGAGCCACCGGGAGATCAGGTTGATTAAAGCGAACTGCCCGGAGGTGTTGGGCGAAGCGATCGTCAAGCCTGCGCTTGGTCTCGCCGATGTAGAGCAGTTGGCACCTATAGATGCTGCGTCACCCGCTGAGTTTCTCCAGCATTTTTGTCTACCTTCGATTTTGCCAGCTTCTGCAGTTATTTCTTAAACATATGACATTAGGATAACCTTGGACTTGTGAGAATGTGTGATGAATTTTCTCCGTAGACTCCAAAGGCCATACTATCGTATGACAATGGTGCAGAAATAAATCATTCAGTCCACTGTTCTGCCCCATCATTCAAACGTGGCTCATCTATTTTCTCTTCGCAATCCAATTCTCTTGCCTTTCCCCCGTAACATTAGTTAAGAAACAGGAACCTGCCAATCTGGACTTTTATTACCCAAAAGATAATATACAATTGACAATAGGTGCAGTAGTAGGACATACGGCCCTTCAAGCCAGCACCGCCAATCAATGTGATCATGGCTGATCATCAACAATCAGTAGGATGTGGAGGATCAGTAGGAACCTCGTTCCTGCCTGCTTCGCTATTTCCCCGACTCCGCTATCTTCAAGAGCCCTATCTAGTATCTCATGAAAGTTTCCAGAGAACCGGCCTCCACCGCTCTCTGCGGCAGAGAACTCCACAGACTCACAAATCGCTGTGTGAAAAAAGTGTTTATTCATATCCGTTCTAAACGGCTTATCACATTCATCAACTGTGGTCCCTGGTTTTGAACTCCCTCAACATCGGGATCAGGTTGCCTACGTCTAGCTTGTCCATACACTTATTAATTAATCTTATATGTTTCAACAAGATCCCCACTTATCATATAACCATATAACATATAACTTATCCTTCTAAATTCCAGAGTATACAAGCCTAGCCGCTCAAATCTCTCACCATGTGACAGACCCGCGATCCCAGTAATTAACCTTGTGAACCTACGCTGCACTCCCTCGAAAGCAAGAATGACGGTCCTCTAATTTGGAGATCAAAACTGCACACAACACTACAGGTGCTGAATGGTGATGGTGTTGTGTTGATTTGCAGCGAGCGAGAGCGGTGGAGATATGTGGGGCAGCAAGAGCGGTAGGAAAGGATAGACACCGAGACATAGAGGTAGACACAGAGACATAGAAGCAGGGAGCCAGAGAGAGTGAAAGTGAGAAAGAGATAGAGAGACAGCGAGAGATAGGCGGCGAGATAGAGAGACGACGAGAGAGAGAGGAGAGGGAGAGGGAAGGAGAGAGAAAGAGAGAGAGAGACAGAGAGAAAGAGAGAATGAGAGAGAGAGAGCGAGAGAGAGAGGGAGAGAGAGAGAGAGAGAGCGAGAGAGAGAGAGAGAAAGAAATAGTGAGTGAGAGAGAGAGAGAGAGAGAGAGAGGGAGAGAGAGAGAGAGAGAGAGAGAGAGAGATAGAGAGAGAGAGAGAGAGATAGAGAGAGAGAGAGAGAGAGAGAGAGAGAGAGAGAGAGAGAGAGAGAGAGAGAGAGAGAGAGAGAGAGAGAGAGAGAGAGAGAGAGAGAGAGAGAGAGAGAGAGAGGGATGTACGCCAAGCAAACATTGAAAAATATTTGCCTGTTTTATTGACTTTGAGAAACAATTTGACTCTATTTGGCATGAAGAGCTCTATTACACACTATCTGTTGTGGTATCGGAGGAAAGGTATATGGCCTTATCAAATCAATGCATCTGAATAATAAATGTGGCGTTAAAATTGGGGAAAAATGCACTGATCTCTTGCCCAGAGAAGAGGAGTCCGGCAAGGCTGCAATCTGAACCCGACACTGTTTAATGTATATATCAACGATTTGTCAGTAAAGTTGGACCAGAGCACAGCGCCGGGCCTCTGTCTCCTGGACGGACATGTAAAATCGCTGTTTTATGCGGATGACTTGGTTCTGCTGTCCCCCACAGAACAGGGACTGCAGCAACAGTTGGACCCACTTGATGAGTATTGCCAAAATTGGGCCTTGGCAGTAAATCTAATGACAACCAACTTCATGGATTTTCAGAAAATACCCAGATGTCAGGAAGACAAATACAAATTTGCTCTCAATGGTATTATTATCGAACACACCATGAGCTATACCTACCTTGGACTCACTGTCGCAGCATCAGGGAGCTTCAAGATGGCAATGAATGCGCTGAATGAGAAAGTTCGAAGAGCTCGGTATGCAATTAAAAGACGCTTCTACAATATCCAAATCCCAATTAAAATCTGGCCTAAAATACGTGACTGTGTAATCCAGCCTATTGCACTTCATGGTAGTGAAGTATGAGGTCCACTCAGTTATAGTAAATGGGAAAAACATACAACGAAGGCCCTGCATGCGGAATTTTGTCGGAAGATCCTCCGTATCCAAAGGAAAACACCAACAAACGCATGTAGGGCGGAATAGGCAGATACCCAGTGATAATAAATATCCAGAAGAGAGCACTAAATTTTTGGAATCTCCTTAAATCGAGCCACCCAGATACCCTCCAGTTTAAAGCCCTTAAAACACAAAAGGGGAGCGCAGAAAAGAGTTCACTGTGTCAGTTGGCACTGAGACTAACTACCCTGTTCAGTTAAACCGTATCCAGTTATATCCTGACCAGCCTCAGATCAATACTGATCCCCAATCACCAGTTAGATTGAAAACAAATATCAAACAATGTAAATAAACGTATTTGGAAGATTGGGATAAAGAAACCAAAAGCCAAAGCAGATTAGAATGTTACCGTGGCCTAAAAAAGAGATTATAAATTGACAGACTATCTCTCATCTGTTCGAGTCATAAAGCAGAGACAGACCCTCACCAAATATAGGTTAAGTGACCACTATTTGGCAGTTGAAAAAGGAAGACAGAATAGATTCTGGCAACCAAGAGAAAATACAATATGCGGCCACTGTTTGACAGATGAGCTTGAAACAGAGGACAAACTCAGTCTGGCAACACCTGATTTTAAAGAACTAGATGATATATCAATACTAAGAATAATCATTGGTGAAGGAAAAATGGTACATCTTGATGCACAATACGTCACAGCTTGCCATAGCCTGAGAGATGGTGAATGACCAATATGAACATATGCACGCACACACTAGTTGACATTAACTGACGCTAAGAAATTAATATTGAATTGCTAAATTTGCTATTCTGTTGTACTGCTTGCAGCTGCAAGAACGCGTAGCAATCCATAACGTGCTATAGGCCTATTGCGAGTTTATGTACATAAGACATATCTATCCATGCACTGTATACTTGTATTTATACTTATGCATTTTAAATACGTATGTCATGTTTTATATTTTGGCAAGATAACGATGCAGTTTATCATGCCATTTTTTTAAATTACATTGAAGAGAGAGAGAGAGAGAGCGAGAGAGAGAGAGAGAGAGAGAGAGAGAGAGAGCGAGAGAGAGAGAGAGAGAGAGAGAGAGAGAGAGAGAGAGAGAGAGAGAGAGAGAGAGAGAGAGAGAGAGAGTGATAGGGAGAGACGGAGAGACGGAGAGAGATAGAGAGAGAGGGTGAGAGGGAGGGAGGCAGAGATTGAGAGATAGGGAGAGAGAGGGAGGGAGAGAGAGAGAGAGAGAGAGAGAGAGAGAGAGAGAGAGAGAGAGAGAGCGAGAGAGAGATAGTATCAAGGAGCAGCAGAAAAATCACACGGCCAGAGGAGGGCGCTCACTGTCAGCGCGAGAGGGTGTGTGGTTTTTGTGGGTCTCCCCCGCCTCTCATAGTCTCCGTGTAGAGTCCAGGCGCAGAAATACTCGGCCGGTGAATCCGCCTTGAGGTCAGAGGACTTAAATTGAACTCGTGGCTGCCCGGTCTCTCTGCCGTGAAACCAACCACCAAAGTCGATGACTGCACGCTATTTTCTCCGAAAGAGTAGAACAGGTTATGTGGCCCCTCTCCTCGGTATTGTCTATACCAGAACAACCTATCTGCAGTATTGCTACTGCACTCGATAGTACACTTCACCTCCACCTTCTGGCCCGGAGAAGAGGACAGAGCGCCCGGAGTCTGATGGACAGTCACTGACGTTGCATCTGTGAAAGAGATTACGGTGGGGTAGGGTGGATAGAGGTCAATCAACGAGGAAACATGGAGTAGGTGTGAAGGCGAAGGATGTACTAAGAAATAATCGGAGGATGGGATTGAAGATGGAGAAGCCGAGGTGGCAATATGAAGTTTAGTGTCTGATATATTCGAACACACATGTAAATGGACCGATAAATATGGATACCTCGGCGCATAGAGGGATAAAGACTTGGACAGATGGATGGGGATCCGGCAGATGGATGTAATCATGTTCACAGAGCATAGAGAATGAATAAAGATACATAAAACGTGGGTGCTGGAACGCGCTTCCATGAATGGTGGTAACGACAGATACGAGAGTGGAGATTAAGAGTCGTTTAGATAGACACCTTGAAGTGTTGGGAATGGAGGGATATGGATTACGTGCAGGCAGAGGAAATCAGTTAAACGCGGCATTATTTTTCCGTCACGGAAAATGCGGGCTGAATGGCTTGGTCTGCTACTGCATTGTCATATGTTCGATGTTACGATGTCCAAAAGTGCAAGGGGGAGATTCCGAGGGAGAATACTTTGAGGACGAGAGGACGGACAGACATAGATGGAATGTGGGATAGTTAAGAGGGAGGACGAAATATAAATAAATAAGAAAATACGTGGTAGTGTTTCACTCACAGTGGAAGGAGATGATCAGACGCAGTACCAGAAACATGTCTCTCCGGAGATTACTCCCTCAGTACTGATAGTGCGGAGCACAGGGGGCGACGAGTCTATTCGCGTCAACGTATTTCTCTAACATTCATGGTCCCATGTCCACCAATCCCAATCGAGGATGGTGTCAATTCCGCCCCGCTCTCCCGTATGTTCATCTTTCTTCCATTCTTTCTTTCTCTCATTCTTTCTTTCTTTCTTTCTTTCTTTCTTTCTTTCTTTCTTTCTTTCTTTCTTTCTTTCTTTCTTTCTTTCTTTCTTTCTTTCTTTTCTTTATTTCTTTCTTTCTTTCTTTCTTTCTTTCTTTCTTTCTTTTTCTTTCTTTCTTTCTTTCTTTCTTTCTTTCTTTCTTTCTTTCTTTCTTTCTTTCTTTCTTTCTTTCTTTCTTTCTTTCTTTCTTTCTTTCATTCTTTCTTTCTTTCTTTCTTTCTTTCTTTCTCTCTCTCTCTCTCTCTCTCTCGTTCTCTCACTCTCTATTTCTCTCTCTCTCTCCCTCCCTGTCTCTCTCCCCCCTCTCTCTCTCTCTCTCGCTCTCTCTCTCTCTCTCTCTCTCTTCTCTCTCTCTCTCTCTCTCTCTCTCTCTTTTCTTTCTTTCTTTCTTTCTTTCTTTCTTTCTTTCTTTCTTTCTTTCTTTCTTTCTTTCTTTCTTTCTTTCTTTCTTTCTCTCTCTCTCTCTCTCTCTCTCGTTCTCTCACTCTCTCTTTCTCTCTCTCTCTCCCTCCCTGTCTCTCTCCCCCCCTCTCTCTCTCTCGCTCTCTCTCTCTCTCTCTCTCTCTCTCTCTCTCTCTCTCTCTCTCTCTCTCTCTCTCTCTCTCTCTCTCTCTTTCTTTCTTTCTTTTTTCTTTCTTTGTATTATATCTGGATTTCCAGAAGACTTTCCACAAGGTCCCACATAAGAGATTAGCATTCAAACTTAAAGCACACGGTATTGGGAGTTCAGTGTTGATGTGGACAGAGAACTAGCTGGCAGATTGGATGGAAAGAGTAGGAGTAAACGGATCATTTTCAGAATGGCAGGCAGTGACTAGTGGGGTATCGCAAGGCTCAGTACTGGGACCCCAGCCATTTGCAATATATATTAATGATCAGGATGAGGGAACTGAATGGAACATCTCCAAGTTTGCGGATGACACGAAGCTGGGGGGCAGTGTTAGCTGTAAGGAGGATGCTAGGAGGCTGCAAGGTGATTTGGATTGTTGAGTGAGTGGGCAAATGCATGGCAGATGCAGTATAATGTGGATAAATGTGAGGTTATCCACCTTGGGGGCAAAAACAGTAGGGTAGACTATTATCTGAACGGTGGCCGATTAGGAAAAGGGGAGATGCAACGAGACCTGGGTGTCATAGTACACCAGTCATTAAAAGTAGGCATGCAGGTGCAGCAGGTGGTGAAGAAAGCGAATGGTATGTTGGCATTCATAGCAAAAGGATTTGAGTAAAAGAGCAGGGAGGTTCTACTGCAGTTGTACAGGGTCTTGGTTAGTCCGAACCTGTAGTAATACGTACATTGTTGGTTTCCTAATCTGAGGAAAGACATTCTTCCCATAGAGGGAGTGCAGAGATGGTTCATCAGACTGATTCCTGGGATGGCAGGACTTACACATGAAGAAGGACTGGATAGACTCGGCTTGTACTCACTGGAATTTAGGAGATTGACATGAGATCTCATAGAGACTTACAACATTCTTAAGGGGTTGTCAGGCTAAATGCAGGAAGATTTTTCCCGATGTTGTGGAACTCCAGTACAAGGAGCTAGATGTGGCCCGTGTGGTTAAAAGGATCAGGGGGTATGGAGAGAAGGCACGGACACGATACTGAGTAGGATGATCAGCCATGATCATAGAGAATGGCGGTGCAGGATCGAAGGGCCGAATGGCCTACTCCTGCACCTATGATTCTATGATTCTTTCTTTCCTTCTTAATTTATTGTATCTCTCTCTATTTCTTTCATTCGTTCTTTCTTTCTTCCTTCCTTCCGTCTCTTTATTTCCTTCTTTCTTTCATTCTTGTTTTCTTTCTTTCCTTCTTTCTTTCTTTCTTTCTTTCTTTCTTTCTTTCTTTCTTTCTTTCTTTCTTTCTTTCTTTCCTTTTTTCTTTTTTCTTTCTTTCTTTCTTTCTTTCTTTCTTTCTTTCTTTCTTTCTTTCTTTCTTTCTTTCTTTCTTTCTTTCTTTCTTTCTCTTTCTATCCTTTCTTTATTTCATTCTTTCTTACTTTCTTTCTATCTTTCTTTCTTTCTTTCTTTCTTTCTTTCTTTCTTTCTTTCTTTCTTTCTTTCTTTCTTTCTTTCTTTCTTTCTTTCTTTCTTTCTCTCTTTCTTTCGTTCTCACTTTCTTTCTTTCTTTCTTTCCTTCTTTCTTGTTTCTTTCTTTCTTTCTTTCCTTCTTTCTCTTTCTTTATTTCTTTCTTTAGTTCGTGTTTTCTTTCTTTCTTTCTTTATCTTTATCTCTCTTACTTTCTTTCTTTTTTCTTTCTTTCTTTCTTTCTTGCTTTCCTACTTTCTTCCTTTCTTTTTTCTTTCTTTCTTTCTTTCATTCTTTCTTTCTTTCGTTCTTTCTTTCTTTCTTTCTTTTTTCTTTCTTTCTTTCTTGTTTTCTTACTGTCTTTCTGTCTTTACTTCTTTCTTTCGTTCTTTCTTTATTTCTGTCGTTCATTCAATCTTTCTTTCTTTCCTTCGTTCTTACTTTCTTGTTCTCTCTCTCTTTCTTTCGTACGTTCTTCCTTCTCTTTCTTCCTTTCTCTCTTTCTTCCTTTCTTCCTTTCTTTCTTTCTTTCTTTCTTCCTTTCTTTCTATCTTTCTTTCTTTCTTTCTTTCTTTCGTTCCTTCTTTCTCTTAATTTATTTCTTTCTTTAGTTCTTGATTTCTTTCTTTCTTTCTGTCACTCTATCTCTCTTACTTCCTTTTTTTGTTCTTTCTTTCTTTCTTTCCTTCTTTCTTTCTTTCTTTCTTTCTTTCTTTCTTTCTTTCTTTCTTTCTTTCTTTCTTTCTTTCTTTCTTTCTTTCTTTCTTTCTTTCTTTCTTTCTTTCTTTCTTTCTTTCTCTCTCTTTCTCTTTCTATCCTTTCTTTATTTCATTCTTTCTTACTTTCTTTCTATCTTTCTTTCTTTCTTTCTTTCTTTCTTTCTTTCTTTCTTTCTTTCTTTCTTTCTTTTACTTTCTTTACTTTTCTTTCTTTCTTTCTTTCTTTCTCTCTCTTCTCTTTCTTTCGTTCTTTCTTTCTTTCTTTCTTTCTTTCTTTCTTTCTTTCTTTCTCTCTTTCTTTCTTTCCTTCTTTCTCTTTCTTTATTTCTTTAGTTCTTGTTTTCTTTCTTTCTTTCTTTATCTCTCTCTTACTTTCTCTCTTTTTTCTTTCTTTCTTTCTTTCTTGCTTTCCTACTTTCTTTCCTTTCTTTCTTTCTTTCTTTCTTTCTTTCTTTCTTTCTTTCTTTCTTTCTTTCTTTCTTTCTTTCTTTTTTTTCTTTCTTTCTTTCTTGTTTTCTTACTTTCGTTCTTTCTTTATTTCTTTCTTTCGTTCTTTCTTTATTTTCTGTCGTTCATTCAATCGGTTTCTTTCTTTTCCTTCGTTCTTACTTTCTTGTTCTCTCTCTCTTTCTTTCGTACGTTTTCTTCTTCTCTTCTTTCCTTTCTCTCTTTCTTCCTTCTCTCTCTTTCTTTCTTTCTTTCTTTCTTTCTTCCTTTCTTCCTTCTTTTATCTTTCTTTCTTTCTTACTTTCTTTCGTTCCTTCTTTCTCTTAATTTATTTCTTTCTTTAGTTCTTGATTTCTTTCTTTCTTTCTGTCACTCTGTCTCTCTTACTTCCTTTTTTTGTTCTTTCTTTCTTTCTTTCCTTCTTTCTTTCTTTCTTTCTTTCTTTCTTTTCTTTCTTTGTCTTTCTATCCTTCTTCCTATCCTTCTTCCTTCATTTCCCTTTCCATCTCTCTTTATTTCCTTCTTTCTTTCTCCTCTTTCCTTCTTTCTTTCATTCTTTGTCTCTTTCTTCCTTTCTTTCTTTCTTTCTTTCTTTCTTTCTTTCTTTCTTTCTTTCTTTTTTCTTTTTTCTTTCTTTCTTTCTTTCTTTCTTTCTTTTTTCTTTCCTTTTATCTTTCTTTTCTCGTTCTTTTTTCTTTCTTTCTTTCTTTCTTTCTTTTCTTTCTTTCTTTCTTTCTTTCTTTTATTTCTTCTTCTTTCTTTTTTCTTTCTTTTCTTTCTTTCTTTCTTTATGTCTTTCTTTCTTTCTTTCTTTCTCTTTCTTTCTTTCCTTCTTTCTCTTTCTTTATTTCTTTCTTTAGTTCTTGATTTCTTTATTTCTTCCTGTCACTCTATCTCTCTTACTTTCTTTCTTTTTTCTTTCTTTCTTTATTTATTTATTTCTTTATTTGTGTCTTTCTATCCTTCTTCCCATCCTTCCTTTCTTTCCCTTTCCTTCTCTCTATCTTTCCTTCTTTCTTTCTCCCCTTTCCTTATTTATATCATTCTTTCTCGCTTTCTGTCGCTCTTTCTTTATTCCTTTCTATGTTTCTTTCTTTCTTTCTTATTTCCTTTTCTTTCTTTCTTTCTTTCTTTCTTTCTTGCTTTCTATCT
>CM069165.1:3488847-3491347 GCA_035221665.1 Okamejei kenojei
TCTTTTCTTTCTTTCTTTCTTCTTTCGTTCTTGCTTTCTTTCATTTCTTTCTCTTCCTATCCTTTTCTTTCTTTCTTTCTTCCTTTCTTTCGTTCTTTCTTTCTTTTCTTTCTTTCTTCTCCTTCTTTCTTTCTTTCTTTCTCTTGATTTTCTTCCTCCCTTCACTTTCTTTTAATTCCTTTTTTCTTTCTTTCTGTTTTTCGTTCTTGCTTTCTTTTCATTCTTTCTGTCTTTCTTCCTTAGCTTTCTTTCTTTCTTTCTTTCTTATCTTTCTTTCTTTGTCCTTTCTTTCTTTCTTTCTTCTTTTTCTTTTTATTTCTTTGATGTTCTTCTTTCTTTCTTTCTTTCTTTCTTTCTTCTCTTTCTTTCTTTCTTTCTTTTTCTTTCTTCTTTTCTTACTTTCTTTCTGTCTCTCTCTCTGTTTCTTTCCTTCGTTCTTTCTATTCTCTTTACTTTCTTTCTCTCGTTCTTTCTTTATTTCTGTCTTGCATTCTTTGTTTCTTTCTTTCTTTCTTATTTTCTTTCATTCTTTGTTTCTTTTTTCTTTCTTTCGTTCTTTCTTTGTCTGTTTCCCTTTTTCGTCCTTTCTTTCTTTCTTTCTTTCTTTCTTTCTTTCTTTCTTTCTTTCTTTCTTTCTTTCTTTCTTTCTTTCTTTCTTTCTTTCTTTCTTTCTTTATATATTATATACAATATATATTAATGATCTGGATGAGGGAATTGAAGGCAATATCTCCAAGTTTGCGGATGACACTAAGCTGGGGGGCAGTGTTCGCTGTGAGGAGGATGCTAGGAGACTGCAAGGTGACTTGGATAGGCTGGGTGAGTGGGCAAATGTTTGGCAGATGCAGTATAATGTGGATAAATGTGAGGTTATCCACTTTGGTGGCAAAAACAGGAAAGCAGACTATTATTTAAATGGTGGCTGATTAGGAAAAGGGGAGATGCAGCGAGACCTGGGTGTCATGGTACACCAGTCATTGAAAGTAGGCATGCAGGTGCAGCAGGCAGTGAAAAAAGCGAATGGTATGTTAGCTTTTGGTCTCCAAATCTGAGGAAGGACATTATTGCCATAGAGGGAGTGCAGAGAAGGTTCACCAGACTGATTCCTGGGATGTCAGGACTGTCTTATGAAGAAAGACTGGATAGACTCGGTATATACTCTCTGGAATTTAGGAGATTAAGAGGGGATCTTATAGAAACTTACAAAATTCTTAAGGGGTTGGACAGGCTAGATGCAGGAAGATTGTTCCCGATGTTGGGGAAGTCCAGGACAAGGGGTCACAGCTTAAGGATAAGGGGGAAATCCTTTAAGACCGAGATGAGAAAGACTTTCTTCACACAGAGAGTGGTGAGTCTCTGGAACTCTCTGCCACAGAGGGTAGTTGAGGCCAGTTCATTGGCTATATTTAAGAGTGAGTTGGATGTGGCCCTTGTGGCTAAGGGGATCAGAGGGTATGGAGAGAAGGCAGGTACGGGACACTGAGTTGGATGATCAGCCATGATCATATTGAATGGCGGTGCAGGCTCGAAGGGCTAAATGGCCTACTCCTGCACCTAATTTCTATGTTTCTATGTTTCTATGTTTCTTTCTTTCTTTCTTTCTTTCTTTCTTTCTTTCTTTCTTTCTTTCTTTCTTTCTTTCTTTCTTTCTTTTCTTTCTTTCTTTCTTTCTTTCTTTCTTTCTTTCTTTCTTTCTTTCTTTCTTTCTTTCTTTCTTTCTTTCTTTCTTTCTTTCTTTCTTTCTCTTTCGTTCTTGTTTTCTTTCTTTCTTTCTTTATGTCTATCTCTCTTTTTTCTCATTCTTTCTTCCTTATCTTCCTTCTCTTCCTTCCTTTCTTTCTATATCTCTTTCTTTTTTCTTTCTTTCTTTCTTTCTTTCTTTCTTTCTTTCTTTCTTTCTTTCTCTCTTTCTTTCTTTCTTTCTTTCTTTCTTTCTTTCTTTCTTTCTTTCTTTCTTTCTTTCTTAAAAACATTGAAACATAGAAATTAGGTGCAGGAGCAGGCCAGTCTTTATCTTTATCTCTCTTACTTTCTTTATCTTTATCTCTCTTACTTTCTTTTTTCTTTCTTTCTTGCTTTCCTACTTTCGTCCTTTCGTTTTTCTTTCTTTCTTTCTTTATTTCTTTCTTTCTTTCGTTCTTTATTTCTTTTTTTCTTTCTTTCTTGTTTTCTTACTTTCTTTATTTCTTTACTTCTTCCTTTCGTTCTTTCTTTATTTCTGTCGTTCGTTGAATCTTTCTTTCTTTCCTTCGTTCTTACTTTCTTGTTCTCTCTCTCTTTCTTTCATTCGTTCTTCCTTCTCTTTCTTCCTTTCTTCCTTTCTTTCTTAGAAACACTGAAACATAGAAATTAGGTGCAGGAGCAGGCCAGTCGGCCCTTCGAGCCTGCAACGCCATTCAATATGATCATGGCTGATCATCCAACTCAATATCCTGTACCTCTTTAGTTCTTGTTTTCTTTCTTTCTTTATCTTTATCTCTCTTACTTTCTTTCTTTTTTC
>CM069165.1:3493847-3498847 GCA_035221665.1 Okamejei kenojei
TTTCTTTCTTTCTTTCTTTCTTTCTTTCTTTCTTTCTTTCATTCTTTCTTCCTTCTCTTTCTTCCTTTCTTTCTAGCTTTCGTTCTGTCTTTCTTTCCTTCTTTCTTTCTTTCTTTCTTTCTTTATTTCTTTCTTTTCTTCTATTTATTTCATTCTTTCTTCCCACCTTCCCTTGCTTTCCTTATTCCTTGTATCTGACTTTCTGTTTTCTTTCTTTTTGCTTTCTTTCTTTATTTCCTTCTCCCTTTATTTTTAATTATTTTTCTTTCTTTCTTTCTCTCTCTCTTTCTTTTTTTCTTTCATTCTTTCTTTCTTTCTTTCTTTCTTTCTTTCTTTCTTTCTTTCTTTCTTTCTTTCTTTCTTTCTTTCTTTCTTTCTTTCTGTCTTTCTTTCTTACTTTCTTTCTTTCTTTCTTTCTTTCTTTCTTTCTTTCTTTTGATTTCTTTCTTTCTTTCATTGTCTGTTTCTTTCTTTCGTTCTTTCTTTCCTTACTTTCTTACGTTTTTCTCTTTCTTTCATTCTTTCCTCTTTCTCTTTTCCTTCTTTTTTCCTTCTTTCTTTCGTTCTTTCTTTCTTTCTTTATTTTGTTCTTTATTATTATTATTTTTTATTTCTGTCTTTCTTTCTTTCTTTCTTTTTGTCTGTATTTCTTCTTTTCTTTCTTTCTCTTTCTTTCTTCCTCCCTTCTATTTCTTTACTTCCTTTTTTCTTTCTTTCTTTCTTTCTTTCTTTCTTTCTTTCTTTCTTTCTTTCTTTCTTTCTTTCTTTCTTTCTTTCTTTCTTTCTTTCTTTCTTTCTTTCTTTCTTTCTTTCTTTCTTTCTTTCTTTCTTTCTTTCTTTCTTTCTTTCTTTCTTTCTTTCTTTCTCTTTTTCTTTCTTTCTTTCTTTCTTTCTTTCTTTCTTACTTTTTTTCTCTTTCTTTCTTTCTTTCTTTCTTTCTTTCTTTTCTTTCTTCTTTTTTCTTTTTTATTTCTTTCTCTTCTTTGTTTATTTCTCTTGTCTTTCTTTTTAGAAACATAGAAACATAGAAATTAGGTGCAGGAGTAGGCCATTCAGCCCTTCGAGCCTGCACTGCCATTCAATATGATCATGGCTGATCATCCAACTCAGTATCCCGTACCTGCCTTCTCTCCATACCCTCTGATCCCCTTAGCCACAAGGGCCACATCCAACTCACTCTTAAAATATAGCCAATGAACTGGCCTCAACTACCCTCTGTGGCAGAGAGTTCAGAGACTCACCACTCTCTGTGTGAAGAAAGTCTTTCTCATCTCGGTCTTAAAGGATTTCCCCCTTATCCTTAAGCGGTGACCCCTTGTCCTGGACTTCCCCAACATCGGGAACAATCTTCCTGCATCTAGCCTGTCCAACCCCTTAAGAATTTTGTAAGTTTCTATAAGATCCCCTCTTAATCTCCTAAATTCCAGAGAGTATAAACCGAGTCTATCCAGTCTTTCTTCATAAGACAGTCCTGACATCCCAGGAATCAGTCTGGTGAACCTTCTCTGCACTCCCTCTATGGCAATAATGTCCTTCTTTCTTTTTCCTTTATTTCTTTCTTTCGTTCTTTATTTATTCATTTATTTCTATCTTTCTGTCTTTCTTTCTTTCTTTCTTTCTTTCTTTCTTTCTTTCTTTCTTTCGTTCTTTCTTTCTTTCTTTCTTTCCTTGTTTCTTCCTTTCTGTCTGTCTTTCTTTTTTCTTTCTCTTTACTTTCTTTCTTTCTTTCTTTATTTCTTTATTTATTGATGTATTTTTTTTCTTTCTTTCTTTCTTTCTTTCTTTCTTTCTTTCTTTCTTTCTTTCTTTCTTTCTTTCTTTCTTTCGTTCATTCTTTCTTTCTTTCTTTCTTTCTTTCTTTCTTTCTTTCTTTCTTTCTTTCTTTCTTTCTTTCTTTCTTTCTTTCTTTCCATCTTACTTTCTTCCTTTCTTTCTTTCTTTCTGTCTTTCTTTCTTTCTTTCTTTCTTTCTTTCATTCTTTCTTTCTTTCTACCCTTTTTTTCTACCATTTCTTTCCTTGTTTCTTTCTTTCTTAGCGTATTTCTTTTTTATTTATTTTTGCTTTCTTTCATTCTTTTTTTCTGTCTTTGTTTCTGTCCATCTTCCTTTTTTCTTTCTTTCTTGCTTACTTTCTTTCTTTCTTTCCTTATTGCTTTCTTTCGTTCTTTCTTTCTTTCTTCCCTTTAACCATATAACCATATAACCATTACAGCACGGAAACAGGCCCTCTCGGCCCTTCCAGTCCGTGCCGACCATTTGTTTTCCCCTAGTCCCATCTACCTGCACTCAGACCATACCCCTCCATTCCCTTCCCGTCCATATACCTATCCACTTTACTTTTTCCTCTTTCTTTCCTTGTTTCTATCTTTCACTCTGTTCTTTTTTGCTTTCTTTCTTACTTTTTTTCTTTCTTTCTTTCTTTCTTTCTTTCTTTCTTTCTTTCTTTCTTTCTTTCTTTCTTTCTTTTTTTCTTTCTTTCTGTTTTCTCTTTCTTTCATTCTTTCTTATTTATCATACTTTCATTCTTTATTTTCGATCTATCTTTCTTTCTTCTTTCGTTCTTTATTTATTTACTTCTTTCTCTCTTTCTTTCTTTCTTTATGTATTTATTTCGTTCTTCCATTCTTTCTTTCCTTCTGTCTTTCTTTCTTTCTCTCCACCTTCCCTTTCTTTCTTTATTCCTTTTATATGTATTTCTTTTTTCTTTCTTTATGCTTTCTTTCTTTCTTTCCTTCTCCCTTTATTTTTTTTCTTTCTTTCTTTCTTTCTTTCTATCTTTATTTCTTTCTTTCTTTCTTTTTCTTTCTTTCTTTCATTCTTTATATCTTTCTTTGTTTCTTTCTTTCTTTCTTTCTCTTGATTTCTTTCTTTCTTTCATTCTTTGTTTCTTTCTTTCGTTCTTTCTTTCCTTACTTTCTTACGTCTGTCTCTTTCTTTCATTCTTTCTTCTTTCTCTTACTTTCCTTTTTTTCTTCTTTCTTTCGCGCTTTCTTTCTTTCTTTCTTTCATTCTTTCTTTCTTTCTTTCTTTCTGTGTTTATTCTTTTCTTTCTTTCTCTTTCTTTATTTCTTCCTCCCTTCTATTTCTTTACTTCCTTCTTTCTTCTTACCATCTCTTCCTTTTCTTTCTGTCTTTCTTTCTTTCTTTCTTTCTTTCTTTCTTTCTTTCTTTCTTTCTTTCTTTCTTTCTCTCTTTCTTTCTTTCTTTCTTTCTTTCTTTCTTTCTTTCTTTCTTTCTTTCTTTCTTTCTTTCTATCTTTGTTTCTTTTTTTCTTTCTTTGTTTGTTTCTCTCCTTGTTTATGTCTTTGTTTCTTTCTTTCTTACTTACTTACTTTCTTTCTTTCTTTCTTTCTTTCTTTCTTTCTTTCTTTCTTTCTTTCTTTCTTTCTTTCTTTCTTTCTTTCTTTCTTTCTTTCTTTCTTTCATTCTTTCTTTCATTCTTTCTTTCTTTATTCATGTCTTTCTTTCTTTCTTTCTTTCTTTCTTTCTTGCTTGCTTTCTTTCTTTCTTTCTTTCTTCCCTTCTTTCCCCGTTTCTTTCTTTCTTTCTGTATTTATCATTTCTTTCTTCCTTTCTTTCTTTCTTTCTTTCTTTCTTTCTTGCTTTCTTCTTTCTTTCTTTCTTTCTTTCTTTCTTTCTTTCTTTCTTTCTTTCTTTCTTTCTTTCTTTCTTTCTTTCTTTCTTTCTTTCATTCTTTCTTTCATTCTTTCTTTCTTTATTCATGTCTTTCTTTCTTTCTTTCTTTCTTTCTTTCTTGCTTGCTTTCTTTCTTTCTTGCTTTCTTCCCTTCTTTCCCCGTTTCTTTCTTTCTTTCTGTATTTAATCATTTCTTTCTTCCTTTCTTTCTTTCTTTCTTTCTTTCCTTCTTGCTTTCTTTCTTTCTTTCTTTCTTTCTTTCTTTCTTTCTTTCTTTCTTTCTTTCTTTCTTTCTTTCTTTCTTTCTTTCTTTCTTTCTTTCTTTCTTTCTTTCTTTCTTTCTTTCTTTCTTTATCCCTTTAACCATATAACCATATACCAATTACAGCAGGGAAACAGGCCCTCCCGGCGCTTCCTGTCCGTGCCGACCATTTGTTTTCCCCTTGTACCATCTACCTGCACTCAGACCATATCCCTCCATTCCCTTCCCGTCCATATACCTTTCCACTTTCTTTATCTTTCTTTCGTTATTCATTTCTGTATTTATTTATTTATTTAATGTATTTCTTGCTTTCTTTCTTTCTTTCTTCCCTTAGTTCCGTGTTTCTTTCTTTCTTTCTGTATTTAGTCATGTCTTTCTTTCTTTCTTTCTTTCTTTCTTTCTTTCTTTCTTTCTTTCTTTCTTTCTTTCTTTCTTTCTTTCTTTCTTTCTTTCTTTCTTTTTCTTTCTTTTTCTTTCTTTCTTTCTTTCTTTCTTTCTTTCTTTCTTTCTTTTTCTTTCTTTCTTTCTTTCTTTCTTTCTTTCTTTCTTTCTTTCTTTCTTTCTTTCTTTCTTTCTTTCCTTCTTTATTTCTTTCTTCCTCTCTTTCTCTCTTTCTTTCTTTCTTTCTTTCTTTCTTTCTTTCTTTCTTTCTTTCTTTCTTTCTTTCTTTCTTTCTTTCTTTCTTTCTTTCTTTCCTTCTTTCTTTCTTTCTTCCTTCGCTTTCTTTCCTTATACCTTTTATCTGTCTTTCTTTTTACTTTCTTTCTGGTTTCTTTCTTTCCTTCCTTCTTTCTCTTACTTTATTTCCTTTAGTTCTTGTTTTCGTTCTTTCTTTCTTTATCTCTATCGCTCCCTTTCTTTTTTCTTTGTTTCTTTCTTGCTATCCGACTTTCTTCCTTTCTATTTATTAATGTATTTATTTATTTATATATTTACTTATTTATTTATTTATTTATTTATTTATTTATTTATTTATTTATTTATTTCTGTCTTGCTTTATTTCTGTCTTGCTTTATTTCTGTCTTGCTTTATTTCGTTCTTTCTTTTTCCCGTTCTTTCCTTGTTTCTTTCTCTCTTTCAGTCTTTCTTTTTTCTTTCATTT
>CM069165.1:3503847-3586347 GCA_035221665.1 Okamejei kenojei
TCTTTCTTTCATTGTTTGTTTCTTTATTTCGTTCTTTCTTTCCTTACGTTTTTCTCTTTCTTTCATTCTTTATTTCTTTCTTGCTATCTTTTATTTCTTTCTTTCGTTCTGTTTTTTCTTTCTTTTTTTCTTTCTTTCTTTCTTTCTTTCTTTCTTTCTTTCTTTCTTTCTTTCTTTCTTTCTTTCTTTATTTCTTTCTGTCTTTCTTTCTTTCTTTCTTTTTCTTTATTTCATTCTTTCTTTCTCTCGGACCTCTCGGCCCTTCCAGTCCGTGCCGACCATTTGTTTTCCCCTAGTCCCATCTACCTGCACTCAGACCATACCCCTCCATTCCCTTCCCGTCCATATACCTATCCACTTTCATTATCTTTCTTTCTTTATTCGTGTATTTATTTATTTATTTATTTATTTATTTATTTATTTATTTATTTATTGCTTTCTTTCGTTCTTTCTTTCTTCCCTTTCTTTCCTTGTGTCTTTCTCTCTTTCAGTCTTTTTTTTCTTTCATTTTTGCTTTCTTTCTTTCTTTCTTTCTTTGTTTCTTTCGTTCTTTCTTTCTTTCTTTCTTCTATTTCTTTCTTTCTTTCTTTCTTTCTTTCTTTCTTTCCTCCTTCCCATTATTTCCTTATTCCTTTTATCTGTCTTCCTTTTTTCTTTCTTTTTGCTTTCTTTCTTTCTTTCCTTCTTAATTTTTCTTTCTCTCTTTCTCTCTTTCTCTCTTTCTTTCTTTCTTTCTTTCTTTCTTTCTTTCTTTCTTTCTTTCTTTCTTTCTTTCTTTCTTTCTTTCTTTCTTTCTTTCTTTCTTTCTTTCTTTCTTTCTTTCTTTCTTTCTTTCTTTCTTTCTTTCTTTCTTTTTCTTTCTTTCTTTCTTTCTTTCTTTTCTTTCTTTCTTTCTTTCTTTTTCTTCTTTCTTTCTTTCTTCTTTCTCTTTTTCTTTCTTTCTTCCCTTTCAATTTCTTTACTTCCTCTTTCTTTCTTCTTTTTTCTTTCCTTTTCTTCCCTTCTTTCTTTCTTTCTTTCTTTCTTTCTTTCTTTCTTTTCTTCTTTCTTTTCTTCTTTCTTTCTTTCTTTCTTTCTTTCTTTCTTTCTCTTGATAGCTTTCTTCCTCCCTTCAATTTCTTTACTTCCTTTTTTCTTTCTTTCTTCTTTCCATCTCTTCCTTTTCTTCTTTCTTTCTTTCTTTCTTTCTTTCTTTCTTTCTTTCTTCCTTTCTTTCTTATTTTCTTTCTTTCTTCCTTTCTTTCTTTCTTTCTTTCTTTCTTTCTTTCTTTCTTTCTTTCTTTCTTTCTTTCTTTCTTTCTTTCTTTCTTTCGTTCTTTATTCATTTCTTTCTTTCTGTCTTTCGTTCTTGCTTTCTTTCATTCTTTCTTTCTTCCCTTTCTTTCCCTTGTTTCATTCTATCTTTCAGTATTTATTTTTTCTTCATTTCTTTCTTCCTTTCTGTCTTTCTTTTTTCTTTCTTTTTGCTTTCTTTCTTCCTTTTTTTCTTTCTTTCGGTCTTTCCTTTGTCTTTCTGTTTGCTTTATTTCTTCTTTTTTTTGTTTCTTTCGGTCTTTCTTTTTTCTTTTTTCTTTCTTTCTATCTTTCTTTCTTTCTTTCTTTCTTTCGTTCTATATTCATTATTTTCTTTCTTTCTTCCTTTCTTTCTTTCTTTCTTGCTTTCATTCTTTCTTTCTTTCTTCCCTTCTTTCCGTGTTTCTTTCTTTCTTTCTTTCTTTCTTTCTTTCTTTCTTTCTTTCTTTCTTTCTTTCTTTCTTTCTTTCTTTCTTTCTTTCTTTCTTTCTTTCTTTCTTTCTTTCTTTCTTTCTTTCTTGCTTTCTTTCTTTCTTTCTACCCTTTCTTTCTACCATTTCTTTCCTTGGTTTCTTTATTTTCCTTGTTTCTTTCTTTCCTTTCGTTTTTAGCATTTTTTTTAGTCTTTGTTTTTTTCTTTCTTTTTGCTTTCTTTCATTCTTTCTTTCTTTCTTTCTTTCTTTTTGTCCGTCTTCCATTTTTCTATCTTTTTTCTTTCTTTCTTGCTTTCTTTCTTACTTACTTGTTTTCTTACTTACTTGTTTTCTTTCTTTCTTTCTTCCTTTCTTTCTTTCTGTTTTCTCTTATTTTATTTTTTCTTATTTATTTTACTTTCCCTCTTTATTTCGATCTATCTTTCTTTCTTCTTTCGTTCTTTATTTATTTACTTATTTCTCACTTTCTTTCTTTCTTTCTTTCTTTATTTCGTTCTTCCATTCTTTCTTTCCTTCTTTGGTTCGTTCTTTAGTTATCTCTTTCTTTCTTTCTGTGTTTATTTTTTCTTTCTTGCTGCTTTTCTTTCTTTCGCTCTTTCTTTCTTTCTTTCTTTCTTTCTTCCTCTTTCTTTCTTTATTCATTTCTCTCTTGCTTTCTTACTTTTTCCTTACATTCATTCCTTCTTTCTTTTTTTTTTTTTTTTTTTTCTTTCTTTCTTTCTTTCTTTCTTTTCTTTCTTTTTTTCTGGTCTTGCTTTCTTTCTTTCTTTCTTTCTTCCCGTCTTGATTCTTTCTTCCTTTCTTTCTTTCTTGTTTTTGCTTTATTTTTGCTTTCTTTCTTTCTTTCTTCTTACTTTTTCATTTTTTCTCTTGCTTTTTCTTTCGTTCTTTCTTTCTTTCTTTCTTCTATTCTTTTCCTTCTTTCCTTCTTTCTTTCTTTTTTTATCCTTCTTTCTTTCTTTCTTTCTTTCTTTCTTTCTTTCTTTCTTTCTTTCTTTCTTTCTTTCTTTCTGTCTTGCTTTCTTTCGTTTTTCTTTCTTTCTTCCCGTGTTTTCCTTGATTCTTTCTTCCTTTCTATCTTTCTTGTTTCTTTATTTTTGCTTTCTTTCTTTCTTTCTTTCTTTGTCTTTCTTTTTTCATTCTTTTCTCTCTTTCTTTCTTTCTTTCTTTCTTTCTTTCTTTCTTTCTTTCTTTCTTTCTTTCTTTCTTTCTTTCTTTCTTTCTTTCTTTCTTTCTTCTTTCTTTCTTTCTTTCCTTTTTCTTTCTTCTTTCTTTTTTTCTTTCTTTCTTTCATTCTTTCTTTCTTTCTTTCTTTCTTTCTTTCTTTCTTTCATTTTAATTTTTCTTTCCTTCTTTCTTTCTTCTCTCTTTCTTTCTTTCTTTCTTTCTTTCTTTCTTTCTTTTTTCTTGTTTCTTTCTTCCTTTTCTTTCTTTCTTTCTTTCTTTCTTTCTTTTTTTTTTCTTTCTTTCTTTCTTTCTTTCGTTTCTTTTTTTTTCTTTTTTTCTTTCTTTCTTTCTTTCTTTTTCTTTCTTTCTTATTCTTTCTTTTTTCTTTCTTTCTTCTTTCCATCTTTCTTCCTTGCTCAATTCTTTTCTTTCTTTCTTTCTTTCTTTCCATCTCTTCCTTTTCTTCTTTTCTTTCTTTCTTTTTCTTTCTTTCTTTCTTTCTTTCTTTCTTTCTTCTTTCTTTCTTTTTTCTTTCTTTCTTTCTTTCTTTCTTTCTTTCTTTCTTTCTTTCTTTCTCTTGATAAGCTTTCCTCTTTCTTTCTTCCTCCTTTTTTCTTCCCCTTTCTTTCAATTTCTTTCTTCCTTTCTTTCTTTCTTCTTACCCTCTTTCTTTCTTTCTTCTTTTTCCATTTCTGTCATCTCTTTTCTTTTTTCTTTTTTCTAGAGATTTTCTTTCTTTCTTTCTTTCTTTCTTTCTTTGCTTTCTTTCTTTCTTTCTTCTTTCTTTCTTTCTTTATGTCTTTCTTTCACGCTTTCTTTCCTAGCAATTTAATTTTTCTTTCTTTCTCTCTTAGATCGCTGAGTTCTTTCTTTCTTTCGCTTTGTAGTGTTCTTTCTTTCTTTCTTTCTTTCTTTCTTTCTTTCTTTCTCTTGATAGCTTTCTATTCATTTCTTCTTTTCTGATTTCTTTCTTGATCTTGCTTTCTTCATTCTTCTTTCTTGCTTTCTTTCTTTCTCTTCTTTCCCTTTTCTTTCTTTCTTTCATTCTTCTCTTTTTTTCCTCCCTTTCATCTTTACTTTATTTTTTTTTCTTCATCTGCTTTCCTTTCTTTCTTTCTTTCTTCTGTCTTTCTTTTTGCTTCCTTTTTCCTTTCTTTCTTTCTTTCGTTTCTTTCGTCTTTCGTTCCTTTGTCTTTCTGTTTGCTTTCTTCTTTATTTCTTTTCTTTTTTCTTTCTTATCTTTCTTTCTTTTTTCCTTTGGCTTTTGTTTGCTTTTTTTCTTCTTTTTTTTTGTTTCTTTCGGTCTTTTCTTTTTTCTTTTTTCTTTCTTTCTATTTTCTTTCTTTCTTTTTTCTTTCGTTTATATTCAATTTCTTTCTTTTCTTATCTTTCTTTCTTTCTTTTTTTCCTTTCTTTCTTGTTTCTTTCTTTCTTTCTTTCTTTCTTTCTTTCTATTCTTGTTTTTTTTCTTCTTTTTCTTTCTTTCTGTTTTCTTTATTTTATTTTTTCTTTTATTTTAACTTTTTATTTCTTTTCTTTCTTCGTTCTTTATTTATTTACTTTCTTTCCATTCTTTCTTTCCTTCTTTGCTTTGTTATTCTTTTCTTTCTTTCTGTTGTTTATTCTTTCTTTCTTTCTTTCGGCTTTCTTTCTTTCTTCTTCCTCTTTCTGTCTTACTTCTCGTGTTTCTTTTTTTTTTTTTCATTCTCTTTCTTTCTTTCTTTCTTTTTCTTTCTTTCTTTCTGCTTTCTTCTTGTTTCTTTATTTTTATTGCTTCTTTCTTTCTTTCTTTCTTTCCTTTTCATTTCTTTCTTTCTTTTTCTTTCTTAGAGTCATTCTTTCTTTTCTTTCTTTCGTCCCTTCTTTCCGGTTTCTTTCTTTCTTTCTTTCTTGCTTTCTTTCTTGATTACTTTCTTTCTTTCTTTCTTTCTTATTTCTTTTCGTTCTTTCGTTACTCTTTCTTTCTTTCTTTCTTATTTTTCTCGTCTTTTTTTCTATTTCTTATTTTTTTCCGATCTTCTTCTTTCTTTCTTCGTTCGTTCTTTATTTATTTACTTATTTCTCACTTTCTTTCTTTCTTTCTTTCTTTATTTCGTTCTTCCATTCTTTCTTCCTTCTTTGGTTGTTCTTTAGTTATCTCTTCTTTCTTTCTGTGTTTATTTTTTCTTTCTTGCTGCTTTTCTTTCTTTCGCTCTTTTGTTCTTTCTTTCTTTTCTTTCTTTCTTTCTTTCTGTCCTCTCTTTCTTTTTTTCCTTAAATTCATTATTCATACTTTTTCCTTCTAATTCATTCCTTCTTTCTTTCTTTTTTTTCTTTTTTCTTTCTTTCTTTCTTTCTTTTCTTTCTTTCTTTCTTTCTTTCTTTCTTTGCTTTCTTTCTTCTTTTTTCTTTCTTTTTCCTTTTCTTTCTATCTGTTTTCATTTCTTTTTCTTTCTTTCTTTCTTTCTTTTTCTTGGGGGTTTTTCTTGGGACGGTATGTGCTCTTATTTCTTTGTCTTTCTTTTTTATTTTTTCTCTTTTCTTTCTTTTCTTTATTCTTTTTACTTTCTTGCTTTTTCTTTCTTTCTTTCTTTCTTTCTTTCTTTCCTTTCTTTCTTTTTTCTTTTTTCTTTTCCTTCTTTATTTTTTCTTTCTTTCTTTCTTTTCTTTCTTTCTTTCTTTCTTTCTTTCCTTTCTTTCTTTCTTTCTTTCTTTGTTTCTTTCTTTACTTTCTTCTTTTTTTCTTTCTTTCTTTCTTTTTCCTTTCTTTCTTTCTTTCTTTCTTTCTTTCTTTCTTTCTTTCTTTCTTTCTTTCTTTCTTTCTTTCTTCCTTCCTTCTTTCTTTCTTTACTTTCTTTCTTTCTTTCATTTCTTTCTTTCTTTCTTTCTATTCTTTCTTTTCTTTCTTTTTCTTTCCTATCTTTTTTCTTTCTTTCTTCTCTCTTTCTTTCTGTCTTTCTTTCTTTCTTTTTCTTTCTTTCTTTCATTGTTTGTTTGTTTCTTTGTTTTCTTTCTTTTTACTTACTTTTTCTTTCCTTACTTTTTTCTCTTTCTTTCATTCTTTCTTCTTTCTCTTTCCTTCTTTTTTTCCTTCTTTCTTTCGTTCTTTCTTTCTTTCTTTCTTTCCTTCTTTCTCTTTCTTTCTTTATTCATTTCGCCTAGGATGCTCTGCCCGGAACTCCCGGCCAGTTGGTGGAGGTGAAGTGTACTATCGAGTGCGTTAATCGCACCAATTGGATATAACGGCGCACTTACTCCCCGGGAGATTGCCCACATAAGTTGTTCTACTCTTACAGAGCCGATAGCGTACAGCCAAAGTCACCTGTGCAGACGGAGAGGTCCTATCTCTCTGACAAATAAGCTTCCACGGATTATGGGTCGGATACGCCCCTCTTTTATACCGACCACTCAGAGAGATCAACCGAGAGTGAGGTTGAGGTATGCATCTTCATCGATCCTGTTTCTCCACTCTCAGTACTGAGAGAACAATCTCGGAAGAAATATATTTTTGATACTGCGTCTGATCATCAACATGCACTGTAAGTGACAGTAAACAACCTGTCCATTCTTCTTTGCTGCTCTCTTCCTTTCTAGTTTGCATCGCATTGATTTGACCTATGTCGTCCAATAAATTAGGTCTCCGTCAATCTGCTTCTCCGCATCCTTTTTTCCTAACACTTTTCCTTTTGCAACCACACGTTCTCCTCTCTTCCCCCTCCATCCAGCCATCATCTCGTCTTCATTCCCCCACCAACGTCCTTAGGTGGCTGTTTCACCGCAGGCAAAGACCCGGGATCGATTTCACCTCTCGTGCTGTCTGTATGGAGCTTGACCGTTCTCGAGACCCGCGTGGGTTTTCCTCTGGGCGTTCCGGTTTCCTCCCACATTCCAAAGACGTGCGGTGTTTATAGGTTAATTATCGCTCTCTATACTATATCCTCGTGTGTCGGATGTGAATGAGAAAGTGGAATAACAAAACTAGAGTGAGCAAATGAAGAATGATAGGTGTGGAATTCATGAGGCTGTAACATCTTAATAATAATAATAATAATAATAATAATAATAATAATAATAATAATAATAATATTAATGATAATAATAATAATAATAATAATAATAATAATGCATTTTATTTGCTGGCGCATTTCTGGACACCCAAGGACATCTTACAGGGCATAAAATCACACTTTTGGAGAGTGTGCACTTTGAGCCAATTAGCATGATTTCTGTTTTATTTCCATTGAGTTTTAGAAGGTTGAGTGACATCCAGTTGCTAATAGATTGAAGACAGGTGGTGAGGGCAGTTGTGGGAAGGGCGGTGTTTGGTTTTGCGGAGAGGTAAAGTTGTGTATCATCGGCCCGTAGCAGTGCTGTGCCGTTAAAATTGATTCCAAAATGACGGAGAATATTGCCAAGAGGTTGAATATAGATGATAAAAAGCAGTGGCACCAGCACCGATCCCTGAGGAACACCATGGGTGCCTGTGGCAGTTGTGGATGTGACTTGTGACATAGTAGCAGCATTAGGCCATTAATCTAATTGATACCTTTATTTCATCGTAAATCAATATTCCCCGTAAACTATTGACGTCCTTACTATTAAGAACCTTTTGTTGCAATCTCCGTTCGAAAATACCCAATCACTACCTTAACTGCCATGTGGGGCTGGATGGCAAATTGATATGGCTCGGAGTAATCAGTTTATTTAGGTTGGCTAAATAGCGTAGATGCCTACTGGGGGGGGCATTTCCATTCTAATGATTTATATAATTTGTTTTCTCAAGCTGTTGCCGCGTGGTTCAGGGCTCTCCCAGGGGAAGAAGGCATTCTGCAAAAAGGCATTTATGGTGATCTTTACAACCAGTCTATTCATGGGAGCTGGCTTCGGGGAATTGGTTAAGATCGCTATGTGGGTTCCTAATGGAAAATACCCCCTTCAGTTTTTCTGAACACACAAATGGGGGAGGGTACCAGTGAGTGTGGCACAGGCTCAATTCGAGACCATCTGAATTGGTTCAGGTTGTGTGGGGGGACAATGGGTAAAGTTATAGGGACGAGTTTTGTCCACGGGCCTAGAAGCTGATTCGTCGGCCGTTGTAATTTCTGCGCACGGAAGTCTGCACTAGCGAACACGGATAAAACGGGGAGTACACGGGAAACCTCGTCCATCCTTCACATTCCTGATATGTAATTTCGTGGCCTCGGAGCAGTGACGGGTAGAAGGTCACGGTTTGTGCTGGTTTTACGAAAAGGACTGCCGGAGCCCGTCTCCGACGACTGTATAATAGTTCGGCTAGATCGTTTCGGTCCTTCCCCCCGGCATGTACCCGTAAGGGGTGGGTCGTGATGAATATTACACACTCGTCTCCGAATTTTTCCACGGGTGCGAGCATGTGCGATGTATGGAAAGGCCTTGTCCGGGAAATATCGCCCTAGGGGGCCCGCGGAGTTCGTTAGTCAGGGAAAATGAGACATGGGAGAAAAATAGATCTTGGTTCTCGTGTTTGAGTGCATGGGTTAGGGGGAGATGTAACAACAATGCAAACAGTGTTGGGTTAATTGGATAATTTGTGTTTTAAAACTGGGCAGAGGTTAGCGGTAACGTTAAGGATGCTTAAACCTTCAGACAACTCTAACAATTTGGTGATTGGGATTCTACATTTGGAGGACCTTGATCTGCATTGCCCTTTGTCCTGTTTTCACGTGGGAAGGGGGGCTATACCTAGCGGTCCTCGGACAGTGTTTATACGCCGTTATGAAGCTTTTTACTCTACATACCTTCCTCTCACTGTCTCATCCATTGAGAAGCCATAGGGTCTCGACCCGGAACAGAGTAAAATCTCTAAGTCCCATTCCTTGGAGCTCACCAGGGGGAAACGCGGTGCACCTGTCCCGCTGGGAAGTTAATCCTGCATAGACTTTGAGGTGTTACAAGGTGAGTAGCTCTGGGTCATTCTGTATTGTTCATACTAGGAATGACGTGGGGTAGGGACAGTACAGATTCGGAGTTTGAATTTGTATTAGGGTCGGTGCGGGAGGGGGGGGAGCTAAGGAGAGCTGTATTTCGATCGAAAATCACGAGGGTCATTGCAGGGTGCTTGTTGGGAACCCGCTGTGGTCCATATGTTATTCGTCTCTCTGAGATGTCGCGTGCAAATCAGGCACTTTATAGTATGTCGTTGGAAGAAGGATTGTGTATGTGCTGGGTCTAGAAGGGGGGGGTTAGCTAGGGGGGGGACGGGAGAGAGGAGCTGTATTACCCGACTACGGATGAGAGGTACCTGTGGATCAACCTGGTGTTTTGGGCTCTTGAAAAGGGTGGGTGCGGCCCACCTCGGCCGGTTTTTCTCTGTACCACGTACATGTAATTAATTGTCTTTGCTTGTACTCGCCCTCCACATAAACTCTTCGCGCTCTGCATTCTGGCAACAGAGAGTTCCGGGACAGAGCGCCTGGGACGTCTGGACTGGCCCATTACTGAGTATAGAAATCTCGTGTGAAATAAAATTAGTTTTGACGAACAGTAAACACAGAACGCCGGAAGAGAGCCTTATAGGTCAAGCAGGTATTTCCACGTTTTGAAACATTTTGAGCGGTTTTTGGCCACCCGCATCTAGAGCCGAAGAGTTGTGTGGGGTTGGATGAAAAGACTGGAGAGCGCCTAGATGTGGGTTACTAGATATGATTACTTGGGCAGTGAACTGTTATTAACGTTATGGAGTCAGTGCTCTGGCAAGTTCATGGGCACTTTTCGGCTGGGGGAGTTTTGTTGGATATTCTTGTAGCGTTTTTTTTCTGCGTTTTGTGTCGTGCAGATTCAGAAAGGGTTATATGGGGGACAAACACTGGAGAATGTGGTTGGAGAAGCAAGAATTGATGAGGCCACTTTTGAATGGCGGAGGAAAACGCGATGGGCCTGGACTTGCCTAATGTGTTTCTATGTTACCATGGTCCTTTGGATTATACAAAAGAACAATGATCACCAACTTCACCTATCCTTGTTATCCCCTACTTTATCATACTCATTTATACCACGCCAATCCACAGAGGACCAATTAAGCTACATAACCCTGCACGTCTTTGGGGCCCGCCGGTGTGTGGGGAGGAAAAGTGAGTGTCCAGGCGGGGTAATTGGGAGGTCGTTTGAAAACTACACACACGGCAGAAAACACCCGAGCGGTCAGTATACAATCCCGGGGTCTCTGGTGGCTGAGAGGCTTGCTCTACCACTGCGCTGATCTAGGTGCCATAAAGAACGATATCAAAATAATTTAAGGCGACGAGATCGCGGGCGCGCCGCGATGGTGAAATAACGTAGAACCCAGGGAAGTCGAGAGAAAGAGTCGGGGCTGCAATGATGAAGATAATTGTACGAGGGATTAGACGAAAAGTCTTCGGGAGACGTAGTTGGATTTTAGACCGAGAGTTAAATTGCGTGGTTTGCGATTTCTTAGTTACGGATGGCGTTGTTAGGAGAGGACATTTTGCTGTTTCGTTGTGGTGGTTTAATTTCATCTCTAAATGGATAGGATGATGTTTCATAGACCAAGTTTAAGATGAATCATTTCGGCCGTGGACCGTTTCTCAGACACTGTAGGCGTGACGCGCATGAGAGGGCAGGCGGCGACGAATTATTCACGTCAAACTCGACTCTTTTAGACCATTTCCCTCTATGTAAAACCCACGGTTACATGGATTATGAGTACGACACGCCCCATCCTTCACTCGGACCAATCTTCTTCCAGGTGTTGGTCACTTCCCCTCCACCGAAACCTGTCTTACTCGAGCTTCTCCTTAATCTCTGCAGCTCCTCTGCCGTAACAAAGAGCTCCACAATAGGTGTACTGGCCGCGTTACCTTTCTCTATATTCACAGTCTTTTTTTATCTCCCTCGTGTGTTTGCTGACCTTCGCTCTAATCTCCCTCACTGTAACTCTCTTCCCAGCTTATCAATGTTTTCCATTATTTATCTGTCGGTCCGCTATGTCATCTTTCGTCGTATCTGTCGCAGTCTATCTATCTACCCCTCTCTCTCTCTCTCTCTCTCTCTCTCTCTCTCTCTCTCTCTCTCTCTCTCTCTCTCTCTCTCTCTCTCTCTCTCTCTCTCTCTATCTCTCTCTCTCTCTCTCTCTCTCTCTCTCTCTCTCTCTCTTCTCTCCCCCTGCTTTCTCTCTCTCTCCCCCTCTATCTGAATCCACCTGTATCTGTCGAACTAATTGTCTGTTTATATCTACGCTGTCTCGATCTTATCCCATCTTGCTCTATCTGTATCTCTCATAATCTATCTCTCCCTCTCCTGCTCACCCTACTTGACTTAACTATCTATCTATATATCTAACTATAACCATATAACCATATAACAATTACAGCACGGAAACAGGCCCTCTCGGCCCTTCCAGTCCGTGCCGACCATTTGTTTTCCCCTCTTCCCATCTACCTGCACTCAGACCATACCCTTCCATTAACTTCCCATCCATATACCTGTCCACTTTACTATTAAATGTTAAAATCGATCCTGCCTCCACCACTTCTGCGGAAAGCTCACTCCACACAGCCACCACCCTCTGAGTAAAGAGGTCCCCCCTCACGTTACCCCTAAACTTATGTCCCTTAATTCTCATGCCATGCCCTCTTGTTTGAATCTTCCCTACCCTCAATGGGAAAAGCTGATCCACGTCAAATCTGTCTATCCCTTTCATCATTTTAAGACCTCAATCAAGTCCCCCCTTAACATTCTGCGCTCCAAAGAATAAAGACCTAACCTGTTCAACCTTTCTCTGTAACATAGTTGATGGAACCCAGGCAACATGCTAGTAAATCTCCTCTGTACTATTTCTATATTTGTTGATATCCTTCCTATAATTAGGCGACGAAAATTGGACACCATACTCCAGAATTGGTCTTACTAATGCATTGTACAATTTTAACATTACTTCCCTTTTCCTATATTCAATGTTCTGATTTATAAAGGCCAGCATACCAGAGGCTTTCTTTACCACCCTATCTACATGCGATTCCACCTTCAGGGAACTATGCACAGTTATTCCTAGATCTCTATGTTCCACAACATTCCTCAATTCCCTACCATTTACCATGTGCGTCCTATTTTGATGTCCTCTATTTCTCTATTAAGTTTTCCCAATCTATATTTTCTCTCTACATCTCTATATGCACAAGTGTCCGCCTCTATCTGTCAGTTTCTCTGTCCCTCTTGCTATCAACAAATTGGATATATTTTATCCGTCCAATTCCCCTCCTTTTAACACTGTCTTTTCGCAGCTCGTATCTCCCTACCTGAATGTATTTCTCTCTCTCTGCATCACTCTACCGCTCTTTACTCTCGACCTCTATGTACATACATTTCTCCATCTATCTTTACCAGTCCATAATCCATCTTTCTTCTTGATCTCTTTATAAGTTGACCACAATTTCTCCACCAGAGTCTGTCTGTCTGTCTGTCTGTCTGTCTGTCTGTCTGTCTGTCTGTCTGTCTGTCTGTCTGTCTGTCTGTCTGTCTGTCTGCCTGTCTGTCTGTCTGTCTGTCTGTCTGTCTGTTTGTCTGCTTGTCTGTCTGGCTGTTTGTCTGTCGGTCTTGTCTATCTATCTGCCTGTCTGTATACATTATATATATATATATATATAGATAGATAAATAGCGGCCCCTGGTGGTGAGCCACGCGCAGTGCGAACCCTCGGCTCTGGAGAAGGGAGACACTTGATGACGGAAGGTGCAGGTCACGGGGTTCTCCTGGGGAGTATTGACGTTCGGGAACGCCGGTGCCTTCGTGTGGTGTACGGAGCTGCATTATTGGATAGCATTAAAGATTTACTGGCTAGACAAACTTCGTGCCCCACTTCATGCTTCGAGTCCAGCCACATTGGTGACCCTCGACATGACATAGAAACATAGAAACATAGAAATTAGGTGCAGGAGTAGGCCATTCAGCCCTTCGAGCCTGCACCGCCATTCAATATGATCATGGCTGATCATCCAACTCAGTATCCCGTACCTGCCTTCTCTCCATACCCTCTGATCCCCTTAGCCACAAGGGCCACATCCAACTCACTCTTAAATATAGCCAATGAACTGGCCTCAACTACCCTCTGTGGCAGAGAGTTCCAGAGACTCACCACTCTCTGTGTGAAAAAAGTCTTTCTCATCTCGGTCTTAAAGGATTTCCCCCTTATCCTTAAACTGTGACCCCTTGTCCTGGACTTCCCCAACATCGGGAACAATCTTCCTGCATCTAGCCTGTCCAACCCCTTAAGAATTTTGTAAGTTTCTATAAGATCCCCTCTTAATCTCCTAAATTCCAGAGAGTATAAACCGAGTCTATCCAGTCTTTCTTCATAAGACAGTCCTGACATCCCAGGAATCAGTCTGGTGAACCTTCTCTGCACTCCCTCTATGGCAATAATGTCCTTCCTCAGATTTGGAGACCAAAACTGCACGCAATACTCCAGGTGTGGTCTCACCAAGACCCTGTACAACTGAAGTAGAACCTCCCTGCTCCTGTACTCAAATCCTTTTGCTATGAAAGCTAACATACCATTCGCTTTTTTCACTGCCTGCTGCACCTGCATGCCTACTTTCAATGACTGGTGTACCATGACACCCAGGTCTCGCTGCATCTCCCCTTTGACATGCACTCAACCCGCCATTGCCGCCGACCAGTACAAATTGAACGCGGTCGCCCTGACGCTCACGACCTTCTGAATCTCTCAGCCGCAGGTATGGTTCCAGCAGGCCGAGGCGCAGTTTCATATTCGCCAGATCACGGACGACGAAACCCGTTTTTACTCAGTCGTCAGCGTGCTCGACCCGGAAACACCCGGTCACGTAGTACCTTACCTGCGTCGTTAAATGCTAAGTACAACATAGCAAACATGAGAGGCAAGCCAGAAGATTGGGTTATGTTTAAAGATAAACAGAAGTTAACTAAAAAAGCAATACGTGGAGAAAAGATGAGGTACGAAGGTAAGGTAGCAAAGAAAATAAAGGGTGATAGCAATAGCTTCTTTAGGAATGTGAAGAGAAATAAAACAGATAAGACCAAAGTTGGACACTTGAAGACTGAAAAGCGTGAATTTATTATGTGGAGCAAGGAAATTATATAGGAGCTGAACAGGTACTTTGGATCTGTCTTCACTAAGGATCGGTTCCTCCATTCACTAAGGCCAGATGATCTGGGGTGACGGAGGAACAGAAGGAAATCCCCATTAGGCAGGAAATGGTGATGGGACTGAAGATTGATGAATCCTCAGGGCCTGATGGTTTGCATTCCATGGTACTTGGGAAAGTGGATCTAGAAATCGTGGACGCATTGGCAATCATTTTCCAACTTCCTATAGATTCAGGATCAGTTCCTGTGGTTTGGAGGATAGCTTCTGTAATTCCCCTTTTTATGAAAGGAGGGAGAGAAAAAAACAGGGAATTATAGGCGTTAGCCTGATATCGGTGATGGAGAAGGTGCTGGAGTCAATCATAAAATATTAAATCGCGGCACATTTGGATAGCAGTAACAGGATCGGTTTGAGACAACATAGATTTACGAAGGGGAAATTATGTTTGACTAATTTCTGGAATCGTTTTAGGATGTAACTATAAAAATCATGTGCGGACGTGGCACCATCGGAAGCCAAACGACCGACTGGAAACGTGAAATAACTGAAAGAGTACGAAGCCGAAACGGCAACAAATCGAAAGGATGGACGCCTAAATGCAAGCTAACCGAAAGGGCGGGACGCCTAATAGCCAACTAACCGAAAAGCTGCGTCGCCTAAAAGCAAACTCACCGAATGGCCGCATTGTCGAAACGCCACCTACCCGAAAGGCGGCGAAGCGTACAAGCAAATGAACAGAATCCCGCTCAGCAGAAAAGTCAAATAACGGGCATGACTCTGCAGGGGGGCGGGACTTGTCAGCGATTGGTCCATACCCCTTCGTCCATTACATCACTGTGGAGGGATGAACATTGTACCAGATCTCCACTCCACCCGACCCGCAGCCTGTGGAGGGTGGCCGGGGGAGAGTAGGGGCGGTCCCGAGGGATGCGCGCCTTCGGCCGCTTACAACTTGGTGCTAGGGTTCAGATTGCGAGGTCATCTATTGCTTGTGTGGGACAACAACCCCCACGCTCCCGTCTCCCCTTCTCTCCCCCCCATCTCTCTCTCTCCCTCTTTCGCTCCCTTCTTTCTCTCACCTTCTCATTTTCCCTCCCCTCCGCCCTCTCCCTCCCTCCCTCTCCCCCTCTCTCTCTCCCTTCCCTCTTTTCTCCTTTTCTCCCCTCCCTCTCTCTCCCCTCCCTCTCTCCCCTTATCTCTCTACCCTCCTCTCTTTCTCTCCCCTCTTCACTCTTTCCTCCTCTCTCTCCCCCTCTCTCTGCCTTCTCTCCCCACCCCAGCTTTCTCCCTCTCTCCTTTCTACATTTCCTCTTCCCATTTCTCTCCCCCCTCTCCCGCGCCCCACTCTCTCTCCATTCTCTCTCTCCCCTTCATCTTCCCCTCCCCTTGGTTCTCTCTCGCACTCTATCTCTCTCACTTCTCTCACTCCCCCCTTCCTTCTGTCCCCCACTTATGCAGAGCGGCTATGGAAGTTGAGAAACTGGCACTGATACCAAAGATAGACGCAATTGCTGGAGTGACTCAGTGGGGGAAGCAGCATCTCTGGAGAGAAGGAATGGGTTGTGTTTCGGGCCGAGACTCATCAGGTCTGAACAATGGTCTCGAAACGATAAATCACCCAATCCTACTCTGGAGATGCTGTCTGTTCCGCTGAGTTACTACAGCTTTTTATATCCATCTTCGGTTAAAACAGTTTACAGATTCTGGTGTTGTGTGCGTTACGGGGAAAGAATGGAGGCTGTCCCGAGGGGTGCGCACCTTCGTCCACTTAAAACTAGGTGCTTGTGTTCAGATTGCCCAGTCACCTATGACTAGTGTGGGAAAATTACCCCCACCCTCCCGCCGCTGGAGACAGATGAGAGAGAGAAGGGGGGGAGATAGTATGGCAGAGAAAGAGAGAAGGGGGGAGAGAGGAGGGAGAGGAGGGAGGGAGAGGGGAGCGAGAGAGGAGGGGGAGAGAGAGATTGAGGAGAGAGAGGAGGGGAGAGAGGGGGAGAGAGAAGAGACGAAATAATTAAGGGGAGATAAGAATGAGAAATGTGCAGATAGACGGGCAGAGAGAAGGGAGGGAGGGGAGAGAGATAGAGGAGGGGTAGAGAGAGGAGGAGAGAGAGAGGTAGAGAGAGGATGAGAGAGAGAGGAGGGTGAGGGACAGCAGAGAGAGAGGGGGAAGGTAGAAGAGAGGGTTGAGAGAGAAGGGGGAGAGAGAGAACGGAGAGTGAGAAGGTCGAGAGAGAGAGGAGAGAGAGAAGAGGGGAAAGGGAATGGAAAGACGGGAGCGTGGGCGTCATTTTTCCACACAAGTTATAGGTGACTGGGCACTCTGAACCGAAGCACCAAGTTGTAAGCGGCCGAATGTGCGCATCCCCCGGGACATCCCCCGGTCTCCCACGGCCACCTTCCGCGGGCTGTGGATCGGGTGGACCGGAGGTTTGGGACAATGTTCATCCCTCGACAGTGATGTGATGGACGCGGTGGTCTCGACCAATCGCTGACAAGTCCCGCTCCCCGGTAACTTCATGTCCGTTATTTGTCTTCTCTGTTGAGCGGCATTTTGTTGGTTGGCTCGTAGGCGACGCCGCCTTTCAAGTAGGTGGCGTTTTGGCTGAGCGGCCATTCGGTGAGTTTGCTTTTAGGTTAGTTGTTTTTTAGGCGCCCCGCCCTTTCGGTTACTTTGCATTTAGGCGTCTCATCCATTTGGCGTTTCGGCTTCGTACCTTTTCGGTTATTTGGCGTTTCGGCCTCGTTTCCATTCGGTTCTTTGACTTCGACTTCTTTGCTTCTGCTCCTCGTCCATCGGCGCCCCGTCCAGCTACCCTTTGTAAGCAGCCTCGCGTGTGGCACCTTATTAAACGCTTTCTAACTATCTGAGTAAACTCCGTATACTGACTCTCCTTTTTCTATCCTGCTATTTCCTTCTTCAAAGAATTCCATCATATTTGACAGCTAAGAATTGCCCTTCACAAAGCCATGCTGACTTCGGCCTATTTTATCGTGAACATCTCAGTACTCTGTAATCCGATTCTTTTTAAAGATCTCTACAATTTTACCAACCACACAAATCAAGTTAACCAGCCAATAATTCTGTAGAAGTGTGTCGACCCGAAAACTTGCCTACTTCCTTCGCTCCATAGATGATTCCACACCCGCTGAGTTTCTCCAGCATTTTGTCTACCAAATAATTCCAACTATTCTGCTTTGCTCCCATCTTGTACAGTGGGGTAATATTGGCCTTTCCCCAAACATCTCCAACCACTCCTGACTCCAGTGATTCTTTAAATGTCACTATCAATGCCTCCACAAATTCTAAATCCACCTCTTTAGAATCATGCGGGGCATTCCACCTGGTCCAGTTGACTTATCCAGCCCTTTCCGCTTGCCAAGCAAATTATCCCTTGGAATAGTTCGTCCACTCTCGTCCACCCGGACTCTCTTGAATATCAGGCACGTTGCTAGTATATTTTACTGTGAAGACTGATGCAAACAAAAGTTATTCAATTCCTCTACCATGTTCTCATTCCCCATTATGCATTATTTCACAGCGGTCCAAAGTGCAGTATTGTCTCTTTCCTATTCTTTATATAATTGAAGAAATGTTTCCTATCCTCTTTTATATTTTTAGCTAGTTTATCTTCGTATTTCATCTTTTCTCCGCGTATTACTTTTTTAGCTTGCCTTCCGTTGTTCTTTAAACATCTACTTAATCCTCTGGATTCCCACTTATATTTGCAATGTTGTATGCCTTCTATTTTAGTCTTACAATATATTGTCCTTGACTTATCTTGTCAGCCACGGTCGCTTCTTTCTCCCCATAGTATCTTTATTACTCTTTGGAATGAAAAGATACTGCAGCGTCAGATTTATTCTCAGAAATTCCTGCCTTTGCTGTTCACCGTCATTCCTGCCAGCGTCCCTTTCCTGACGACTTCGGCCAGCTCCTCCCTCATTTCTCTGTAATCCTCTTTGCTCAGCTGCAATACCGACACATTTAAACTTTCCATCGCATTAATTCTAGATCCTTAAGTAGCTTTATTGCACACTCCTTCCCTTAGTTCCATCTTTATACTTGCAATTTATTGACACCTCCTCCCCCCCCCCCCCCCACCCACCCACACTCTGTAGTTTAACGCTCTATCTACAGCCCTGGTTATACGATTTGCCTGGTGTCTCATCCCCGTGCGTTCAAGTGGAGTCCGGCACGTCGGAACAGTTCCCTCCTTCCCCAATATTGTTGCCAATGTCCAACAAGTTCAAACCCACTGCTCCAACACCAGTCTTTGAGCCAGTCGTTCAATTCTCTAATTTTCTCAACCTTATTCCAATGTGCACGCGGCTCAGGAAGTAATCTGTAGATTATTACTTTCTGGATTATGCCTTTCAATTTGGTACAAAGCTGCACAAATTATTTTATCAGAACCTGTTTTCTCGTCTTACCTACATCATTGGTACCCACATGGACCACAACAACCGGATGTTCCCACCACTCCTCCTCCCACTCAAAGTTAATCTGCAGGTTGGATCATATGTCCTAAAAGCGGGCACAACGGTATTCTCGATCCACGCGACAGAGAACAGTGACAATAACTACAACTATACCATCCACAATGACAACTACGTTTTTCTTCCCCGTTACCTTGGAAGGCATAGGTTTAAGATGAAAGATGAAGCCTTTGAATGGCGCAGCTAAGCACGGTGCCCTGAACAAGTTGTGTGCCCTTCGTACATTCCTCTAACTCAAACCTCACTTATGTTCCCCTGCCGGTCTCGCTAGCAGTAACAACCTCTACATCACCACGGACCACTTAAAAGCAGGTATTCTAGCAACCGTATCTGCCTCCCCAAACGCAGCACGCAGGTAAGTCTCCCCGTCTCTGGTGTGTCTGAAGGTGTGAAGCTCAGATTCCAGGTCGCCCCCTTTGAGTCTTAGATTATAACTCAACAAGCATTTCTTTCAGATGTGGTCACATGTGTCCATGCCGAGCATGATACCAAGTTAAACTTAACCATATGAGTGTATGTGATACATATCACTGCAATCCATGCATCTCCGTATGTCTGTCCAAAAGCGCATTCCAAGAACCCATCACACTCTGCGCAAATAAAAACCTGCCAAGTACAACTCCTGTAAAAATTGCCCCTTTCATCTTAAACCTATGCCCCACTTTGATCATTCCACACTGGAGCGGGGAGGGGTAGCGTGAGGGAAGGGGGGGGGGTGCGTGGAGAGGTTCTCACTGTCCACCCTAACTACGCCTCTCGTAATTTTATCAGGTCTCTATCAAGTGTCGATAACCACCGTTACAGTGAAATAATTCCAGGTATGTCCGACATCTACCCGTACCTGAAACTCTCTAATAGAGTCAACATTCTGGTAATCCTCCGCTACAGCCTCTACAAATCTTCCCTGTGGCTAATTCTGTCTGATCCACCTTGCATTCTGATAAACCTCCTATGAACCGGCTCCAAAGCATCCACATTATTCCTATAATTTGGGCGACTAGGCCGTCTTGCAGAGGTGTACAAAATCAGGAGGCACTATGTTACCGCCAGGAGTGATCAAGAGCCAGAGGGCATAGTTTAAGGTGGGTGGGGATAATATTTACTGGCAACCCAAGGAACACCTTTTTCACTCACATGGTCGTGGGTATATGGTACGAGCTGCATGAACACGGAGTTGAGGCAGGTATCATATTGATATTATTACTAATAGTCCCATCTTGACACATGCCAGTCTATGTTGTAAATTGATTTTAAAAAAAACGCTACCTTATATCGCTACCGTTTTTTCGCCATTTTACTCACCGCCCTCCGCTCCTGCCACACCAAGAATTTTTCCGATCGGTGAAATAATTAAAAAAAAATGACTGTATAAATAATCGTGAGATCAGCTGATTGGGCCTCCTGCCTGTCAATCACCCTGATTAAGATAAGGCCCCCTCCGGGGGGAGAAGGAGCAAAAAATCCCGGATGCCAGACGTGAGTCAGTCACTCTGGAAGATCGAGAGTGAGACTCCACAACTGTGATTCTACGCCGTGAGTAAACTGAAATATGATACTGCAATGTGCTTGCCGTAAATGATTTGTTAGCCCGCAATGTGCTTGCAATAAATGATGACGAGTTAGCCCGCAATTTCGTTGCAATAAATGATTTGTTACCCCACAATTTGCTTGCTATTAATAATGAGATCTTAGCCCGCAATGAGCTTGCAATAAATTATGTTACCCCGCAATGTGGATGCTATACATAATGATTTGCTAGCCCGCAATGTGCTTGCAATACATGATTTGTTACCCCGCAATGAGCTTCCAATAAATGATGATTTGTTAGCCCGCAATATGCTTGCTATAAATGATATGTTAGCCCCCACTGTGCTTGGAAGGAATAAATGATAGCCCGTAATGAGCTTGCAATCAATGATTTGATAGACCGCAATGTGCCTGCAATCAATGATGATGTGTTAATTCGCAATGTGCTTGCAATAAATGATATTTTAGTCCGCATGTGCTTGCAATAAATGATCATTTGTTAGCCCCCACTGTGCTTGGAAGGAATAAATGATATCTTAGCCCCCACTGTGCTTGGAAGGAATACATTGTGTGTTAGCCCCCACTGTGCTTGGAAGGAATAAATGACTTGCTGGCGCCCCCACTAAAGGAATAAAGGATGTGTTAGCACCACTGTGCAGGCAAGGAATAAATGAGTTGTTAGCCACCACTCGTCTAGGAAGGAATACATTATTTGTTGGACCCACGGTGCTTGGAAGGAATACATTATTTTCTAGCCCGCACTGTACTTGTAATACATGCTTTTTAGCGCACAACGTGCTTGCAATAAATGATGACTAGTGAAGCCACATGTGCTTGCAATAAATGATTTGTTAACCCGCAATGTGCTTGTAATAAATTATGATTTGTCAGTCCGCAATGTGCGTGCAATATATAATGATTAGTTAGTCCGCAATGTGCATGTAATACATTATTTGTTAGCTCGCAATGTGCTTGCAATATAGAATGATTAGTTAGGCCGCATGTGCTTGCAATAAATGATTTGTTAGCCCGCAAGGTGCTTGCAAAAAATGATGATTTATTAATCCGCAATGTGCTTGCTATGAATGACGATTTGTTAGCCCGCAATTTGCTTGCAATATATAATGATTAGTTAGCCCGCAATGTGCTTGCAATACATTATTTGTTAGCCCGCAATGTGCTTGCAATAAATGATGATTATGTAGGCCGCATGCGCTTGCAATACATGATTTGCTAGCCCGCAAGGTGCTTGCAATAAATGCTGATTTGTTAGCCCGCAAGGTGCTTGCAATAAATGCTGATTTGTTAGCCCCCACTGCGTTTGGAAGGAATACATGGTTTGTTAACCCCCACTGTCCCTGGAAGGAATAAATCATGTGTTAGCTCCCACTGTGTTTGCAAGGAATAAATGATTTGTTACCTCCCACTGTGCTTGCAAGGAATACATTATTTGTTACCCCCGCTGCACTTGTATATACTAAATGATTTGTTAGACCCCACTGCGCTTGCAAGGAATACTTTATGTCTTAACCCCCACTGTGCTTGCATAGAATAAATGATTTGTTAGCTCCCATTGTGCTTGCAAGGAATAAATAATTTGTTAGCCCTCGCTGTGCTTGCTAGGATTAAATGATATGTTAGCCCGTACAGTGCTTGCAAGGAAAAATGAATTGATAGCCCGCAATGAGCTTGCAATGAAATATGTGTCAGTCCGCAACGAACTTGCAATAAATGATTAGTTAACCCGCAATGTGATTGCAATAATTTATGATTTGTTAGCCGGCAATGTGCTTGCAATATATAATGATTAGTGAGCCTGCTATGTGCGTTTAAGACATTATTTGTTAGCTCGCAATGTGCTTGCAATATAGGATGATTAGTTACCCCGCAATGTGCTTGCAATAAATGCCGATTTGTTAGCCCGCAATGTGCTTGCAATAAATATTTTGTTAGCTCGCTTTGTGCTTGCAATGAATGATGATTTGTTAGCCCGCAATGTGCTTGCAATAAATGCTTTGTTAGCTCGCAATGTGCTTGCAATAAATGATGATTTGTTAGCCCGCCATGAGTTAGCAGCAAATGATTTGTTAGCCCCCAATGTGCTTGGAAGAAATACATGATTCGTTATCTCCCACCGTGCTTGCAATGAATAAATAATGTGTTACCACCCACTGTGCTTGCAAGAAATAAATGATTTGTTAGCACCTACTGTGCTTGCAGGGAATAGACGATGTATTAGCACCCACTGTGCTTCCAAGGTATAAGTGATTGGTTTGCCCCCACTGCGCTTGCAAGGAATACATGATTCGTTAGTCCGCAATGCGCTTGCAATAAATTATGATTTCTTGGCCCGCAATGTGCTTTCAATAAATGATTTGTTAGCCCCCACTACGCTTGAAAGGAATAAATGGTTTGTTAGTCCCCACTGTCATTGGAAGGAATAAATTAGTTCATAGCTCCCACTGAGCTTGCAATGAATAAATGAATAGTTACCCCCAATAGTGCTTGCAAGGAATACATTATTTGTTACCCACACTGTGCTTGCAAGGAATGAATGCTTTGTTAGCCCCCACTGTGCTTGCAAACATTCAAAGATCTGTCAGCCCCCACTGTGCTTGCTAGGAATACATGATTTGTTAGTTACCATTGTGCTTGCAAGGAAAAATTATTTGTAAGCGGCCACTGTGCTTGCCAGGAATAAATGTCTTTTTACACCCACTCTGCCTGCAAGGAATACATGATCTGATTGCCCCCACTTTGCTTGCAAGGAATACATTGTTTGTTAGCCCGCAATGCGCTTGCAAGAAATAAATTATTTGTTAGCCCCCACTGTGCATGTAAGGAATAAATGATATGTTAGCCCCCACTGCGCGTGCGAGGATAAAGGATGTGTTACTCCCAACTATGATCAGCAAGGAATAAACGATATTTTATCCGACACCGTGCTTACAAAAAAAATGATGTGTTAGCCCCCACTGTCCTTGGTAAGACTAAATGATTTGTTTACCCCTACAATGCTTGGAAGGAATAAATGGTTTGTTAGACCCCACTGTGCTTGGAAGGAATAAATGATGTTTTTCCCCAACTGTGCGTGTATGGAATACATGATTTAATATCCCTCACTATGCTTGGAAGGAATAAATGATTTGTTGGCTCCCACGGTTCTTGCAAGGAATAAATAATGTGTTACCCCCACTGTGCTCGCAAGGAATAAATGATGTGTAGCCCCCACAGTGCTTGCAAATAATACATAATGTGTTAGCCACGACTGTATTTGCAAGGAATAAATAATTTGTTAGGCACCACTGTGCTTGCAAAGAATGAATGATTTGTTAGCCCCCACTGTGCTTGCAAGGAATATATTATTTGGTAGCCCCAAAGGAGCTTGCAAGGAATGAATAATTTGTTACCACTCACTGTGCTTCCAAGTAATAAATGATGTGTAGCCCCCACAGAGCTTGCAAAGAATAAATGATTTGTTACCCCCACTGTGCTTGCAAGGAATAAATGATTTGATAGCCCCACTGTTCTAGCAAGGGATAACTTATTTGGTAGCCCCCACTGTGCTTGCAATAAATGATTTGTTAGTCCGCAATGTGCTTGCAATAAATCATAATTAGTTAGCCGGCAATGTGCTTGCAATAAATGATGTATTAGTCCGCAATGTGCTTGCAAAAAATTATGATTTCTTGGCCCGCAATGTGCTTTCAATAAATGATTTGTTAGCCCCCACTGCGCTTGTAAGGAATACATGGTTTGTTAGCCCCCACTGTCATTGGAAGGAATTAATGAGTTCATTGCTCCCACTGAGCTTGCAAGGAATAAATGAATAGTTACCCCCCACAGTGCTTGCAAGGAATGCATTATTTGTTATCCCCACTGTGCTTGCAAGGAATGAATGGTTTGTTAGCCCCCAATATGCTTGCAAGCATTCAAAGATTTGTCAGACCCCACTGTGCTTGCTAGATGACTTGTTAGTCCTCATTGTGCTTGAAAGGAATGAATAATTTGTTACCACTCACTGTGCTTGCAAGGAATAAATGATGTGTACCCCCACAGTGCTTCCAAATAATACATGATTTGTTACCCCCACTGTGCTTGCAAGGAATAAATGATTTGTTAGCCCCAACTGTACTTGCAAGGAATAACTTATTTTTTAGCCCCCACTGTGCTTGCAATAAATGATTTGTTAGCCCGCAATGTGCTTGCAATAAATGATGATTAGTTAGCCAGCAATGTGCTTGCAAAAAAAATGATGTATTAGTCCGCAATATGCTTGCAGTACATGCTGACTTGTTAGCCCGCAATGTGCTTGCTATAAATGATTTCTTAGCCCCCACAGTGCTTGGAAGGAATAAATGATTTGTGTGCCCTCTGTGCTCTTTGAAGGAATAAATGATTTGTGAGCCCCCACTGTGCTACGAAGGAATAAGTGATTTGTTAGCCCCCACTGTGCTTGGAAGGAATAAATGAATTATGATCCCTCTCTGTGCTTGGAAGGAATAAGTAATTTGTTAGCTCCAACAGTGTTTGGAAATAATAAATGATTTGTTAGCCCCCACTGTGCTGGCAAGGAATACATGATTTGTTAGCATCCAATATGCTTGCAATAAATGATGATTTGTTAGCCCGCAATGTGCTTGCAAGTAATGAATAATTTGTCACCAATCACTTTACGTGCAAGGAATAAATGATGTGTAGCCCCCACAGTGCTTCCAAGAATGACTGATGTGTTAGCCGCCACTGTGCTTGCAAGGGATAAATTGTGTGTTAGCCCCACTGTGCTTGCAAGGAATAACTGATGTGTTAGCCCCCACTGTGCTTGCAATAAATGATTTGTTAGACCGCAATGTGCTTGCAACAAATGATGTATAGTTAGCCGGCAATGTGCTTGAAATAAACGATGATTAGTTAGCCGGCAATGTGCTTGCAATAAATTATGTGTTAGCCCGCAATGTGCTTGCAATAAATAATGATTTGTTAACCGGCCATGTGCTTGCGAAAAATGATTTGTTAGCACGCAATGTGCTTGCAATAAATGATGATGGGTTAACCAGCAATGTGCTTGCAATAAATGATGATTAGTTAGCCGGCAATGTGCTTGCAATAAATTATGTGTTAACCCGCAATGTGCTTGCAATAAATAATGATTTGTTAGGCCGCAATGTGCCGGCAATGTGCTTGCAATAAATTATGCGTTAGCCCCCACTGCGTTTGGAAGTAATACATGGTTTGTTGTCCCCACTGTCCCTGGAAGGATTAAAGTATTTGTTAGCTCCCACTGTGCTTGCAAGGATTAAATTATTTGTTACCTCCCACTGTGCTTGAAATGAATAAATTATTTGTTACCCCCACTGCACTAGCAAGTAATATATGATTTGTTAGACCCCACTGCGCTTGCAAGGAGTATTTTTTTTTGTTAAATATTTTTATTATAGAAATATATTTATGAAAATTACAATGTTTTACATAAACGAAAATACATCATTATATACTTTCACAATATTAATAATATTGATATTATTATTAATATTAAAATTTAAGACTGTATGCTTCTATACGCTTTTCTAATTATTTTTTATAAAGTAGGAAATGATAGAGATAAATAATGAAGAAAATATGAAAGCGAATGGAGTGTTAATCATTAATCCGTCATTGGAGATATAGGCATGATTTATTATATATATGTCTTCATCCATTCTAATATTCAGGCCTCAGTCAAGCCCTATTACCGAGCCGTTATGTCTCTGTAAATATTCAATATATGGAGACCATATCCCTCTGAAGAGATGTAACCAGTCCATTAGGACAAGCCTCAATCTCTCCAGATGAAGAGTCTCCGACATTTCTGTATTCCACATTTTGATTGTAGGGGATGTAGGGCCTTTCCAAAATTTTAATATTAATTTTTTCCCAATTATTAACTCATAATCAATAAAAAATCTTTGATTCGTTGTTACTAATTGTTCGGTTTCCAGTATTCCTAGTATTATTAGCTTTGAATCAGGTGTCACAGTTATATTAACAACATCCGAAATTATCCTAAATATTTCAGTCCAGAATTTTGTAATTTTTATACAGTTTGTAAATGAGTGTGACAAATTGGCTTCTAAATATTGACATTTATCACATATAGGAGATACTTTTGGAAACAAGTTATGTAATTTGGATTTTGAATAATATAGTCTATATAGTATTTTGAACTGTATAAGAGAATGTTTAGCATTTGGCGAACAATGATGTATATGTAAACTATCGTCCCATACTTCTGGTCTAATAGTTTGGCATAATTCATTTTCCCAAGATTGTCTATGTATTTCTGTTGATGGAACATCACCTTCCAATAAGATGTTATATATATATATATATATATATGAAATCATTTTTTTCTGTATTCGGATGTTTATTTAAACATTCATCTAATATGTCTGTCTTTCTATTTCTGAGTTCGTGCTTATTTGCTTTAACATAATCTCTAATTTGTAAATATCAAAAGTAATCTTTAGAGTGTAGTCCATAAATTTGTTGTACATCTTGAAATGAAAGGAAGGAGTTTTCCCTATAGAGATCACCGATCTTAGTAATTCCATTATTTTTCCATTGTAAAAAAGCTTTATCCATCATTGAAGGTTTAAACGTAACATTATTTACAATGTTAAGAGATAGTGGTATAGATTTTAGTTTTAATGTTTTCTTTATTTGTTTCCAAATACGTATTCCACTCCTATTATTGGGTTTTCACTATAAGTTTTCTTAGCTAGATTAATATTAGCGAATAATATAGAACTAATTTCAAAAGGAGAACGATCTCCGTTTTCCATATTTAACCAAGTTGGTTGGTTATCTATTTCTTCTGACCAAAAATTCATATTTTCAATGTTAACTGCCCAATAATAAAACATAAAATTTGGTAGTGCTAGACCTCCGTTTATTTTTGATTTACATAAATGTTTTTTTATTTATTCTATGGCTCTTATAATACCAAATGAAGTTAGTGACTATGGAGTCCACCTTTTTAAATACATTTTTAGGGAGATATATTGATTGGATTATTTCTAGCCCCCACTGTGCTTGCATGGAATAATTAAATTATTTTCTAGCCCCCACTGTGCTTGCATGGAATAATTACATTATTTCTAGCCCCCACTGTGCTTGCATGGAATTAATGATTTGTTAGCTCCCATTGTGCATGTAATGAATACATAATTTGTTTGCCCTCGCTGTGCTTGCTAGGATTAAATGATATGTTAGCCCGCACAGTGCTTGCAAGGAAAAGTGAATTGATAGCCCGCAATGTGCTTGCAATAACATATTTGTCAGCCCGCAACTTGCTTGCAATAAATGATTAGTTAACCCGCAATGTGCTTGCAATAATTTACGATTTGTTAGCCCACAATGGTTGCAATAAATGCTTTGTTAGCCCGCAATGTGCTTGCAATGAATGATGATTTCTTAGCCCGCCATGAGCTTGCAACATATAATTTGTTAGCCCCAACTGTGCTTGGAAGAAATAAATGATTTGTTAGCTCCCACTGGGGGCAACCCACTGTGCTTGGATGGAATACATGATGTTTAACCCCTACTGTGCTTGGAAGGAATAAATGATTTGTTAGCTCCCACTGTACTTGCAAATAATAAATAATTTGATACCCTCTCTGTGCTTGCAAGGTATACATGATTTGTAGCCTCCACAGTACTTTCAAGGAGCACATTATTTGTTAGCCGCCATTGTGCTGTCAAGGAATAAGTGATGTGTTAGCACCCACTGTGCTTGCAGGGAATAGATTATTTGTTAGCCCCCACTGTGCTTGCAAGGGATAAGTGATTTGCTTGCCCCCACTGCGCTTGCAAAGAATACATGATAGAAACATAGAAACATAGAAAGTAGGTGCAGGAGCAGGCCATTCGGCCCTTCGAGCCTGCACCGCCAATCAATATGATATGAGTTGTATAATGTGTTAGCCCCCACCGTGCTTGGAAGGAATACGTGATTTTTTCGACCCCACTGTTTATGGAAGCAATAAATGATATGTTAGTCCGCAATATGCTTGCAATAAATGATGATTTCGTGGCCCGCAATGTGCTTTCAATACATGATGTGTTAGCCCCCACTGCGCATGGAAGGAATACATGCATTGTTAGCCCCCACGGTCCTGGGAAGGAATAAATGAGTTTATAGTTCCCACTGAGCTTGCAAGGAATAAATGATGTGTTACCCCCCTCAGACAAATATTTATTGCAAGGAATAAATATTTGTCAGCCCCCACTGCTCTTGCAAATAATAAATGATTTGTTAGCCCAACTGTGCTTGCAAGGAATAAATGATTTGTTAATCGCCACTGTGCTTGCAAGGAATAAATAATGTGTTAGCCCCCACTGTGCTTGTAGAGAATAGATTATTTCTCAGCCCCCACTGTGCTTGCAATGAATAAGTGATGTGTTTGCCCCCCCTGCGCTTGCAAGGAATAAATGATGTATTAGCCCCCACTGTGCTTGCAAGCATTTAAATGAATCGTTTGTCCCCACTGTGCTGGCATGGAATAAATGATTTGTTAGCTCCAATTGTGATTGCAAGGAATACATTATTTGAAAGCCCCGACTGTGCTTGCAAGGAATAAATGGTGTGTTAGCCCCCACTGTGCTTGCAAGGAATACATTATTTGTTAGCGCGCAGAGCGCGTGCAAGGATAAAATATGTGTTATTCCCCACTGAGATAAGCGAGGAATAAACGATTTTTTTAGCCGCCATCGTGCTTCGAATAAATAAATGATTAGTTAACCCCCACTGTGCTAGGAAGGAATATATGATTTGTTTTCCCGCAATCTGCTTGCAATGATTGATGATTAGGTAGACCGCAATGTCCTAGCAATAAATTATGATTTGTTATCCCGCAATGTGCTTGCCAGAAATTATTTGATAGCCCGCACTGTGCTTGGAATGATAAAAGGTTTGTTAGCCACCACGGTGCTTGGAAGGAATACATCATTTGTTAGCCCCTACGGCGTTTGCACGGATTACATGTTTTGTTCCCCCCACTGTGCTTGGAAGGAATAAATAATTTTAGCCCCCATTATGCTTGGAAGAAATATATGATTTATTCGTCCGCAATGTGCTTGAAATAAATGACGATTCGTTAGACCGCAATGTGCTTGCAATAAATGATTTGTTAACTCGCAATGTGCTTGCAATAAATAATGACTTGTTAGCCCACAATGAGCTTACAATAAATGATTTTTTGGCCCGCAATGTGCTTGCAATAAATGATGATTTGTTAGCCCGCAATGTGCTTGCAGATAATGATTTGTTAACCCCCACAGTGCTTGCATTCAATAAATGATTTGTTAGCCCCACTGTGTTTGCAAAGAATAAATGGTCTGTTAGCCCCCACTGTGCTTGCAAGGAATAAATTATTTGTTAGCCCCCACTGAGCGTGCAAGGATAAAATATGTGTTATTCCCCACTGAGATAAGCAAGGATTAAACGATTTTTTTAGCCGCCACCGTGCTTCCAAAAATTAAATGATTAGTTAGCCCCCATTGTGCTTCGAAGGAATATATGATTTGTCATCCCGCAATGTGCTTGCAATGATTGATCATTAGGTAGACCGCAACGTCCTTGCAATAAATTATGATTTGTTGGCCCGCAATGTGCTGGCCAGAAATTCTTTGATAGCCCCCACTGTGCTTGGAATGAATAAACGGTTAGTTCGCCCCCACTGTGATTGGAAGGAATAAATCATGTGTTAGCCCCTACTGCGTTTGCAAGGAATACATGTTTTGTTCCCCCCACTGTGCTTGGAAGGAATAAATAATTTTAGCCCCCATTGTGCTTGGAAGAAATATATGATTTATTCGTCCGCAATGTGCCTGAAATAAATGACGATTAGTTAGACACCAATGTGCTTGCAATAAATGATTTGTTAGCTCGCAATGTGCTTGCAATAAATAATGACTTGGTAGCCCACAATGTGTTACAATACATTATTTTTGGCCCGCAATGTGCTTGCAATAAATGATGATTTGTTAGTCCGCAATCTGCTTGCAGATAATGATTTTTAACCCCCAAAGTGCTTGCATTCAATAAATGATTTTTAGCCCCCACTGTGTTTGCAAGCAATAAAATGTTTGCAACCCCCCATTGTGATTGCAAGTAATAGATGATCTGTTAGCCCCACTTTGCTTTCAATGATTACTTGATTTGTTAGCCCCCAATGTGCATGCAAGGAATACATGATTTGTTAGCCCGCAATTTGCATGCGATAAATGATTTGTTATCCCGCAATGTTCTTGCAATAAATGTTGATTTGTTAGCCTCCAGTGTGCTTGCAATAAATGATGATTTAATAGCCCGCAATGTGTTTGCAATAAATTATTTGTTAGCCCGCAAAGAATGAATGATATGTCAGCCCCCACTGCGCTTGCAGGAAATACATGATTGGTTAGCACCTAATGTGCCTGCAAGTAATGAATAATTTGTCACAACTCACTTTATTGCAAGGAATAAATGATGTGTAGCCCCCACAGTGCTTGCAAAGAATAAAATATTTGTTAGCCCCCACTGTGCTTGCAAGGAATACATTACATGTTAGCTCCCACTGTGCTTGCAACGAATAACTGTTTTTAGCCCCCACTGTGCTTGCAATAAATGATTTGTTAGCCGGCAATGTGCTTGCAATAAATGATGATTAGTTAGCCCGCAATGTGCTTGCAATAAATGATGTGTTAGCCCGCAATGTGCTTGAAATAAATGTTGATTTGTTAACGCCTAGTGTCTTTGCAATAAATGATGATTTGATAGCCCGCAATGTGCTTGCAATAAATTATTTGTTAGCCCGCAATGTGCTTGCAATAAATGATGATTTGTTAGCCCGCAATGTGCTTGCAATAAATTCTTTGTTAGCCCCCACTGTGCTTGGAAGGAATAAGTGAGTGGTTTCCCCCACTGTGCTTGTATGGATTAATGATTTATAGCCTCCACAGTGCTTGCAAATAATAAATGATTTGTTAGCCCCACTGTGCTTGCCAGGTATAAATGGTGTGTTAGCCCTCACAGTGCTTGCAAAGAATGAATGATATGTTAGCCCCCACTGCGCTTAGAAATACATGATTTGTTAGCACCCAATGTGCCTGCAAGTAATGAATAATTTGTCATCACTCAATTTACTTGCAGGGAATAAATGATGTGTAGCCCCCACAGTGCTTGCAAAGAATACAATATTTGTTAGCCCCCACTATGATTGCAAGGAATACATTACGTGTTAGCTCCCACCGTGCTTGCAACGAATAACTGTTTTTTAGCCCCCACTGTGCTTGCAATAAATGATTGGTTAGCCGGCAATGTGCTTGCAATAAATGATGATTAGTTAGCCCGCAATGTGCTTGCGATAAATGATGATATGTTAGCCAGCAATATGCTTACAATAAATGATTTCATAGCCCCCACGATGCTTGGAAGGCATAAATGATTTGTTAGCGCCCTGTGCTCTTGAACGATATAAATGATTTGCTAGCCGCCACTTTGCTTGGAAATAATAAATTATATGTTAGCCCCCACTATGCTTGGAAGGAATTAATGATTTATTATCCCTCTCTGTGGCTTGGAAGGAATAAATGATGTGTTAGCTCCCACTGTGCTTGCAAGTGATAAACAATTTGTTAACCCCCACTGTGCTTGCAAGGAATACATGTCTGTAGCCCCCACTGTGCTTGCAAATAATAAATGATGTGTCAGCCCCCACTGTGCTTGCAAGCAATAAATCATTCGTTAGCCCCCACTGTGCCTGCAAGGAATACGTGGTTTATTAGCCGCCACTGCGTTTCGAAGGAATAAATGATGTGGTTGCCCGCCCTGTGCTGGCGAGCAATAAATGATTTGTAAGCCCCCACTGTGCTCGGAAGTAATACATGATATGTTAGCCCGCAATGTGCTTGTAATAAGTAATGATTTGTTAGCTCGCAAAGTGCATGCAATAAATGAATGTTACCCCGCAATGCACTTGCAATAAATGATGATTATGTTAGCCCGCAATATGCGTGCAATAAAAGATTCATTATCCCGCAATGTGCTTGCAATAAAGGATGATTTGTTAGCCCGCAATGTGCTGGCAATAAATGATTCGTTAGCTCCCAATGTGCTTGCAAGGAATAACTGATGTGTTAGCCCCCACTGCGCTTGCAAAGAATAAATTATGTGTTAGCCTCCACTATGCTGGGAAGTAATAAATGCTGTGTTAGCCTGCACTATGATTGCAAGAAATAAAAGATTTGTTACCCCATGACTATGATTGCCAGGAATGCATGATTTGTTAGCCCCCATTGTGCTTGGAAGGAATACATGATGTGTTTGCCGCATTGCGCTTGCAATAAATGATTTGTTAGCCCACAATGTGTTTGCAATGAATGATTTGTTACCGCAAAATTTGTTTGTAATACATAATGATTTGTTAGCCCGCAATGTGCTTGCAATAAATTATGATGCGTTAGCCCGCAATGTGTTTGCAATATATGTTTGTTAGCCCGCAAACTGCTTCCAATATATGATGATTAGTTAGCCCACTATGTGCTTCCAATATATGACGATATGTTAGCCCGCAATGTGCTTCCAATAAACGATGAGTAGTTAGCTCGCAATGTGCTTGCAAAAATGACGATATGTTAGCCCGCCATGTGCATGCGATAAATGATTTGTTAGCCCGCAATGTGCTTGCAATAAATGATTTGTTAGCCGGTAATGTGCTTGCAATAAATGATGATTAGTTAGCCCGCAATGTGCTTGCAATAAATGATGTGTTAGCCCGCAATGTGCTTGAAATAAATGTTGATTTGTTAACGCCTAGTGTGTTACCAATAAATGATGATTTGATAGCCCGCAATGTGCTTGCAATTAATTTATTTGCTAACCCGCAATGTGCTTGCAATAAATGATGATTTGTTAGCCCGCAATGTGCTTGCAATAAATTATTTGAAAGCCCCCACTGTGCTTGGAAGGAATAAGTGAGTGGTTTCCCCCACGGTGCTTGAATGGATTAATGATATATAGCCTCCAGTGCTTGCAAATAATAAATGATTTGTTAGCCCCACTGTGCTTGCCAGGTATAAATGATGTGTTAGCCCTCACAGTGCTTGCAAAGAATGAATGATATGTTAGCCCCCACTGCGCTTAGAAATACATGATTTGTTAGCACCCAATGTGCCTGCAAGTAATGAATAATTTGTCATCACTCAATTTACTTGCAGGGAATAAATGATATGTAGCCCCCACAGTGCTTGCAAAGAATAAAATATTTGTTAGCCCCCACTATGATTGCAAGGAATACATTACGTGTTAGCTCCCACTGTGCTTGCAACGAATAACTGTTTTTAGCCCCCACTGTGCTTGCAATAAATGATTGGTTAGCCGGCAATGTGCTTGCAATAAATGATGATTAGTTAGCCCGCAATGTGCTTGCAATAAATGATGATATGTTAGCCAGCAATATGCTTACAATAAATGATTTCATAGCCCCCACGATGCTTGGAAGGCATAAATGATTTGTTAGCACCCTGTGCTCTTGAACGATATAAATGATTTGCTAGCCGCCACTTTGCTTGGAAATAATAAATTATATGTTTGCCCCCACTATGCTTGGAAGGAATTAATGATTTATTATCCCTCTCTGTGGCTTGGAAGGAATAAATGATTTGTTAGCTCCCACTGTGCTTGCAAGTGATAAACAATTTGTTAACCCCCACTGTGCTTGCAAGGAATACATGATTTGTAGCCCCCACTGTGCTTGCAAATAATAAATGATGTGTCAGCCCCCACTGTGCTTGCAAGGAATAAATCATTTGTTAGCCCCCACTGTGCCTGCAAGGAATACGTGGTGTATTAGCCGCCACTGCGTTTCGAAGGAATAAATGATGTGGTTGCCCGCACTGTGCTGGCGAGGAATAAATGATTTGTGAGCCCCCACTGTGCTCGGAAGTAATACATGATATATTAGCTCGCAATGTGCTTGTAATAAGTAATGATTTGTTAACTCGCAAAGTGCTTGCAATAAATGAATGTTACCTCGCAATGCACTTGCAATAAATGATGATTATGTTAGCCCGCAATATGCTTGCACTAAAAGATTCATTATCCCGCAATGTGCTTGCAATAAAGGATGATTTGATAGCCCGCAATGTGCTGGCAATAAATGATTCGTTAGCTCCCAATGTGCTTGCAAGGAATAACTGATGTGTTAGCCCCCACTGCGCTTGCAAAGAATATATTATGTGTTAGCCTCTACTATGCTGGTAAGTAATAAATGCTGTGTTAGCCTGCACTATGATTGCAAGAAATAAAAGATTTGTTACCCCATGACTATGATTGCCAGGAATGCATGATTTGTTAGCCCCCATTGTGCTTGGAAGGAATACATGATGTGTTTGCCGCATTGCGCTTGCAATAAATGATTTGTTAGCCCACAATGTGTTTGCAATGAATGATTTGTTACGCCAAAATTTGCTTGTAATACATAATGATTTGTTAGCCCGCAATGTGCTTGCAATAAAAGATTCGGTACCCGGAATGTGCTTGCAATAAATTATGATGCGTTAGCCCGCAATGTGTTTGCAATATATGTTTGTTAGCCCGCAAACTGCTTCCAATATATGACGATATGTTTAGGGGTAACGTGAGGGGGAACTTCTTTACTCAGAGGGTGGTGGCTGTGTGGAATGAGCTTCCAGCAGAGGTGGTGGAGGCAGGATCTATTTTAACATTTAAAAGTAAAGTTGATAGGTATATGGACGTGAAGGGAATGGAAGGGTATGGTCTGAGTGCAGGTAGATGGGACTAGGGGAAAACAAATGGTCGGCACGGACTGGAAGGGCCGAGAGGGCCTGTCTCCGTGCTGTAATTGTTATATGGTTATATGTTACCCCGCAATGTGCTTCCAATAAACGATGATTAGTTAGCTCGCAATGTGCTTGCAAAAATGACGATATGTTAGCCCGCCATGTGCATGCGATAAATGATTTGTTAGCCCGCAATGTGCTTGCAATAAAGGTTGATTGGTTAACCCGCAATGTGCTTGCAAAGAGTACAATATTTGTTAGCCCCCACTGTGCTTGCAAGGATTAAGTGACATGTTAGCCCCCAATACGCTTGCGAGGAATACAGGATGTGTAAGCCCGCACTGTGCTTGCAAGCAATAAATGAGTTTTTAGCCTCCACTGTGCTTGCAAGGAATAAAATATGTCTTACCCCCCACTGTGATTGCAAGGAATACATGTTTTATTAGTCCACACTGTGCTTGCAAGGAATGGATGATTTGTTAGCCCGCACTGTGCTTGGAAGGATTACATGATTTGATAGCCGGAATGTGCTTGCAATAAATTATGTGTTAGCCCGCAATGTGCTTGCAATAAATAATGATTTGTTAGCCCGCAATGTGCTTGCAATAAACGAGTTCTTAGCCCGCAATGTGCTTGCGATAAATGATTTGTTAGCCCGCAATATGCTTGCAATAAATGATAATGTGTTAGCCAGCAATATGCTTACAATACATGATTTCATAGCCCCCTGGATGCTTGGAAGGAATAAATAACGTGTTAGGCCCCTGTGCTCTAGAAAGATATAAATGATTTGTTAGCCCCCACTGTGCTTGCAATATATCATGAATTGTTAGCCCGCAATGTGCTTGGAATAAATTATTTGTTAGCCCCCACTGTGCTTGGAAGGAATAAATGATTTGTTTCCCCCACTGTGCTTGTATGGATTAATGATTTATATCCCCCACAATGCTTGGAATGATAAATGATTTGTTAGCCCCACTGTGCTTGCCAGGTATACATGAAGTGTTAGCCCTCACAGTGCTTGCAAAGAATGAATGATATGTCAGTCCCCACTGCGCTTGCAAGAAATACATGATTTGTTAGCACCCAATGTGCCTGCAAGTAATGAAAAATTTGTCACCACTCACTTTACTTGCAAGGAATAAATGATGTGTAGCCCCCACAGTGCTTGCAAAGAATACATTATTTGTTAGCCCTCACTTTGCTTGCAAGGAATACATTACGTGTTAGCTCCCACTGTGCTTGCAACGAATAACTGTTTTTTTAGCCCCCACTGTGCTTGCAATAAATGATTTGTTAGCCGGCAATGTGCCTGCAATTAATGATGATAAGTTAGCCGGCAATGTGCTTGCAATAAATGATTTGTTAGCCCGCAATGTGCGTGCAATAAATAATGATGTGTTAGCCTGCAATGTGCTTGCGATAAATGAATTGTTAGCCCGCAATGTGCTTGCGATAAATGATGTGTTAGCCCGAAATGTGCTTGCAATAAATGATGATGTGTTAGCCAGCAATATGCTTACAATAAATGATTTCATAGCCCCCACGATTCATGGAAGGAATAAATGATTTGTTAGCGCCCTGTGCTCTTGAAAATTATAAATGATTTGTTAGCTCCCACTGCGCTTGGAAATAATAAATTATGTGTTAGCCCCCACTCTGCTTGGAAGGAATAAATGATTTATTATCCCTCTCTATGCTTGAAAGCAATAAATGATTTGTTATCTCCCACTGTGCTTGCAAGTGATAAATAATGTGTTAACCCCCACTGCGCTTGCAAGGAATACAAGATTTGTAGCCCCCACAGTGCTTGCAAAAAATAAATGATGTGTCAGTCCCTACTGTGCTTGCAAGGAATAAATGATTTGTTAGCCCCCACTGTGCTTGCAAGGAACAAATCATTTGTTATCCCCCACTGTGCATGCACGGCATACGTGATGTATTAGCCCCCATTACGTTTAGAAGGAATACATGATGTGGTTGTACTCACTGTGCTGGCGAGGAATAAATGATTTGTGAGCCACAACTGTGCTCGAAAGGAATAAATGATTTGTTAGCCCGCAATGTGCTTGTAATAAATAATGATTTGTTAGCTCGCAATGTGCTTGCAATAAATGAATTGTTACCCCTTGCAATAAATGATGATATGTTAGCCGGCAATATGCTTGCAATAAAAGATTCATTATCCCGCAATGTGCTTGCAATAAAGGATTATGTTTTTGCCCGCAATGTGCTTGCAATAAATGATTCGTTAGCCCCCACTGTGCTTGCAAGGAATAACTGATGTGTTAGCCCCCACTGCGCTTGCAAAGAATAAATTATGTGTTAGGCTCCACTATGCTGGGAAGTAATAAATGCTGTGGTAGCCTCCACTATGATTGCAAGAAATAAAAGATTTGTTACCCCATGACTATGATTGTCAGGAATGCATGATTTGTTAGCCCTCGCTGTGCTAGCAAGGAATAAATGATTTGTTAGCCCCCATTGTGCTTGGAAGGAATAAAATATTCGGTTGCCGCAATACTCCTGCAATAAATGATTTGTTAGCCCACTATGTGTTTGCAATGAATCATTTGTTACCCCGAAATGTGCTTGTAATACATAATGATTTGTTAGCCCGCAATGTGCTTGCAATAAAAGATTTGTTACCGGAGTGTGCTTGCAATAAATTATAATGCGTTAGCCCGCAATGTGTTTGAAATATATTCTTTGTTAGCCGCAATGTGCTTCCAATATATGATGATTAGTTAGCCCGCAATATGCTTGCAAAATATGACGTTATGTTAGCCCGCAATTTGCTTCCAATAAACGATGATTAGTTAGCCCGCAATGTGCTTGCAAATGTTGACGATATGTTAGCCCGCCATGTGCATGCAATAAATGATTTGTTAGCCAGCAATGCGCTTGCAATAATTGATGATTTGTTAACCAGCAATGTGCTTGCAAGGAATATAATATGTGTTAGCCCCCACTGTGCTTGCAAGGAATAAGTGACGTGTTAGCCCCCACTACGCTTGCAAGGAATACATGATGTGTAAGCCCGCACTGTGCTTGCAAGCAATAAATGAGTTTTGAGCCCCCACTGTGCTTGCAAGGATAAAAAAATGTCTAACCCCCTCTGTGATTGTAAGGAATACATGGTTTATTAGTCCACACTGTGATTGCAAGGAATGGATGATTTGGTAGCCCACACTTTGTTTGGAAGGATTACACGATTTGATAGACGGAATTTGCTTGCAAATAATTTATTTTACTTTCAATAATTAATGATTTGTGAGCCCGCAATGTGCTTGCGATAAATGATTTCTTAGCCTGCAATGTGCTTGCGATAAATAATTTGTTACCCCGCAATGTGCTTGCAATAAATGATGATGTCAGCCAGCAACATGCTTACAATAAATGATTTCATAGCCCCCTGGATGCTTGGAAGGAATAAATGACTTGTTAGCCCACTGTGCTCTTGAAAGATATAAATGATTTGTTGGCCCCCACTGTGCTTGGAAATAATAAATTATGTGTTAGCCCACAATGTGCTCGGAAGGAATAAATTATTTATTATCCCTCACTGTGCTTGGAAGGAATACATGATTTGTTTGCTCCCACCGTGCTTGCAAGTAATAAATAATTTGTTAACCCACACTGTGCTTGCAAGGAATACATGATTTGCAGCCCCCACTGTGCTTGCAAATAATAAATGATGTGTCAGCCCCCAATATGCTTGCAAGGAATAATGATTTGTTAGCCCCCATTGTGCTTGCAAGGAATAAATAATTCGTTAGACCCCGCTGTGCCTGCAATGAATACGTGATATATTAGCCCCCACTCCATTTCCAAGGAAGAAATGGTGTGGTTGCCAGCACTGTGCTGGCGAGGAATAAATTATTTGTGACCCCCATTGTGCTCGGAATGAATAAATGATTTGTTAGCCCGCAATGTGCTTTAATAACTAATGATTTGTTAGCCCGCAATGTGCTTGCAATAAATGAATTGTTACCCCGCAATTCACTAGCAATAAATGATGTTATGTTAGCCCGCAATATGCTTGCAAAAAAAAAAATCAATATCCCGCAATGTGCTTGCAGTAAAGGATTTGTTAGCCCGCAATGTGCTTGCAATAAATGATGACTTGTTAGCCCCCAATGTGCTTGCAATTAATTATGATTTGTTAGCCACCAATCTGCTTGCAATAAATGATTTATTATCCTGCAATGTGCTTGCAATAAATAATTCGTTAGCCCCCACTGTGCTTGCAAGAAATAACGGACGTGTTACCCCCTCTGCGCTTGCAAAGAATAAATTATGTGTTAGCCTCCACTGTACTGGGAAGTAATACATTATGTGTTACCCTCCACTATGCTTGCAAGAAATAAAATATTTGTTACCCCATTCTGATTGGAATGAATAAAAGATTGGAATGATTGTGATTGTTACCCCTCCGTGATTGCCAGGAATGCATGATTTGTTAGCCCCCGCTGTGATTGCAAGGAATAAATGATTTGTTAGCCCCCATTGTGCTTGGAATGAATAAAAGATTTGTTTGCCGCAATGCGCTTGCAATAAATGATTTGTTGACCCACAATGTGTTTAAAATGAATGATGTTTTACCAAATCATTATGTGCTTGCAATACAAGATTTGTTACCCGGAATGTGCTTGCAATAAATTATGATGCGTTGGCTCGCAATGTGTTTGCAATATATGTTTTGTTAGCCCGCAATGTGCTTGCAATATATGATGATTAATTATCCCGAAATGTGCTTGCAATAAATGACGATATGTTAGCCCGCAATGTGCTTCCAATAGTCGATAATTAGTTAGCCCGCAATATGCTTGCAAAATATGACGTTATGTTAGACCGCAATTTGCTTCCAATAAACGATGATTAGTTAGCCCGCAATATGCTTGCAAAAGTTGATGATATGTTAGCCCGCCATGTGCATGCAATAAAATGATTTGTTAGCCCGCAATGTGCTTGCTATAAATGTTGATTTGTTAACCCGCAATGTGCTTGCAAGGAATACAATATGTGTTAGCCCCCCACTGTGCTCGCAAGGAATAAGTGATGTGTTCGCCCCCACTACGCTTGCAAGGAATACATGATGTCTAAGCCCGCACTGTTTCTGCAAGCAATAAATGAATTGTTAGACGCCACTGTGCCTGCAAGGAATAACATATGTCTTACCCCCCACTGTGATTGCAAGGAATAAATGGTGTATTAGTCCACAATATGCTTGCAAGGAATGGATGATGTGTTAGCCCACACTCTGCTTGGAAGGATTACATGATTTGATAGCAGAAATGTGCTTGCAATAAATGATTTGTTCGCCCACAATTTGTTTGCAATTAATAATCTGTTACCTAGCAATGAGCTTGCAATTAATGATGTGTTAGCCCGCAATGAGCTTGCAATCAATGATGAATAGTTATCCCGCAATGTGCTTGCAATATCTCATGATTTGTTTGCCCGCAATGTGCTTGCAATAAATTATTTGTTAGCCCACAATGTGCTTACAATAAATGATGATTAGGTATCCCGCAATGTGCTTGCAATACATGATTTGTTAGCCCGCAATGTGCTTGCAATACATGATTTGTTACCACGAAATGTGCTTGCAATATATATTATTATTTGTTAGCCCGCATTGTGATTGCAATAAATGATGTGATAGCACGCAATGTGCTTGCAATACATGATTTGTTACCCAGAAATGTGCTTGGAATATATAAGTATTTGTTAGTCCGGAATGGTCTTGCAAAAATTGATTTGTTATCGTGCAATGTGCTTGCAATAATTGGCCATTAGGTTGCCCGCAGTGTGCTTGCAATAAATGACGACTAGTTAGCCCGCAAAGTGCAAACCATAAATGATCTGTTAGCCCCAACATGCTTGCAACAAATTATGATTAGTTAGCCCGCAATGTGCTTGTTATAAATGATTTGTTACCCCGACATGTCCTTGAAATATATAATTATGTGTTAGCCCGCATTGTGATTGCAATAAATTATGTGTTAGCACGTTATGTGCTTGCAATACATGATATGTTACCCCGAAAAATGCTTGTAATATATAATTATTTATTTGTCCGGAATGTGCTTGCAAAAAAAAAATTGGTAGCCCCCACTGTGCTTGCAAGGTGTAAATGACTTGGCACTCCCCATTGTGCCTGCCAGGAATAAATGATTTGATAGCCCCCACTGTGCTTGCAAGGAATAGATGATCTGTTAACCTCCACGGCGCTTGCAAGGAATACGTTATTTGTTAGCCCCCACTGCGCTTGCAAGGAATACATGTTCTGTTACCACCCACTGTGCGTGGAAGGAACAATTTATTTTTTAGCCCGCAATGTGCTTGTAATAAATGATGATTAGTAAGCCCGCAATGTGCTTGCAATAAATGATTTGTTAGCCGGCAATGTGTTTGCAATAAATGATGATGTGTTAACCTCCACTGCGCTTGCAAGGAATACATCATTTATTACCCCCACTGCGCTTGGAATGAATACATGATCTGTGAGCCCCCACAGTACTTGCAAGGACAACATTATTTGTTAGCCCCCACTGTGCTTGAAAGGAATAAACGATTTGTTAGCTCCGCACAGTGCTTGCAAGTAATAGATGATTTGTTAGCCTCCTCTGTGCTTGCAATAAATAGATTATGTGTTAGCCCCCACTGTGCATGCAGTGAATACATTATTTGTTAGCCCCCACTGCGCTTGTAAGAAATAAATTATTTGTTACCCCCACTGTGCTTGCTGTGAATAAATGATTCGCTAGCCGCCACTGTGCTTGCAAGGAATAGATGCTTTGCTAGCCCCCATTGCGCTTGGAAGGAATAAATGATTTGTTAGCCACCACTGGGCTTGCAAAGAATAAATTATTTGTTATCCCCCATTACTTGCAAGGAATACGTGATTTATTAACCCCCACTGTGCTTGGAAGGAATACATGATTTCTTAGACCCCACTTTGCTTGCATGGAATAAAATATTTGTTCCCCCCCCCCCCCACGGTGATTGCAAGGAATAAATTTTACTTCGGAGTCACGTGAGTGACTACGTGAATAGAAGCCCGTACAGCCGTTGGTGCGTCATGACGTCAGACGCTGGTGCAGTCGGGAACGGTTGGAGCAGCAGCGCTCCTCCGAGCGGTAAGTTTAAACGGGTTACACGAAAAACTGGAGAATTCAGCGGGTGCAGCAGCATCTAAGGAGCGAAGGAGATGGGCGACGTTTCGGGTCGAGACCCTTCTTCAGACTTCACCCTCCATTCTCCAGCATCTGCAGTTTTCGTTAACAGGTTTAAACGGAGGTAAGGTTTGTTGAAATACTTTACCACAGGTCATTTTCTGCGACGGTTGAGAGTAGATATGTTGCAGAAAGTGAAGAAGGTGTCGGCGAGGCGCTCCGGGGGTAGAAAGGAGAGTGACCAGGAGAGTGTTGAGGATGGAGGCCCGTCTGGTACACACCTGGTCCGGTGCTGGCTACACAGCCAGTGGTTGCGGACCCACTGCCGGGGGGCAGTGGAGGCTTGCACAGTAGGGTGGAAGGCCACTGGCAAGTCTCTGTGGCCCGTAGATGAGTCGGGCCTGGAGGTTATACCCTCCATAGGAGAGTCTGTTTGATCACGGCTCTCCCACATCGAGATTCTATTACAAAAGAATGCTCGACAGGGACCAGCTCCGTGAGGAGGAGTGGTGCCCAAGCCAGGCTGATGGAGAGCTTGTGCTAGCAGCACCTGTTTCAGGGCTGCAGAACTATCCTGCTGTGAGGAGGATGTTCCAGCTCCGTGAGGAGGAGTGGTGCCCAAGCCAAGGACTGATGGAGAGCTTGTGCTAGCAGCACCTGTTTCAGGGCTGCAGAACTATCCTGCCTGTGAGGAGGATGTTCTATCAGGGCCGTTTGCTGACACTGTTTCTATGCTGGGGGAGAGCAAGGTGTTCGGTTGGAGGTAATTCCGAACATTGCTGGGAAGTTTGCTGAGTGTAGAGAGGCAGGAAAGGCGATTGATGTAGAATGGCCGAAGCCATTCAGTATATGCTCTCCCACCAGTTACAGGAGCTAGCTATGGATGAAGTAGCAAAAAAAACTATAAAGCTCCTGTTAATTGTGATCTCCTGAAGGTACCGGTGGTTAATCACCAAATTTTGCATAGATGGGTTTGCCTGCTAGGGCCCAGAGATGAAGTTTTAAAAAAGTGCTTAAACTGTTGTAAGCAGGTATTACAGCTGTGGTGAAAGTTACTGATACAAATGATATGGTTGAAGCACACCAGGATGAACTGGGGACTCCTTTGTAATGCATTTTGAAATTAATAATGTCGGGAGGGCCGCTATTAGGCCAGTGCTAACCGGAATTTGGCGAGTTGTGCAAACCGACCAGTGTACCACCACGAAATCTGTTGTTTGGTGGTAACCTTGCAAAAAGGGTCAAAGACTGTTATGAGTTGTTAACCATGGCCCTCATTAAGCCAGCTGGAAGCAAGGCAAAAAAGGTTCTCTACAAGAAGTCGAGGACAACAAGGCCGCAAGGAAAGATGCTGGTAAGGAATATAACATTTGACAGACGATGAATTAACTGACGTTCCTGTTCAAATTGGGGAAGGTTTAAAATTGTTCTCAAACAATGGCAGCAGTTGACATCAGATTTGTTCATACTTAGTGTATTGAAGGGGTGAAAAATTGGATTTTACTATGACAGTCCGTTACCTAATCAACATTTTCCCTAGTTGTAAACTTATTTTTCACATGAGGAAAATGTGCTTATTCAAGCAGAGATTCAGTCGTTACATAAGAAGGGGTGATTGAGCCTTCTGTCTATCAAAGTCAACAATTTTTCTGTCAAGTATATTTCCCAGATCTAAAAAGACTGGGGGATGTAGAATTATTCTGGATTTATCGAATTTGAACAAATGTGTTTGTTATAGGCATTTCAAAATGGAGAACATTACCGCGGGCAAACATCTAGTGTCCAAAGGGTATTATATGGCAACCATTGATTTAAAGAATGCGTATTACGCAGTGTCTATTCATGGTGATGATAGAAGATATTTGAAATTTATTTGGATGACTGAGCTGTGGCAATTTAGGACATTGCCGAATGGATTAATTCAGCTCCTAGATTATTTACTAAATTGGTAAAAAAAAAAAAAAAAAAAAACCTGTGTTAGCATTGCTTAGAGCTCAGGGGCATGTGGTAATGGCCTATTTAGATGATTTCTGATTGTTGGAAGACTCATGCTGAAACTCAATCATCAGTTTCAGTTGTTAAAAATCACTTTTGAACAAATGGGATTTGTTATTCACCCAGGTAAATCTAAATTATCACCAGTCCAAATTATTGATTATCTGGGAATTTTACTATTAATTCCAATCACATGTTGGTAACTTTGCCCAGGATAAAATTGAATCAGTTAATTGAGGACGGTGTTTAATCTCGTTGGAGAACAACGGCCTTTGATTAGACAAGTAGCCAGTTTTATTGGGAAGTTGTTGCAGCCTTTCCAGGTGTGCAGTATTGTCCTCTGCATTATCAAACAATTACAACCATCAACGGAACAGGCACTGAGAATACAAAGGGGCTATTTTTGATAGGCCCTATGCAGTTATCAGCTGGGGCGATTGCTGACATACAATGGTGGATAGTACATGTTTCAAAAAATTTAAGGAAGTTTTTTCGTGGAATCACCGTCACTGATATTACAGACTGATGTGAGTGCACTGGGTTGGGGTGCAACAGATATGTCTTCTAGTTGTGGAGGCAGATGGAATGTGGATGAGACATCGCTTCCTCAATTAAGAGGGATTGATTATTTAGAGTTGTTGGGCACCTGGTATGGGCTCAAAGCTTATTGTTCTACAAGGAGGGATCTGCATGTGCAGCTCAGATTCACAACACCACAGCAGTGGCATATGTAAACCACATGGGTGGAGTTAATTCACAGTCTTGTGATAGACTGGCTAACCCGATTTGGAGCTGGTGTATTGACCAAAATATCTGGCTTTCAGCACTTTATTTGCCAGGAAGAGGTCACGTCAGTTAATGACAACATTGAATGGATGTTAAATCAGGATGTGTTTAACCAAATGATTGATCAGTATGCATTGCCAGATATTGACTTGTTTGCATCTCGATTAAATCATCAGTTACCTAGATATGTTTCATGGTAACCAGATACTGGGGCAGTAGCAGTGGATGCATTTTCGCTGCATTGGGGAGGAATGTTTGTGTATGTATTTCCTTCATTCTGTCTCATCAGCAGATGTTTTGCAAAAGATCAAGGAGGACTCCGCTTCAGGGGTATTGGTAGTGCCAGATTGGCCTACACGAGCACGGTTTCCCGTTGTATTACAAATGGCTAGGGAGCCTTACATGCTTATGCCCAAGAATAAAAATCTACTGGTAAATCCAGTCACTGGGGATCAACATCCTTTATAGATCGTATTGATCTGTAATTTGCAGATTTTAAGGAGGCCAATACCTGGGGAGAGGACTGTCTCATCGGACGGTTGATGTTCTCACGTCGGCCTGCAGGTATAGTACACAGCTGCAATATATCACCTATATAAGGAAGTGGGAGCAATTCTGCCTACAGCAGGAAATTGTATATCACACGGCAGGGATCACGGATGTATTGGAGTTTGTCAACTCTTTATTTTGACCAAAAAATTAAGTTACAGTGCAATTAATTCAGCCTGAAGTGCTCTGTCTTCTTATTTACCTATGAATGCAGAATTGCATACAGTAGGACACATCCGTTAGTTCACGATTCATGAAGGGAGTTTTCAATTCTAATCCTCCTAAACTCAGGTATGCCGGTATTTGCAATGTGATTGAGGTTTTTATGCTTCTTCGCCAGTGGGCTCCGGTTACAAGCCTATCTATAGCCAAATTAAATATGAAGGTGGTCATGCTTCTGGTGTTGGTTTTCAGCCCAACGTGTACAAACATTGCAAAAGCTACGGCTAGATAGAATGCAGGTGTCGGCTGATGCCATTATATTTTATGTCTATGATTTGCTTAAACATAATAAAAGAGGCATGACAGGATGTAAGATGGTGTTTTCAGCATACCCCGCAGATGATCGCTTCTGTATAGTCCTCACATGTATCTCTTTACATTGAGATTACTAAACCTCTGAGAGGAACAGAGTTGGCTTTGTTTATTAGTCACAAAAAAAAACACACAGTAAGGTGTCGGTGCAAAACGATTTCAAGGTCCTCGCGGCCGCAGGATGTCCAGTGAGCTAACTTTTCTGAGGTTTTGTCACAAGCCGATTTCAAGGCTCGGGGTGTTTGCTGATTCTGGTGTCAGTACTGTTACATTTTTCCCCTGAGTTAGAGGGGTTTGCGGCTTATGATTTGAGTTTGTAAATAAACTGTTATTTCATTAACAAATGTATTACTGATGCATGATTGATTGTTAACGACTTTTGAGTCAATCCAGGGCAGTGTGAACGTCGGATTTGAGTCTGCGGCGTGAATTCACAGTGCTTTGAAGTCTTCACATAGTCACTCACGTGACTCCGAAGTAAAATAGTAAGATTAAACGAGAACTTACCAGTTTGAAGTTTGATCTTTATTTTATGAGGAGTCGAGTTGAGGGACTACGTGCCCTCCGCTCCCACCCTCATAGATCTCATCTGGTAGTTCTAGTGTTATCATCTTACCGTTATACTTCGGCCATTGTTAGCTGTGAATTCATTCCGCTGCTTTGAAGATTGACGCACCAACGGCTGTACGGGCTTCTATTCACGTAGTCCCTCAACTCGACTCCTCATAAAATAAAGATCAAACTTCAAACTGGTAAGTTCTGGTTTAATGTTACTATTATTTGTTATCCCCCACTGTGCTTGGAAAGAATAAATGATTTCGTAGCCCGCAATGTGCTTGCAATAAATGTCGATTAGTTAGCCCGCAATGTGCAAGCCATAAATGATTTGTTAACCCCCAATTTGCTTGCAACAAATGATGATTTGTTAGCCGGCCGTGTGCTTGTTATAAATGATTTGTTACCCCGAAAGGTGCTTGCAATATATATGTATTTGTTAGCCCGTATTGTGAATGCCATACATAATGTGTGAGCACGCAATGTGCTTCCAATACATGATTTGTTACCCCCGAAATGTGCTTGGAATATATAATTATTTGTTAGTCCGGAATGTGCTTGCTATCAATGATTTGTTACCCTGCAATGTGCTTTCAATAATTGACGATTAGTCAGCCCGCAATGTGCTTGCAAAAGATGATTAGATAGCACCCACTGTGCTTGCAAGGAATAAATTATGTGTTCCCCCCACTGTGCTTGCAAGGAATAGATGATTTGTTAGCCTCCACTGCGCTTGCAAGGAATACGTTATTTCTGAGCCCCGACTGTGATTGCAAGGAATAAATGATTTGTTAGCCCCCACTGCGCATGCAAGTAATACATATTGTGTTACCACCCACTGTGCTTCGAAGGAATATATGATTTGTTACCCCGGAATGTGCTTGCAATAAATGATAATTTGTTATCCTGCAATGTGCTTGCAACAAATGATTTGTGAGCCCCCACAGTGCTTTGAATTAATACATTATTTGTTAGCACCCACTGTGCTTGGAAGGAATAAACGAATTGTTAGCCCCCACCGTACTTGCAAGTATTAAATGATTTGTTAGCCTCCACTGTGCATGCAATTAAAAAAAAATATGTGTTAGCCACCACTGTGCTTGCAATGAATAAATTATTTATTAGCCCCCACTACGTTTGCAAGGAATAAATGATTTGTTACCCCCAGTGTGCTTGCAATTAATTAATGATTCGTTAGCCCCATTTGTGCCTGCAAGGAATAGATGAGTTGTCAGCCCCCACTGCGTTTGCAAGGAATAAATGATGGTTTGGCCCCCACTGCGCTTGCAAAGAATAAATGATTTGTTAACCGCCACATTCTTGCAAGGAATAAGCGTTTCGTTAACACCCACTGTGCTTGGAAGGAATGCATGATTTGTTAACCCGCAATATGCTTGCAATAAATGATTTGTTAATCCGTAATGTGTTTGCAATAAATTATGACTTGTTGGCCCGCAATCTGCTTGAAATAAATGATTTTGTTAGCCCCCAATGGGCTTGCAACAAATGATTTGTGAGCCCCCACAGTGCTTGGAAAACAGTATTTTTTAGCCCCCACTGTGTGTGGAAGGAATAAACAATTTGTTAGCCCCCACTGTGCTTGCAAGGAATAAATGATGTGTTAGCCCCCACCGCGCTTTCAAGGAATAAATGATTAGTTTCCCCACTGCCCTTGCAATTAATACATGATGTGTTAGCCCCCACTGTGCTGCAAAGGATAGGTGATTTTTAGCCCCCACTGCGCTTGCAAGAAATACATTATTTGTTAGCCCGCACTGCGCTTGGAAGAAATACATGATTCGCTAGCCCGCAATGTGCTTGAAATAAATGATTTGTTAGCCCGCAATGTGCTTACAATACATGATATGTTACCGCGAAATGTGCTTGTAATATATAATTATTTATTAGCCCGCATTGTGATTGCAATAAATGATGCATTAGCACGCAATGTGCTTGCAATACATGATTTGTTACCCCGAAATGTGCTTGGAATATATAATTATTTGTTAGTCCGGAATTTGCTTGCAATAAATGATTTGTTACCGTCCAATGTGCTTGCAATAATTGACGATTAGTTAGCCCGCAATGTGCTTGCAGATAATGATTTGTGAGCCCGCACAGTGCTTGCAAGGAATATATGATTTGTTAGCCCCCATTGTGCTTGGAAGGAATACATTTTTTTAGCCCCCACTGTGCTTGTAATACTTGATTTGTTACCCCGAAATGTGCTTGCAATATATAATTATTTATTAACCCGCATTGTGATTGCAATAAATGATGTGTTAGCACGCAATGTGCTTGCAATACATGATTTGATACCCAGAAATGTGCTTGGATATATTTGTGTTTATTAGTCCGGAATGTGCTTGCAATTTATGATTTGTTAGCCCCCACTGTGCTTGCAAGGAATAAATATTTTGTTAACACCCAATGTGCATACAAACAATGATGTGTTAGCCCCCACTATGCTTGCAAGGAATAACTGATTTGTTACCCCCACTGTGCTTGCAAGGAATAAAATATTTGATAGGCCCCACTGTGGTTGCAAAGAATAGATGATGTGTTAACCTCCACTGCGCTTGCAAGGAATACATTATTTGTAAGTCCCCACTGTGATTGCAAGGATAAAATATGTGCTGGCCCCCAATGTGTTTGCAAGGAATAAATTATTTGTTAGACCCAACTGTGCTTGCAAAGAATATATGATTTATTAGCCCCCACTGCGCTTGCAATGATTAAATGTTTTGTTACCCACCACTGTGCTTGGAAGGAATACATGATTTGTTACCCCGCAATGTGCTTGCAATAAATCATGAATTGTTGGCCCGCAATGTGCTTGAAATAAATGATGTGTTAGCCCGCAATGTGCTTGCAATAAATGATGATTCGATATCCGCAAAGTGCTTGCAATAATTGACAATTACCTAGCCCGCAATGTGCTTGCAAAAAATTATTTGTTAGCCCGCACAGTGCTTGCAAGGAATATATCATTTGTTAGCCCCCACTGCGCTTGCAAGAAATAAATGATTTGTTAGCCCATACTGTGATTGGAAGGTACACATTATTTGTTAACCCCCACTGCACTTGCAAGGATAAAGTAGTTCTAAGCGCCCACTGAGCTTGGAAGGACCAAATGATTTGTTAGCCCCCACTGCGCTTGCAAGGAATTAATAATTTGTTAGCCCCCACCGTGCTTGCATGAATTAAATGATGTGTTAGCCCGCACTGTGCTTGCAATGAATCATTTGATAGCCCGCAATAAATGATGATATGTAAGCCCGCAGTTTGCTTGCAATAAATGATTTGTTAGACGGTAATGTGCTTACAATACACGATTAATTGTTAGCCCGCAGTGTGCTTGAAATACATGATCTGTAAGCCCCCAGTGTGTTTGGAAGGAATAAATTATTTTCTTAGCTCAAACTGTGCTTGGAAGGAATAAGTGATTTGTTAGGCCCCACTGTGCTTGGAAGGAATACATGATTTGTTAGCCCCCACTGTGCTTGTAAGGAATACATGATGTGTTAGTCCCCACTGTGTTCGGAATGAATAAATTATTTGTTAGCCCGAACTGTGCTTGCAAGGAATACATTATCTGTTAGCCCTCACGGTGCTTGCAAGGAGTAAGTGATTTGTTTGCCTCCCAATGCGTTTGCAAGGAATACATGATTTGTTAGCCCCCGCTGTGCTTGCAAGGAATACATGATTTGTTACCCGCACTCAGATTCCAAGGAAGAAACGATTTGTTAGCCCCCATTGTGCTTGCAGGGAATAAATGATGTGTTAGCCGTCACTGTGCTTGGAAGGAATAAATAATGAGTTAGCCCGCAATGTGCTTGCAATAAATGGTTTGTCAGCCCGCAATTTGCTTGCAATACATTATTTGTTATCTCGAAATGTGCTAGGAATAAATAATGATTTGATAGCCTGCAATGTGCTTGCAATAAATGGTTTGTTACAGCGCAATGTGCTTGCAATAAATGATGATTTGTGAGCCCGCAATGTGCTTGCAATAAATTATTTATTAGCCCGCACTGTGCTTGCAATAAATGACGATTCGTTAGCCCGCAATGTGCTTGCAATAAATGATGATTTGTTAGCCCGCAATTTCCTTGCAATAAATTATGATTTGTTAGCCCCCAGTGTGCTTGCAACAAATGATTTGTGAGCCCTCACAGTGCTTGGAAGGAATATATTATTTGTTAGCCCCCAATCTGCTTGGAAGGAATAAATGATGTGTTAGCCCCCACCATGCTTGCAAGTAACAAATGATTTGTTAACCTCCACTGTGCTTGCAAGCAATAAATTATGTGTTACCCCCACTGTGCCTGCAATGAATAAACGATGTGTTACCCCCACTGTGCTTGCAATGAATAAATGATTTGTCTACCCCCACTGTGCTTGCAAGGAATACATGATTTGTTAGCCTCCACTGTGCTCGGTAGCAATAAATGACTTTCTCAGGCACACTGTGCATGTAAGGAATAAATTATGCTTTAACCCCCACTGTGCTTGGAAGTAATAAATGATTTGTTATCCCCCACTTTGCTTGGAAGAAATACATTATTTGTTACCCCCTGTGATTGGAAGGAATACATCATTTGTTAGCCCGCAGTGTGCTTGCATTAAATGAGTTGTTAACCCGCAATGTGCTAGCAGTACATGACTTGCTATCCCGAAATTTGCTTGCAATATATAATGATTTCATAGCCCGGGTGTGCTTGCAATAAAGGATATGGTTCCCGAAACATGCTTGCAATTAATGATGATCTGTTAGCACTCAATGTGCTTACAATAAATGATGATTAGTTTCCCGCAATGTGCTTGCAATAAATGATGATTATTTTTGCCCGCAATGTGCTTGTGTATACCAATCGTATTACAAATGTAAAGTACTTTGGTCAACTAGAGTTGTTTTCTTAAACGTGCTATATAAATACATGTGACTTGTCCTGTTTTGACACTGTGCATGCAAGAAATACATATTGTCTTAGCCCCCGCTGTACCTGCAAGGAATAAAGTAGTTTTGCCCACATTGCGATTGCAAGGAATAAATCCAAGGGTAGCCCCCATTGTACTTGGAAAGAATAAATAACTTTTTACCCACACTGCGCTTGTAAGGAATAATTGATGTGCTAGCTTCCTCTGTGCGTAGAAGGAATAAATGATTTGTTTCCCCGCAATGTGCTTGCAATAAATAACTTGTTAGCCCGCAATGTGCTTGCAATAAACGAATCGTTAGCCCACATTGTGCTGGCAATAAATGATTTGTTAGCCCCCAATGTGCTTACAATAAATTATTTTAGCCCGCTATGTGCTTGCAACAAATGATTTGTTAGCCCGCAATGTGCTTGCAATAAATGATTTGTTAGCCCGCAATGTGCTTACAATAAATGATAATTAGTTATCCCGCAATGTGCTTGCAATAAATGATTATTTTTTTATCCCGCAATGTGCTTGCAATAAATGATGATTTGTTAGCCCGCAATGTACGTGCAACAAATGCATTTTAAGCCTCCACTTTGCTTGGAAGGAATACATGATTTGTTAGCCCACACTGCGCTTGGAAGGACTAAATTATGTTGTTAGCCCCCACAGTGCTTGGAAGGAATAAATGATGTTGTTAGCCCCCACTGAGCTTGGAAGGAATACACGAGTTGTACGCCCCCACTGTGCTTGGAAGGAATAAATAATGTATTACCCCCATTGTGCTTGCAATGATTTAATAATGTGTTAGCCTCCACTGTGCTTGCACGGATAAATGGTTTGTTAGCTCCCACTGTGCTTGCAAAGTATAAATGGTTTGTTAGCTCCCACTGTGCTTGCAAGTAATACATTTTTTGTTAGCCCCACTGTGCTTGCAAGGAATAAATAATGTGTTAGCCTCCACTGTGCTTTCTTGGAATAAATGATTTGTTAGCCCGCAATGTGCTTGCAATAAATTATTTTAGCCTGCAATGTGCTTGCAATAAATGATGTGTTAGCCCGCAATGTGCGGCTTTGAGTGTGTGATGGTGTTTGCGTGTGATAGAGTGTGTGCGTGAGCCAAGCAGCCATGAGTCAACTGCCAGCCCACTAGCCGTGAGTCAACAGCCAGCCCACCAGCAGTGAGTCAACTGCCAGAACACCAGCCTTGAGTGAGTGAACTGTCAGCCGACCAGCCGTGAGCGAGTGGACTGTCAGCCCACCAGCCGTCAGTGAGTCAGTCAACTTCCAGCCCACCTTTGGCCTACTCGAAACCACGCATTTCGTCCCACAAGGCTAGCCCAGAAGCCCAAAAGGCCCATATTCGCCCAGGAGCGTCATTTTGGCCCAAAATCCCCATGCAGACCAGGAACCGTCCAGAAAAAGATATTTTCACTGAGATGTTGCTAATATCAGTCTCTTCGTCCCATCAGGCATTTACTAGCCCAGGAGGAGTCCCTTCGGCCCATCAGCAAGTGTTACCCCTGTCATAAGAGTATTTTTCTCCCTCCCTTCATTGGCACCCATGTGAGATCCACGCCACGATAGACTTTCGACCAGGGCACTCGACCACACATTTCACTGTACCAATTGGTACATGTGGCAAATAAATGTATCTTGTATCTTAACTTTCCACCATTTTTGATGTGATCTTTAAAAAAAGATGAGAAATGTTTAAAATTGATTCTTCACCCACTCCCCCTTCTCTCTCACGGAATCTCTCACCTGTTTATGGCAGAATTTCTGGAATTTTCTGAGCTGCCAGCCCACCAGGCCTGAGTGACGGAGCTGCCAGTCCACCAGGCCTGAGTGACTGAGCTGCCAGCCCACCAGGCCTGAGTGACTAAGCTGCCAGCCCACCAGCCCTGAGTGACTGAGCTACTAGTCCACCAGGCCTGAGTGACTGAGCTGCCATTCCGCCTGGCCGGAGAGACTGAGATGCCAGGTCTGAGTGAGTGAGCTGCCGGGCCTGAGTGACTGAGCTGCCAAGCCTGAGTGACTGAGCTGGCAGCCCAAGAATCAATTCGGCACACACTAGCGTCCATACTAGCCCTCCGGAGACCAGTCCCGTCGGCCCACAACACCCATTCTAGCGTTACAGGAACACCCCCCCCCCCACACACACACACACACACACACACACACAGACCAGCAATATTGTAATTGGTGGAGAGGTGGATTATTGCGTCGGGGGACTAGCCCTCCCGAACAGGTCCCACTTTGTCCTGTAACATTTACAGGTACATTGATAGCAAAGATGTTGAGGGATATGGCATAAACGTGGGCATCTGATAGGTGAGGCATTTTGGTAGTCATGTAGGAGTTCCGGCTTCCATGCAGTATTACTTCATAGCTGGCGGGTGCAGGCTTAAAATGACGGGCATCTTTATCTAGGGGGGTTTAGATTTACTATAACTAAAGACCGGCCCTGTTGCTCAGAAGGGTAAGGAAAAGAACAGGAGGGCAGCAGTATTAGGGGACTCTATAGTTAGGGGGTCAGATACGCGATTCTGTGGACGCAGTCAGGAGACCCAGATGATCCCCCCTGGTGCCAGGGTCCGGGATGTGACTGAACGTGTCCAAGATATCTTGAAATGGGAGGGAGAGGAGCCAGAGGTCGTGGTACATATAGGTACCATTGACATAGGTAGAAAAAGAGAGGAGGTCCTGAAAGGAGAATTTAGGGAGTTAGGAAGAGTGTTAAGGAGAAGGAACGCAAAGGTAACAATCTCAGGATTACTGTCTGTGCCACGCGACAGTGAGAGTAAAAATGGAGCAAGGTGGAGGATAAATGCGTGGCTAAAGGACTGGTGCAGAGCACAGATATTCAAGTTTCTGGATCATTGGGACTTCTTTTGGGGAAGGTGTGACCTGTACAAAAAGGACGAGTTGCACTTGAACCCGAGGGGAACCAATATCCTGGCGGGGAGATTTGCAAAGGCTACTGGGGAGAGTTTAAACTAGATCGGTTGGGGGAGGGACTCAAATAGAGAAGGCAAGTAGTCCCTTTGTGAGGCAGGAGGCAGAGAAGAGTAGCAGTCATACGCAACACGTAGGGAGGAAAGAAGAAAAAAATAACAAACGGAGAATAAGAAGTGGAGGGTTTCTTAAATGTGTGAGCAGAGAGACAGGGGGTGTAAATGAGGATAGGAGCAATACGTAGCGACGTGAAAAGTGGCAGGAAAACAAATCCAGGGCAAAAATCTAAAAGGGCCACTTTTCAACATAATTGCAAAAGGGCCAAGAGTGCGGAGAGTGTTTGTAGGGTTGTGGGGTTAGGGGACTGTGGGAGTTGGGGTGTGGTCTATGTGGGTGGTGGAGGGGTGTGGGTGGTAGATGCGATTGCGAAAGAGTGTGGGGACGGGGGGTATGGCGGTGGTGTGGGTGTGTAGGATGTGAGGTGTGCGTGTATGGGAGGACGTGTGGGCGAGAGAGGTGTAGGGGACGGTGTGTGGGGGGAGCGTGTGTGAGAGAAGCGTGTGTGTGGGGGAGGGGTGAGTGGGGATGGGGTTGTGGGGGAGGGAATGGCGGGGGTATGGGGGCCGGGTGGGTGGGGGTGGGTGGGGGTGTGGGGGGGAGGGGGGTGTTGGGCTCGTTTCGTCCAGAGACCATTCCTCAGAGTGTGTCTAAAGGGTCTCGACCCGAAACGCCACCCATTCCTTCTCTCCAGTGATGCTGCCTCTTCATCTGTGTTACTCCAGCATTTTATGTCTATCTTTGGTGGTGTGGTGGGAGGGGGGTGCGTGTGGGAGGCTGTGTCTGTGGGAGGTGTGGTGTGTGGGGTGGGTATTTGTAGGGTTGTGGGTGTAGAGGGATGTGGGGATAGGAGAGGGGTGTATGTGGGAGCGGGAGGGTGTAGGTAGTAGGGGTCTGGGTAATTGAGGGGCCGGGGTTTGGGGGGTGGGTGTGGTGAATGGGGCGTGTGTGTGTGGGGGATGAGGGTGTGGGTGTAGGGGATGGCTGTGGGGGAGAGGGGTGTGGTGGAAGGGTGTGGGTGTGGGCGGTGTGGGGTGTGGGTATAGGGGATGGGTTTACTGGTGGGGGGTGTGGGGGAGGGGGTGTGTGGAGGAGGTGGTGTGGGTGTGGAGGATGGGGGTGTGGGTGTAGGGGCGGGGTGCGGGAGATGATCGGTGGGGGAGAGGTGTGGGGGAGGTGGTGTGAGGCAGGTGGGTATCGGGGGGTGTGGGGGATGGTGGTGTTGGTGTAGGGGAGGGGTGTGGGGGAGGGGGGGATTGGGTGAAGGGGTGGGGGGGGATGTGGAGGAGAGGGGTTTGGGGGAAGGGGTGTGGGGGGGGATGTAGGGGATGGGGTGCGGTGGGGGGGGTGGGGTGTGATGGGTGTGTGGGGGAGGGGGTGTGGGGGGAGGACTGGGGTGGGGGGTGGAGAGGCGTGGGAAAAGGTGGTTTGGGGTACGGATTGTGTATGGAGTGGGTTGTGTGGGGAAGGTGGGTGGTGGGGGCTGTGTGTGCGTGGAAGGATGTGTGTGTGCGAGAGGTGGCTTGTCGGGTCGTGGGGGTAGGGGAGTTGGGGGTAGGGGAGTTGGGGGTAGTGGAGGGGTTGTATGTGGGAGGGGTGTGGGTATTACGAGGATTGCGGTAGAGTGGGGGGATTTGTGATGAAGTCGGAGTGGGAGAGGGGTTGGGGGCGGTGGAGTGTCGTGGAGGGGGTGTGGGGAGATTGTAGCGGAGAGTGGTGTGTTGGAGGGGGATGTGTGGGGAGGTGGTTTCTGTGGGGTATGGAATGTGTGCGGACGGTGTCTGTGGGGTTGTCGTGGTAGTGGTTTGTGGGAATCGGGGAGGGGAGTATTTTGTGAGGAGTGGGGTGTGGATGGTAGAGGGCAGTGTGAGGGAGTGTGGGGGACGGGGGTGGGGAGGGGTGAGGGTGTGGGGGATGGTGGGTGTGGGAGATGGGTGTGTGGGGGATGGTGTGTGGGGGGGAGGGCTTGTGGGGGAGGATGTGTGAGGGGAGGGGTGGTGCGCGGGTGGGTAAATGGGGAAGTGGGTGTGGGGTGCGTTGTGGTGTGTGGGGGAGGGGCGGTGTGTGGGGAGGGTGAAGGGGTTGTCGGGGCGTGCGCTGTGATGAAGGGAGGGTGTGGAGAGGGGGTTTGTGGGGGAGGATAGTGTGGGGGTGGGGTGTGTGTGGGGTGGTGAGTGGGTGTAGGGGGCGTGTGGGAAGGTGGGTGCAGGTGAGTGGGGAGTGTGGGAGGTGTGTGGGCTCACCGGTTCCCGGTCCCCGCTCCAACAGCACTCTTCGTCCCAGGACCCGACTCCGGACTCACCACACTGCTCCCGTCCCCAGCACCTATCGCGCTCACAATCCGCCCCCGCGTACATAGCCCTCCCCTCCCCCCCCCACCCCCCCCCCCCCCCCCACCCCCGCGAACACAGCCCACACTATTCTGCTTCAGCTTTATGCTCTGCGGCTTCTGGGCGAGCGGGTTCTGGACGTGCTCAGCGGGTGCCGTTGATATTCTCTAGCGGGTACCGTAAGGGGCGTTACCTTCATGATGACTGAAAGACGGGAAGACTAATCTGCTGGTCCCACATTCTTTTTAATCTTCATCACTTTTGTAATCTTCCACCGTTCGGAAATTTGTGCGCATGCAGCAGAGGAGAACAGTTAGTAAGTTGGCGAAAATATCGTAGCGATATATGGTACCAGTATTGGGCAGATTTAAAAACAACGCAGACCTGAAGTGGTCAAGATGACAGTTTTAGTAATAGTAAAAATTGTACCTGCCTCAATAACTTAATCTGGCAGTTTGTTCTATATACTTACCATCCTCTATATGGAAAAAAGTTGTGCTTTATTTTAGTTAAGTTACGACATACAGGATGGGAACAGGTCTTCGGGTCCACCGAGTCCATTCCTACCAATTATCACCCACACACGAATTCTATCCTTCTCTCGAGAGACAATTGGTAGAAGCCAATTAACCTGCAAGCCTGCGCGTCTTTGGGATGTAGGCGGAACACCCAGAGAAAACCGACATACGATACGATACGATACGATTATACTTTATTGCCAGAACAAGTCTGACATTTGTTTTGCATCACAGAAGCTCAATTTTCAGCATCACAAAAATAGAAAGGAGGAGCGAAAGAATACACGCATCAAGATATCAAGCCAGGATCCCAAAATACCGGCATTTGACAAGACATTACAATAACAGAAGAGCACATTTATGGCCCGTCAGCTTTCGTTTGATCTGGGATTAAGCGTCGTGTTTAGTTCACGGATTGACTGGTGCTCAAAACAGCCCCTCATTCTAACCTTATTAAATTTTGGAACCCAACATCTCCGCTTTTTTGGTAACATATTGTACTCACATAGAGGTATCGACCAGAGAAGGGGCAGTGCTGGACCTCCTGTTAGGAAATGAGGCAGGTCAGGTGACAGAGGTATGCGTTGGTGAGCACTTCGGGACCAGTGATCACAATACCATTAGTTTCAATATAATTATGGAGAGAGTCAGAACTGGACCTAGGGTGGAAATTTTTGATTGTAGAAAGGCTAACTTTGAGGGAATGCGTAAGGTTTTTAAAGGAGTGAATTAGGACACTTTGTTTTATGGGAAGGATGTAGAAGAGAAATGGAGGACATTTAAAGGGGAAATTGTAAGAGTACAGAATCTTATGTCCCTGTTAGGTTGAAAGGAAATAGTAAAAATTGGAAAGAGCCAAGGGTTTTCAAGGGAAATTGGACACTTGTTTCGAAAAAAGAGAGATATCTACAATAATTATAGGAGGCATGGAGTAAATGAGGTGATAGAGCTTCACCTAGCGAGGACCAGATCATGGCAGATCTCGTTATGTTTTTACTAGTTACCATAAAACCCTCCAGTCCTTTACTTCTTGCAGTGAAAACTACCTTCTCATTCACTTTCAAATTCCTTGGTCACCTCAATTTGTATATAGATCAGCAGAACCTTTGATCTCACCCGAGCAGACTTTCCCTGCAAAGGTCTGGATGTTGAGTAGAACGTAAAGCCCTTAATCCTCTTCCCCCTCCCCCCGCAATCTGGTATATTTGCACATTTCCAGATACAAGGTGCAATAATGGCAATCCAGCCAAAGGTCAGGCAAAGCAGAAGAGCTAATTATTAATTCACAGTTCCCATTCCAAGGCTTTGCTCTTAAACACTCAAGGCCATTGTAGGAACTTCGGTATATATTCATTAAATATTTATGCAATAATAACAGGTTGAATTTTAATACTTACTACAAAGGGAAAATAATTAAATCAATCAACATCAAGGGTCACTCACCATAAGCTGCTTCAAGTCTGCTCTCTCAGCAGGATTCTTTATCAAGCTGATAAAATAAACAAAGCAATATTTGACTGCAAATAGCAATAGATCTCCACCCACAGTTCATTTTAAAAGGAGATATTGGAATAATGGGTTATTTCCATGGTATCCTGCTCTCTCCACAACACGGCAGTGAGAGCAGCACACCGAGGGTATCTTCAGGAGGGGAATATGTCCCTAGTGAGCTAGCTACCTGAAGCTCATTCCAAGCTCACATGCTGGCTTTGAGATGGTTCTTCTATCTGATACAAGCATGTGAGCTAGACAAACTCTTCACCTACGAGCACAGAGGGAGGAAAGAAGAACTGGAGATACTTCAAAGGCAGCAAGTTTTATTAACAAAGGAGCTGATTAATGGGGAAACAAAAGTCTGCAGATGCTGGAGTCTGGAGCAAATAAAAACAGAGAAACTCAGCAGGTCAGGCAGGATCTGTGGAGGGTCATGGATTGACGACATTTCAATACCCTTTGGACTGAAAAGGTGGAGGGCAGGATGGCCAATATACAATGAGAGGAGAGGTAGGGGTGCAGCGAGATCTTCCACACAAGAACTGAATCCGAGTGATGATTGGTGGCTAGAGTTGTGGGGGAAAGGGGGTAGATATAACAATATAGGTTGGGTCATGATTAATTAGAGGTAACCAGGGGCCACAGATAATCTGATGGGAAAAGGTAAAAATGGGACCAAATAAGGGAGATGGGAGTGGGCGGATTGGAACATGGGGGAGGGGGGGGGGGGTGGGGGAAGGATCTGAAGGGAGGATTATGTGAGTGGGGAAGTAGCTGGGTGTGAGGGGGCAGGTGTTGGGAAATAAGATTATGTGTGGAGAATCTGGATGGATGGAGGAACAGAGGAGCCGACATTTACTAGAATGTTGCCAGGGTTCCAGCAACTATGTTACAGAGAAAGGTTGAACAAGTTAAGTCTTTATTCTTTGGAGCGCAGAAGGTTAAGGGGGGACTTGATTGAGGTCTTTAAAATGATGAAAGGGATAGACAGAGTTGACGTGGATACGTTTTTCCCATTGAGGGTAGGGAAGATTCAAACAAGAGGGCATGACATGAGAATTAAGGGACAGAGGTTTCGGGGTAACGTGAGGGGGGACTTCTTTACTCAGAGGGTGATGGCTGTGTGGAATCAGCTTCCAGCAGAAGTGGTGGAGGCAGGATCGATTTTAACATTTAAGAGTAAAGTGGATAAGTATATGGACGTGAAGGGAATGGAGGGGTATGGTCTGAGTGCAGGTAGATGGGACTAGGGGAAAACAAATGGTCGGCACGGACTGGAAGGGCCGAGAGGGCCTGTTTCCGTGCTGTAATTGTCATATGGTTATATGGTTATATGGTTACTCACTATTCAGAACGTTGTAGGTGTCAGAGGAAATGTTAATGGCCATCCTTAGTATGTTTTAAGGTGGGATGAATGATGTCATTTTTGTAGTGGTTGACCTGCAATCTTTGAGCATTTTTTTATCTATTGGAGCAGTTTTGGTTTAGAAGTAGCAGACATACTCTTGTACTATGTGATATTGCAATACACCAATAATATAAATTAATACGAGGATTTGTTAACTTTCACGAAATGATCTTCGTCGGCGGAGAAATCAGTTTATTTGTTTAGTCAATTGCAAATCTTACACAGGGAAAATGTAAAAACTCCAGACATGCAGCACCGAACGCGGGTCTCTGGTGCTGTGAGGCAGCAACTCCACTGCTTCGCCACTGTGCCGCCAGTTTCCTATTAAATCTCGGCTCTCACCACAAACCTATGCCATCTAATATTTTTGACTTTTTCTCAGTTTTTTTCAAGTGAAAGGTGTAGCCATGGGCAACTGACACGAGACTCAGCTATACCTGTCTTTCTGTTGGCTACATTGAATAGTCCGTTTCCCGACCTACCACGCCACCATCCCCAACTCTCCCACTGCTATATTGACGACGGCATCCTGTAACTGTGCAGAACTGGTTGATTTTATCTTCCCGACCATCAAACTAACTAGGTCTATCTCTGACACATCTCCCCCCTTTCTAGACCTTTCTGTCTCCATCACAGCAGAGACTATGCACAGATGTGTACGGTAAACTCATTGATTCCTGCAGTTACTTTGAGTACTCCTACCAACTTATATCCGGGAAGGGTACACTACTCCTTATTCTCAATTTCTCAGTCACAATCTCCTCTAAATAGGAGGCTTCTCTCTTTAGTGCATCCGCTTTCATCAGTAAACATGCCCCCCCCCCCCCCCCCACGCTGTTGTGAATGGATCCGTCTGCCATGACTGCCCTGTTCTTGCACTCCCTCTCCTCAGATAGATGGCTAGAGTTCTGGTCCTGACCTTTCACCCCAACATACTCCCCATCCAATGGGATGAGGATGTGTCTGCGAGCTGACGTTTAATCTATGCAAAATAGAAGTCAGTTCGCCAGACATCTACAGTAGCTCCCACTAGTTTGTGGGCTTGATTAGACTTGAATTGGTTTGCAGTGAGTGAAGTACTCCACATTCAGCTGAACTAGAATTGGGCAGTCCTTTAGGATGGTCCCTCGATTAGGCCACTAGTTCCACAGTCAGGTTATACATATACTTCCACGAGTGAACGAGTGATGCACACCTTTTCACTTTATTACAGAGGTTTGAGGTAACATTTTCCTCAAGCATAATGAAGCTTGTGCAAATATGAACTTGCCTATCAATTAGACATAAGGTGAATGCTTTATTTCCATTTTACTTTTGAGCTGGGTTGCCAAATAAGGCAATTTAAAAGAGTACCATGGTCGATAACTGTAGGATGTGCTAAATGAATCTACAAGCAACGGCAGATGCTGGTTTACAGAATAAAACAGAACGTGCTGGAGCGATTCAGCTAGTCAGAAAGCAACCTCGGAGGGAATCAGCAGGCGACATTTCATTATGTTATGGTAATTACAGAGACATGGCTGCTGGAGTGCCAGGGCTGGGAACTGAATATTCAAGGGTTTACATCGTATCAAAAAGACAGACAGTTGGGCAGAGGCGATAGGGTTGCTCTGTAGGTGAGGAATGAAAGATGCAAGAGGTGACATTGAAACAGGAGATGGGGCGTCTGTATGGATAGAACTAAGGAAATGTAAGATTAAAATACCCTAATGGGACGGCTACAGGCCCCAGACAGTAGCGTGGATATAGGGTGCAAGTTTAATCAAGAGTTACAATTGGCATGTCGTAAAGGTAACGCTACAGTTGATATGGGAGATTTTAACATGCAGGTAGAATGGGAAAATCAAGTTCCTACTGGAACCCAAGAAAAATATTTAGTGTAGTGCCTTCGCGATGGATTCTTAGAACAGCTTGTACTGAAGCCTACCATGGCGAAAGCAATTCTGGATTTAGTGTTGTGTAATGAACCGCATTTGATCAGGGGACTTAAGGTTAAGAAGCCATTCGGTGGAAGTGACCATAATATGATACGTTCTAATCTACACATTGAAAGGAAGAAGGGTAAATTAGAGGTGTCAATATAACAGTTGAACAAATGCAATATGGACCTATGATGGAGTATTTTTACTTCAAACCCACCATCACCAACCATATGCAGTGCTTTTACTTCAAACCCACCACCACCAATCATTTGCAGTGTTTTTAATTGAAACCCACCACCACCAACCATTTGCAGTGGGTTTACTTCAAATCCACCACCACCAACCATTTCCAGTGCTTTTACTTCAAACCCTCCACCACCAACCATTTGCAGTGCCTTTACTTCAAACCCACCAACACCAACCATTTGCAGTGCTTTAACTTCAAACGCTCCACCACCAACCATTTGCCGTGCTTATACATCAAACCAACCACCAACAACCATTTGCAGTGCTTTTATTTCAAACCGACCACATTTTTATTTTCAAACCTTATTAAGGGATACTCAAGGTCAGTAAAACCACACTCACAGTTTAGTAGACATGTGTACAGTGTTACTCACAGCTCTGACTGAGATACGTTACACTCTCACTTCCCCCATCTTGCAGAGACTGGATGAAGCACTCAACGCTTCCGGGTTTTATAGGCCCTCCGGAAGGGGCGTGGCCTTCAGAACAGATAATCTCAACATGTTTTAAACACAATGAAGCAAATGGCATGTTGGCCTACATAACACGAGAAGTTGAGTATTGGAGAAAAAAGGCCCTTCTGCAGGGGCCCTAGCGAGACCACACCTGGAGTATTGTGTGCACTTTTGGTATCGAGTTTGAGGAAAGGCATTTCTCCAAATTAGGGAGTACAACGTAGATTCACCAGGTTAATTCCCGGGATGTTGGGACTGTAATATGTTGATAGAATGCAGCGGACGGGCTTCTATACTCTGGAATTTAGATGGATGAGGGGAGGAGGGGGGTTTCATTGAAAGTTACATGATTATTAAGGGTTTGGACACGCTAGAGGCAGAGGCCCACAGGAGCCGTTGGAAGAAGAGGAGGAGGGGGAGGAGCGACACCCGACCGGTAAGGATAAAAATCAAGCGCGGGGCTTGTTTTTCCAGAGGCCCACAGGAGCCGTTGGAAGAAGAGGAGGAGGGGGAGGAGCGACACCCGACCGGTAAGGATAAAAATCTAGCGCGGGGCTTGTTTTTCCAGAGGCCCACCGGAGCCGTTGGAAGAAGAGGAGGAGGGGGAGGAGCGACACCCGACCGGTAAGGATAAAAATCAAGCGCGGGGCTTGTTTTTCAGAGGCCCACAGGAGCCGTTGGAAGAAGAGGAGGAGGGGGAGGAGCGACACCCGACCGGTAAGGATAAAAATCTAACGCTGATTGGTGGAAGAGAACCCGAGGAAGCAGCTGATTGGGTGCAACCCCGGGTTTACAATTTTACATTTCTGCCTTCTGGGAGTGAGGGATTCTGGGAGTTAAGGATTCAGTATTTAGTAGTAAAGTTTAAAGGATACGTTTTTGTTTTTTTTAAATATTTAATACAGTGTAATTTGGGAGTAAGGTATGGCAGTAGAGATTGGCCCCGTGGTTTGTTCAGCCTGCAACATGTGGGAGATCAGGGAGATGGTCGGTGTCCCTGGTGACTACGTTTGCAGGAAGTGTGTCCAGCTGCAGCTCCTGGCAGACCGCATTGAACGATTGGAACTGCGGCTGGATTCATACTGGAGCATCCACGATGCGGAGAAAGTCGTGGATAGCACGTACAGTGAGTTGGTCACACCGCAGGCAAAAGGTAAGAGGACAAGAAGGGAACGGGTGGCCAATAGCCAGCAAAGCAGTAGGCAGGTAGTGCAGGAGTCCCCTGCGGTCATCTCCCTCCTAAACAGTTATACCATTTTGGATACTGTTGAGGGAGATGGCTCATCAGGGGAATGCAGCAGCAGCCAGGTTCATGGCACCATGGGTGGCTCTGCAGCACATGAGGGGGGGAAAAAGAGGGGATGGGCAATAGTAATAGGGGATTCAATTGTCAGGGGAATAGATAGGCGTTTCTGCGGCCGCAAACGAGACTCCAGGATGGTATGTTGCCTCCCTGGTGCAAAGGTCAGGGATGTTACTGAACGGCTGCAGAACATTCTGGAGGGGGAGGGTGAACAGCCAGTTGTCGTGGTGCATGTTGGCACCAACGATATAGGTAAAAAAAAGGGATGAGGTCCTACAAGGTGAATTTAGGGAGCTAGGAGATAAACTTAAAAGTAGGACCTCAAAGGTAGTAATCTCCGGATTACTACCAGTACCACGTGCCAGTCAGAGTAGAAATAGGAGGATAATGCAAATGAATACGTGGCTTGAAAAGTGGTGCAAGGGGGAGGGATTCAAATTTTTAGGGCACTGGGACCAGTTCTGGGGGAGGTGGGACCGGTACAAACAGGACGGTTTGCACCTGGAATGGAATGGAACCAATGTTCTTGGGGGAGTGTTTGCTAGTGCTGTCGGGGAGGATTTAAACTAATGTGGCAGGGGGATGGGTACAAGAGCAGAGAGGCAGGAGGGTGTAAAATGAGGGTAGAAGCATTAGGTAGCAAGGTGAAAAGTAAAAGTGGCAGTCAGACAAAACCAGGGCAAATATCAAAAAGGGCCACTGTTCAGCAAAATTGTATAAGGGGTAAGTGCGTTGTAAAGACGAGCCTGAAGGCTTTGTGTCTCAATGCAAGGAGTATTCGTAATAAGGTGGACGAGTTGAACGTGCAGATAGATATCAATGATTATGATATAGTTGGGATCACGGAGACATGGCTCCAGGGTGACGTAGGCTGGGAGCTGAACATCCAGGGATATTCAATATTCAGGAGGGATAGAGAGAAAGGAAAAGGAGGTGGGGTAGCGTTGCTGGTTAGAGAGGAGATTAACGCAATGGAAAGGAAGGACATTAGCTTGGAGGATGTGGAATCGGTATGGGTAGAGCTACAAAACACTAAGGGGCAGAAAACGCTCGTGGGTGTTGTGTACAGGCCACCTAACAGTAGCAGAGAAGTTGGGGATGGTATCAAACAGGAAATTAGAAATGCGTGCGACAAAGGCAAAACAGTTATAATGGGTGACTTCAATCTACATATAGATTGGGTTAATCAAATTGGCAGGGGTGCTGAGGAAGAGGATTTTTTGGAATGTATGCGGGATAGTTATCTAAATCAACATGTAGAGGAACCAACGAGAGAGCAGGCTATTTTAGACTGGGTTTTGAGTAATGAGGAAGGGGAAATTAGCCGTCTTGTTGTACGTGCCCCCTTGGGCAAGAGTGACCATAATATGGTTGAGTTCTTCATTAGGATGGAGAGTGACATTGTTAATTCAGAAACAATGGTTCTGAACTTAAAGAAAGGTAACTTTGAGGGTATGAGACGTGAATTGGCCAAGATTGACTGGCAATTAATTCTAAAAGGGTTGACGGTGGATATACAATGGAAGACATTTAAAGACTGCATGGATGAACTACAAAAATTGTTCATCCCAGTTTGGCAAAAGAATAAATCGGGGAAGGCAGTGCATCCGTGGATAACAAGGGAAATCAGGGATAGTATCAAAGCAAAGGATGATGCGTACAAAGTAGCCAGAAAAAGCAGCATACCAGAGGACTGGGATAAAATCAGAGACCAGCAGAGGAGGACAAAGGGCTTAATTAGGAAAGGAAAAATAGATTATGAAAGAAAACTGGCAGGGAACATAAAAACTGACTGCAAAAGTTTTTATAGATATGTGAAGAGAAAGAGGTTAGTTAAAACAAATGTAGGTCCCTTGCAGTCAGAAACAGGTGTGTTGATCATGAGGAACAAGGATATGGCGGACCAATTGAATAACTACTTTGGTTCCGTCTTCACTAAGGAAGACATAAATAATCTGCCTGAAATAGCAGGGGACTGTGGGTCAAAGGAGGAATTGAGTGAAATCCAGGTCAGTCGGGAAGTGGTGTTGGGTAAATTGAATAGATTAAAGGCCGATAAATCCCCAGGGCCAGATAGGCTGCATCCCAGAGTACTTAAGGAAGTAGCTCAGGAAATAGTGGATGCATTAGTGATAATCTTTCAAAACTCTTTATATTCTGGAGTAGTTCCTGAGGATTGGCGGGTAGCAAATGTAACCCCTCTTTTTAAGAAGGGACGGAGAGAGAAAACGGGGAATTACAGACCAGTTAGTCTAACATCGGTAGTGGGGAAACTGCTAGAGTCAGTTATTAAAGATGGGATAGCAGCACATTTGGAAAGTGGTGAAATCATTGGACCAAGTCAGCATGGATTTACAAAAGGTAAATCATGTCTGACGAATCTTGTGGAATTTTTCGAGGATGTAACTAGTAGCGTGGATAAGGGAGAACCAGTGGATGTGGTATATCTGGACTTCCAGAAGGCTTTCGACAAGGTCCCACATAAGAGATTAGTATACAAACTTAAAGCATACGGTATTAGGGGTTCAGTATTGATGTGGATAGAGAACTGGCTGGCAAACAGGAAGCAAAGAGTAGGAGTAAACGGGTCCTTTTCACAATGGCAGGCAGTAACTAGTGGGGTACCGCAGGGCTCAGTGCTGGGACCCCAGCTATTTACAATATATATTAATGATCTGGATGAGGGAATTGAAGGCAATATCTCCAAGTTTGCGGATGACACTAAGCTGGGGGGCAGTGTTCGCTGTGAGGAGGATGCTAGGAGACTGCAAGGTGACTTGGATAGGCTGGGTGAGTGGGCAAATGTTTGGCAGATGCAGTATAATGTGGATAAATGTGAGGTTATCCACTTTGGTGGCAAAAACAGGAAAGCAGACTATTATTTAAATGGTGGCCGATTAGGAAAAGGGGAGATGCAGCGAGACTTGGGTGTCATGGTACACCAGTCATTGAAAGTAGGCATGCAGGTGCAGCAGGTAGTGAAAAAAGCCAATGGTATGTTAGCTTTCATAGCAAAAGGATTTGAGTACAGGAGCAGGGAGGTTCTACTTCAGTTGTACAGGGTCTTGGTGAGACCACACCTGGAGTATTGCGTACAGTTTTGGTCTCCAAATCTGAGGAAGGACATTATTGCCATAGAGGGAGTGCAGAGAAGGTTCACCAGACTGATTCCTGGGATGTCAGGACTGTCTTATGAAGAAAGACTGGATAGACTCGGTTTATACTCTCTGGAATTTAGGAGATTGAGAGGGGATCTTATAGAAACTTACAAAATTCTTAAGGGGTTGGACAGGCTAGATGCAGGAAGATTGTTCCTGATGTTGGGGAAGTCCAGGACAACGGGTCACAGCTTAAGGATAAGGGGGAAATCCTTTAAGACCGAGATAAGAAATACTTTTTTCACACAGAGAGTGGTGAGTCTCTGGAACTCTCTGCCACAGAGGGTAGTTGAGGCCAGTTCATTGGCTATATTTAAGAGTGAGTTGGATGTGGCCCTCGTGGCTAGGGGGATCAGAGGGTATGGAGAGAAGGCAGGTACGGGATACTGAGTTGGATGATCAGCCATGATCATATTGAATGGCGGTGCAGGCTCGAAGGGCTGAATGGCCTACTCCTGCACCTAATTTCTATGTTTCTATGAAACATGTGCCCGTTGTTGGGGTAGTCCAGAACCAGAGGCCACAGTTTATGAATACGGTGCATGCCATTTAGAACGGGGATGAGGAAAAACATTTCACACACAGAGTTGTAAGACTGTGGAATTATCTGCGTCAGAGGGCAGTGGAGGCTGGTTCTCTGTATGTTTTCAATATAGAGCTAGACAGAACTCTTAAAGATAACGGAGTCAAGCGATATTGGGAAAAGGAAGGAAAGGGGTACTTATTGTGGATGATCAGCCATCATTACATTGAATGGCGGTGCTGGCTCGAAGGGCCGAATGGCCTACTCCTGCACCTCTTCGGTATTGGCTAGTGTATTGCTTGCAATCCTGGTCGCCCCCATTGTGGGACAGTGTGCAGGCTCTTGAGGGGGTGCAGAGGAGATTCACCTAGAATGATGCCCGAATTAGAGGACGTTACCAACAGGAAGAGGTTGGTGACGGTGCAGCGGAGGGAGTGATTGGAGAGGGCGCAGAGGAGGATCACCATAATCATGTCTGAAATAAACGATGTTAAATATAGGGGCAGGTTACGAAGAGAACAGAGGAGGTTTACCAGAATGCTGTCTATACTTGAGAGCGTTAGCTACTATGAGATGTTGGAGTGGGTACATTGGAGTCATACCAGAATGCTGCTGAATTGGAGGGATTCAGCATCATGTGGGCGTGGGGGGGATGGACTTGAGTTGGGGTTTTTCTGGGGCTCAGAAGCTGAGGATAGACCTGATAGAAGTATGTATAAACGATACTAAGACAGCCAGAACCTTTTTCACCTATAGTGGAAATATCATAGTCTGGAGAGCATAGCTTGCAGGTGAGAGGGTAGTCGTTTTTAGGACATGTTGGGGTCAAGTCTTTTTTTTACACAGAGGGTGGTGTGAGCGCGATACGCGCTGCCGCCGGTGGTGGTGGCGTCAGATTCGATAGTAGCGTTTAAGAGGCTTATGGGTAGTCGTGTTGATATGCAGGGAATGTAGGGGTATGATCCATGCACAAGAAGGTGAGACCAGTTTAAATCGGCTTATTGTGAGGAAGTGACATTGTGGCCCGGTGGCACTTTCCCTTTGCTTTACTCTTCTGATGTTCTGTGCGGGTTTTTGCTCATACTCTATTCCTGTTTGAGTCACTGTGCAGCTTCTTTAGCAGCGCAAAAATATCGCGCCTCATCTGCGTCCCTCACGCTGTGGATCCGGAGATTGAACCTCTTGTTTTCTGCTTCCGCGCTGATAATGAACCCGTTCTGAAATCCCTTTTCGTACTGAGGTTCCTGGCTACTATAGACGTTCCCGATCAGCGTCAATCCTGTTCCCTCAGTCTGACGGTACCACAGCATGTTATCACGGACCGTGCCTGTCTGTAGACAACTCATCGCCCCGGCTTCCCCCTCCCTAACGCTGAGGGAGTTGGGTGACTGTTTGATCTCATTCGCCCGGTATGAACCTAGAGATAAAGGCATGAAAGAGAGGCAAATCAATCTGTCTGACTCTCTCTCCTTACATTTGTATTGAATAATAATAATAATAATAATAATAATAATAAGAATAATAATAATAATAATAATAATAACAAAAATAATAATAATAATAATAATAATAATAATAATATTTTATTGTCATTACACATAAGTGCAACGAGATTTGGTTTGCAACTCCATCCGATGTCATAACTTAAACGACTAATAACATTTAGGTTTAGATACTCCGAGAACAAGGTTTGTGAAAAGAACATCAGAAGAGCAAAACAGTCAAACCCAAAACAGACTAATGTGCAGATGTGTCTGTGCGACGTGACCATCCGAGAGAGACAGTACATGGGCGTGGGGGGCACTCAGCAGGGCCGCTTTAGAGCCGCTATTGCTCTGGGAATGAAGCTGTGCCTGAGTCTGCAGGTTCGGGCGTAGAAGCCCTTGTAGCGTCTGCCGGAAGGGAGTAGTTCGAACAGTCCATTACAAGAGTGAGAGTAGTCGTTATGGATGCTGACGGCCTTCCTAAGGCACCGTGTGTGGTAGATGCCCTTCCAAGGCTGGTAGCGGTGTCCCAATGTTATTTTGCGCTCCGTGGACGACGCGCTGAAGAGCTCTCCTCTCCGCCTGCATGCAGCTGAGTTAGCACACAGAGATGCCATACGTCATGGTGCTCTCTGTCATGCAGCGGTATTGTATCGATGTCTGTATTTATGTGTTTCGATCTATGCCCATCTCTACGTACACATTCATCTATCGTGTATCAACCTGTATCTCTCGCGATCTGTACCTCATTACTTCCATGTATCCTTCTCTCTATCTAATCATTATATATCTCTACCTGTTTGCCTGCCTGCCTGTCTGTCTGTCGTCTACTTTTCTTTGCATATACCCTATCTACCTGTATCTCTCTCTATCCATCTATATCTACCTTTCCATCTATCTATCTATTAAGCAGCATCGTTGACTATTTATCTATCTATCTATTTATATGTCTCATGTATTCTTCTCTCTACCCACACGTCTCTCTATCTATGTCTCTATCTCTCACTCCAGCTCTCTATCTCTATGTACCTAACTGCCTAACTAACTAACTAACTAATTAATTAACGAACTAAATAACTAACGAACGAACTAACTAACTAACTAACTAACTAACTAACGAAGTAAGTAAGTAACTAACTAACTAACTAACTAACTAACTAACTAACTAACTAACTAACTAACTAATAAACTAACTAACTATCTAACGATTTAACTAACTAACTGTTTTTCTACCTAAGATAGACACAAAGTGCTGGAGAAACACAGCGGGCCAGTTGGCATCTATGCAGAAAAAGGATTGGTGGCGTTCGGTGTCGGATTCTTTCTTTATCCACCACAAACCTAAACATAAAAGTCGTAAAATCCCGCCAGGAGCACCGGGTAACATTTCAATTTGACCGGCGACTATCGGTGCGGGATCGAAGCAGCGCTTAATAGGAATAATTTTAGCATCAGAGATGACACGTACCGAGAGCCAGCGAGAACACGGCGAAGACGGGCAAACTGCCAGCCATCACATGAAACTGCGCGGCAACGCCTTCTACTTCAGGCAGAGAATGTGGCGGCAGAGCAGAGACAAGCGAATGTCAAGCGGGAAGAGCTGCCGCAGGAGGCGCGGCACTAACTCAGTCCCCGCCCTGTTCCTGCAATGCAATTGGTGAATGGTTAACAGTCATCAAAGGAACGAACACGGGGCAACAATCATAGAGTTGTACAGCGCGGAAAAGGACCCTTCCGCCCATATTGCCCAGGCAAGCCAAGATACATGGATGGATAGAGATAGATGGATAGAGATAGATAGACAGATACATGTATAGAGATAGATACATATCCCTCTAGAAGCCCTAAGTAGCATTTTAAACTGACCGGCAATTGTCTCGCGAACACCTCTCCTTCTACTCCTCCCACTTCCTCCAAATCCAAGGCGTAGCCCTGGGCAATCGTATGGGCCCCAGCTATGCCTGTCTCTTTGTAGAGTGTATTCCATCAACCCCGTTCATTGCGTATACTGGCCCGAACCCCAAACTATATCTCCACTACATTGCGTCGGTCTACATACTGCACCCATGCAGAACTCGCGGACGTCATTAACGTCACTACCAATTTCCATCCTGCACTTACATTCAATTGGGCTATCTCGGACATCATCCTACTGTTTCTTGACATTCAGTTTCTTGATATCACCCTCTGCACCACAGGACATAGACTATCGACTGACAACTATTATAACCTTACTGAATCTCGCAGCAATCAGCACATCCTCCCAACCTGCTTCCGGGAAATATTATATCCTTTACCGCCCAATCCCTCCGTCTACGCCGCATCTGCGCCCAATGAGAGATGTTCCAATCCTGGGCATCCTAGGTGTCCTCCTTCTTTAAGGAACAGGGGTTCCTATCTTTCATCATAGATGAGACACTCTCATGGGTCCCCTCAGTATTGCGCTATTCCTCTCTTCCTCCCTCTGCACACCGTCACAACAGGTCCAGAGTCCCCCTAGTCCTCACGTTTCACGGATCAGCTGTCAGCTACAGCACATATTACTTCAATACTTTCGCCACATCCAACGGGACCCCACCACTAACCACATCTTCCCATCTCAACACTTCCCGCAGAGACTGTTCCCTCCACAACTCCCTAGTTAACTCATCCCTTCCCACCCAAACAGCCCGCTCCCGAGGAATGGTATTTGGGATATAGTGCTGACATGGTAAGATAAGTGGTTGGCAGACAGGAAACAAAGAGTAGGGATTAACGGGTCCCTTTCACAATGGCAGGCAGTGACTAGTGGGGTCCCACAAGGATCGGTGCTATGGCTGCAGCTATTTGCAATATGCATCAATGATTTGGATGAAGGGATTCAAAGTAACATTAGCACATCTGCTGATGACACGAAGCTGGGTGGCAGTGTGAACTGTGAGGAGGATGCTATGAGAATGCAGGGTGACTTGGGCAGGTTGCGGGAGTGGGCAGATGCATGGCAGATGAAGTTTAATGCGGATCGTGAGGTTATCCACATTGGTAGGAAAGACACGAAGGTATATTACTATCTAAATGGCTTCGTTGGGAAAAGGGGAAGTACATCGGGATCTGGGGGTTCTTGTTCAGCAGTCTATGAAAGTAAGCAGGCAGTGAAGAAAGCGAATGGTATGTTGGCCTTTATAACAAGAGGAATCGAATATAGGAGCAAATAGGTCATTCTGCAGTTGTGCAGAGCCCAAGTAAGACCTGGAATATTTTGTGCAGTGTTGGTCCCAAAACTTGAGGAAGGACATTCTTGCTATTGAGGGAGTGCAGCGTAGGTTCACAAGGTTAATTCTCAGGATGGCTGGACAGTCAATGCTGATTAAATGGAACAGCTGGGCTTGTACAATCTGGAGTTTCGAAGGATGAGAGGGCATCTCATTGAAATATAAGACTGTTAAGGGTTTGAACACGCTAGAGGCAGGAAACATGTTCCCGATGTTGGGGAAGTCCAGAGCCAGCGGCCACAGTTCAAGAATGAGTAAGCCATTTAGGACGGAGACGAGGAAACACTTTTTCTCAAAGAGAGTTGTGAGTCTGTGGAATTCTCTGCCTCAGAGGGCGTTGGAGGCATGTTCTCTGGATGCGTTCACGAGAGTATTATATTGGGCTCTTAAAATAGCGGAGTCAGGGGATATGGGGAGAAGGCAGGAACAGGTACTGATTGTGGATGATCAGCCATGATCACATTCAATGGCGGTACTGGCTTGAAGGACTGAATGGTCTACTCCTGTACATATTTTCTATTGTCGATTGTCTATTGACTTTCCTCGACCGACACTGTCCAACGACCCCGACAAAGATAGAGAGATAGATGGATAGATTGATAGATGGTACAGATGGAAATATAGATATACAGACAGACGTACAGATCAATTTATTGTTTAATATAGTTTTTCCAGATTACTAAGGTTACATTTCCGTTGTGCTGCTGCAGGTATGAATCTGATTGTACGACAATTAAACACTCTTTTAATCAATTGTCTTTTAAAGAAGGAACTGCAGATGCTGGAGAATCGAGGGTACACAAAAAGCTGGAGAAACTCAGCGGGTGCAGCAGCATCTAAGGAGCGAAGGAGGTAGGCGACGTTTCGGGTCGAGACCCTTCTTCAGACTGGTCAGGGATCAGGGAAACGAGAGATATAGACGGTGATGTGGAGAGATAAGGTTTTGGCCGCCAGGTGGCGGCGGTGTTTGTTCGGTGACGGTGTTGTCGGGATGGGGTGCATGGCGTTTCGTGAATTTAGCTTGATAAGAAGGCGTAAAAGGACGGACATGGGGTGAAGAAGGAAAATAAATGTGGAAAAGTTAATACGATGTAAATGAGAGTAGTAGTGCGAGAGAGAAAAGAGGAAATCTAAGAGAAATAATATAGATGGAGAGGCAGCAGACATGGAGGGCGGACATTGGTTTACGACGAAAAAGCTAAACAGAGGGAGGGGAAGGAAGGGGCTGCAAAAGGCTCAGAGAGAGAGAAAGAGAAAGAGAGCGAGAGAGAGAGATAGATAGAGAGAGAGAGAGGGAGAGAGAGAGAGAGAGAGAGAGAGAGAGAGAGAGAGAGAGAGAGAGAGAGAGAGAGAGAGAGAGAGAGAGAGAGAGATGGAGAAAGGGAGACAGAGAGAGAGATAGTGAGAGAGGGAGAGGGAGAGGGAGAGAGAGAGACAGAGATGAAACGAGGAGAGGCTGTAAGGGGAGCAGAGACGGTGGGCGGGAAAGAGGGGGCGGGCGGTGGAGGGGAGAAGATGAGACGGGAGGGGTGGAGTGGAGGAATGAAGAGGGGGAGGTGAGGGTACGATGGGAGGAGGCTTTTTGTATGACAATTGAACACCGTGGGGACAGGGGGGACACGGTGTTTCCTTCCGATGCAGTCCCTGTACAAAAACCTCTCTCCCCTCTGCTGCATCACCGACACCCGGGCAGTTACTGCGTCCACGGATGTCCCGGGCGCAAGGAGGGACAGGATGGTGTATAAAGGGAAAGAGGTAGATAGAGAAGGCAGAGAGGGAGGGAGAGCGAGTGCGAGAAAGAGACAGAGAAAGTGTGAGGGGGTGGGAGAAAGTGGCTGAGAAAAAGGGAGATTAAAGGCACGGATAGAAAGGTTATTCATGTGAACGTACCACTCTCTCCTATCATTTACCCTCGCTCCCTATTCCCCTCAGCTTCTCCCACTCGCCCCCCCCCCCCCCCCCCACATTCTCTCTCTCTCTCCCTCAGCTGCGATACTAATTTCGGACGCTGTCTATCTGTGTGGAGTTTGCACGTTCACATTATTTTTTATTTGCCTTTCAGATTATTTCTCCCCAGAGCCTTAATCATCTACTCTCCATCTCTCTTTCCCTCCTCATTCCCTTCCATTCCCTCCACCAACCCGTTCACTCCCTCCACATCTCAACTCCATCTCGTCACATTCTCTTCCCCTTCACTCTTTCCCCACTCACTTTCGCTGTTTTTCCCTCTCCTACTATCTGCCTCCCAGCACCACCTCCCTCTCGCACCGTCTATCACCCGACTCTCCCTTCTCTCTCTATGTCCGTCCCTCCCTCACCCTCCCTATTCCCTCTCTTTCTGCCACTCTCTCAACCCCACTCATCTCTCTCTAGCTCTCTCTCTCTCTCTCTCCTTCCTCTCTCTCTCTCTCACTCTCTCTCTCTCACTCTCTCTCCCACTCCCTCTCCATCTCCCTCTCCCTCCCCTCTCCCTCTCCCTCTCCCTCTCCCTCCCTCTCTCTCCCTCTCCCTCTCTCTCTCCCTCTCCCTCTCTCCCTCTCTCCCTCTCTCCATCGCTCTCTATCTTTCTCTCTCTCTCCCTCGCTCTCTCTCTCTCTCTCTCTCAATCTCTCTCTCTCTCTCTCGCTCTCTCACTCTCTCTCTGTCTCTATCTATCTCTCTATCTTTCTCTCTCTCTCCCTCGCTCTCTCTCTCTCTCTCAATCTATCTCTCTCTTTCTCTCTCGCTCTCTCACTCTCTCTCTGTCTCTATCTATCTCTCTCTCTCTCTCTCTCTCTCTCTGCCCCGATTGAACCCGGGTCTCTAGCGTTGTATTAGAGTAATTTAGGGAGAGGAAGAGAGAGTAGAGTGGCGTTGAGATAGGGTGAGGTGGGAGAGTGGGGATACGTAGGGCGTGAGGGGCCGAGAGTGAGGGAGACATTTGGTGGGAGATAGAGCGGGAGAGAATGTGGGGAGATGGAGACGGAGAGGGAGAGGGAGAGAGGGGACGTTAATTCACTAATGCATACGAAACATGGAACCTTACGACAAAGGAGCAGGCTATTCAGCTCATAATGTCCGTGCCAAATAGAATGGGAAGTTTATCTGATCACGCTTGTACGTAATCCATATCCCTCCATTTCCAGCAAATCCATCTAAAACGAACAAAAACGCCACTATCGTGTCTGCCTCCAACACCACCCCCGACAGCGTGTCCCATGCCCCCACTACCCTCTGTGTGAAACCTATGCCCTCAAGTCTATGACATTTCCACCATGGGGGGAAAGTTCTGACTGTCATCTGTATCTACGCCTCTCGTAAATGCATGTACTTCTATCGTATCTCCCTCAACTTCTGACGTTCCAAAGGAAACATACATAGCTTATTTGAAACGTAGACATTTAGGTGCAAGCCGGTAATTGGGCCCTTGGCATGGCAACACCGCCATTCAATATGATCACGGCTGATCATCTAAACTCAGTCTCTCGTTCCTTCTTCAGCCCCACACCCCTTGAGTTATTTAGCCCTCAGAACCTAAGTTAGGTCTTTATTCTTTGGAGCGCAGAAGGTTAAGGGGGGACTTGATTGAGGTCTTTAAAATGATGAAAGGGATAGACAGAGTTGACGTGGATAAGCTTTTCCCATTGAGGGTAGGGAAGATTCAAACAAGAGGGCATGACATGGGAATTAAGGGACAGACGTTTAGGGGTAACGTGAGGGGGAACTTCTTTACTCAGAGGGTGGTGGCTGTGTGGAATGAGCTTCCATCAGAGGTGGTGGAGGCAGGATCGATTTTAACATTTAAAAGTAAAGTGGATAGGTATATGGACGTGAAGGGAATGGAGGGGTATGGTCTGAGTGCAGGTAGATGGGACTAGGGGAAAACAAATGGTCGGCACGGACTGTAAGGGCCGAGAGGGCCTGTCTCCGTGCTGTAATTGTTATATGGTTATAATCTAACTCTTAAAAACATCCAGATAATTGACTTCCATTGACTTATGTGGAAGATAATGCCACAGATTTCCAACTATCTAGGTGAAAAAGTTTGTCCTCATCTCATTTCTAAAATGTCTACCATTAATTCTTAAACAATGACCACTGGTTCTGGACTCCCCCAAAATCTGGAACATTTTTTCCTGCTTCTCGCCTGTCCAATCCTTTAAGAACCGTATATGTTTCTGTAGGACCCACTCTGATCCTTCGAAATGTCAGTGAATATAAGCCCATTCCATCCATTATTGCATCACATGTCAGTCCCGCCATCCCTGGATTAACCTGCTGAACCTACGCTGCGCTACCTCAATAGCAAGAATACATTTCCTCAAATTAGGAGACAAAAATACTACACAATATTCAAGATGCAGTTTTAACAAGGCCCTGGACATCTGCATTGGGACATTGGTCCTATATTCAAAACCTCTAGCTATGAAGGCCAACAAGGCATTTGCTATTTTCACTGCCTGCTGTACCTTCATGCTTACTTTCAGTGAATGTTGTGCAAGGACAACCAGGACTCATTGCATCTCCCATTTTTCTAACCTGACACCATTCAGATAATAATCTGCCTTCTTGTTCTTGCAGCCTAAGTTAGTAACCTCTCATTTATCCACAATACACTGCATCAGCCATGCATGTGCCCACACAACAAACCGTCACCTTGCAGCCGTATAGCACCCTCCTCAAAGCTCACACCAGCTTTGTCTCGTCCGAAACTTGGAGATGTTACATTTAATTCCTTCGACTAAACCGTTAATATATGTTGTAAATTACTGGGGTCCCACCACTGCGCCTTCGGGCACACACTAGCCATTGCCTGCCATTCCGAAAAGGACCCGTTAGTTCCTTCTCATTGCTTTCTGTCTGCCAACCAGTTCTCTATCCATGTCAATAGCCTACCCCAAATACCATGTACACAAATTTTACACACTGATCTCTTGTGTGGGACGTTGTTAAAGGCTTCTTGATAGTCCAGATACACCACATCCACTGGCTCTCCCCAATCCATTCCACTTGTTACATCCTCAAAAACATTCCAGAAGATTAGTCAAGCATGATTTACCTTTCGTACATCCATGCTGACTTGGACCGATCCTGTCACTGCATTGCAAATGCGCTGCTAATATATTTTTAATAATCGACACAAGCATCTTCCCCACTACCGATGTCAAGGCCAACTGGTCTATAATTCCCTGCGTTCACTTTCTATCCTTTCTTAAAAAGTGGGTTTACATTGACTACCCTCCAGACCACAAGAACTGATCTAGTATCTATAAAACACTGGAAAACGTATGCACAATTTCTCGCGCCACTTCCTTGAGTATTCTGGTTTTCAAGCCATCAAACCCTGCGAGTTTATCTGACTTTCCTGTGACTGAATTGCACGTAACAAAAATATTTTCATTGTAATAGTAGTCGGTACACGTGACAATAATAAACTAAACTAAACTAAACTAAACTAAACCTATCCCCGTGGCTAATATTCTCCAAACCAATGATACATACAATGGAGCCGGTTTTCCTTACGCAATAACTATTGCAGCTATGGTAAAGCTATCTGTAGAAATGGAACAAGATTGGATCGTGTTAGTTAGCTGCATACAGGTTGATACGGAGCGCAGGGAGATTGTACGAGCACAGATGAAACGAGGCATCTAATGCGTCTATAGCTCCTTGAAAACAATAACATACGATGCGATTAACTTTATTTATCCCAGAAGAGAAACTGTAATAAAACACACAAAAATACAAAATGCATGACGCATTAAATTAAAGTGACGTGAACATGATTAGGGCTGTGGAAAGATGGTGGGGGAGCGGGAGTAGTCAGTCTCAGTGTACTCCAGGGTAGAAGGAGGAAGGAACTGAATAGTGTGATAGCCGCAGGGAAGAAGGATCTCCAATGGCGTTCCGTCCGCATTTTGGTGGCGGTCTATGCTCAGGTCCACGTTGAAGATATGCTGGAGTATTTCGCACAACCGTCTGGCACACGCCTTGAGTAACCTTTGGCTGACATAATCGTGTCTCCTGGCTTTGCCTGGGTTCAGTCTGCTCAGCTCCTTCCTCACCTGTTCAGCCTTGATGGTCAGACGCGACTAAGAAAGCGAGGAGCAAGTGGAACAGTGTGATTGAGGGTGGAATCTGTCGAGCAGCAGGGGGTTTGGAGGTGGGCAGAAGCTCCGCCATCAAATCTCGTAAAAACACGTTTCGCTCAAGGCCCAATCCTGATTGTTTATCGTCCATAGGCCACTAGCCATCTTGTAGCCTGTAATGCTCCTCATTCAGCTCCTCACACCCCTCACGTTGCTCTGCTGAAGTTTCAGCTCCAGCTTCCTCCTGTATCCGCGTTATCCTGTCTCAGTCTCTCCTTTCTGCACCCGTTTCACCTCCCTGTCACCATTCCTGAAGGTCTTCTTCTTCTGTTTGCGAAGGACCTTTATGTCATGGGTGATGGCTGTTAACACAGTCCGTGAGTCCACCAATGCGCTCACCATGGGGCCTACACATGCGTCCCAGTCTGTGGTCTCGAAATGGTAATACGAATTCCATTGCAACTTACTTGGTATGTGTGACAACAAACTGACCCTGAAATCTGGAAAAGCCATGAAACCTTGAGCGTCATAACCCTGTGGCGACTTCGTCATTGACATTGAGATCACAGGCAGCCTCTGCACCGTTGGCTTTTACCTGGGTCGGAGGTGAACCATTGGCAGAAGTGTTATGGAACTGTACTGTACTTGAACATTGGCATAAAGGAGTTCCACTGTTTTCAGATCCCTGGTGGGACAGTCAACAGACTGAGTAGAGCAGGGTGGCGTCCAAGGTCACGTGATTGAAATCACCCGAGATAGCGATGAAAGCACTTGGATGCTGTGTCTGTCCTTGTGCATGACGTCACTCGCGCGCAGCACGTTGGAGGAATTTAAACAGCCACCACAATGGCGTCTCAGAATTCCCTGAGCATGTAGTATGGCCGGAAAGCCACAGCCTTCAGTTCAATATCCGGGCTGCAAACACGCTCCTTAACTGTGATATGACAAGGGTTGCACCATGTTTTGTTAACATAATCGACAATACCAGTATATAGAGCGAGAAATAAGTTGCCTGGTTTGCAGGCCTTCATCGATCAGAGCATTGAGTGTAGGAGTCATAATATCTAGATGCAGCTTTGTAAAACTTCCTGTATACACGTTTGGACAATTGCGCGCAGTTCTGGTTGTCCCCATTACAGGAAAGATGTGGATACTTTGGGAAGGATACAGAGATTTATCAGAATGCTGCCTGGCCAATTCCAGAACTCCCTGAAACCGCAACTGAAACAGATCGAGCGGTAAAGAAAGGCAACGGTATGCTTTCCTTCTACGGCCGGCGCATTGACCACCAGAGTCAAGAAGTCGTGATGCTGATCTATAGGACCTATAGGGAGTATGGTCAGGCCGTATTTGGTGAATTCCATACAGTTCTGGTCGCCCCTATTACGAGAAAGTATGTTTTACGAAAGGGAGCAGAGGCTTGTCAGCATGCTGCCGAGATTAGAGGGTTTCAGCTGCAGGGCGAGGTTGGAGACGGTGCAGAGGAAATTTACCAGAATGCTTCTTGTTTTAAAGCGTTTCAGCTGCATGGTCTTTCAAATGTGTACGTTTATAAATTAAATGCACATTGATGTTCACCATTCAGTGTATTGAGTATAAAAATTGGGAGCTTATGTTGCAGATGTACAAGACGTTGTTGTAGCCGCACTTAGTGTATTGTGTCCAGTTCTGTGCACCATGTAATAGGAATGAAGTTTGTCAAGTTGAATAGGGTGCTGAGAAGATTTATGAGGATGTATCCAGGACTCATAGAAACATAGAAACATAGAAATTAGGTGCAGGAGTAGGCCATTCAGCCCTTCGAGCCTGCACCGCCATTCAATATGATCATGGCTGATCATCCAACTCAGTATCCCGTACCTGCCTTCTCTCCATACCCTCTGATCCCCTTAGCCACAAGGGCCACATCCAACTCACTCTTAAATATAGCCAATGAACTGGCCTCAACTACCCTCTGTGGCAGAGAGTTCCAGAGACTCACCACTCTCTGTGTGAAAAAAGTCTTTCTCATCTCGGTCTTAAAGGATTTCCCCCTTATCCTTAAGCTGTGAACCCTTGTCCTGGACTTCCCCAACATCGGGAACAATCTTCCTGCATCTAGCCTGTCCAACCCCTTAAGAATTTTGTAAGTTTCTATAAGATCCCCTCTTAATCTCCTAAATTCCAGAGAGTATAAACCGAGTCTATCCAGTCTTTCTTCATAAGACAGTCCTGACATCCCAGGAATCAGTCTGGTGAACCTTCTCTGCACTCCCTCTATGGCAATAATGTCCTTCCTCAGATTTGGAGACCAAAACTGCACGCAATACTCCAGGTGTGGTCTCACCAAGACCCTGTACAACTGAAGTAGAACCTCCCTGCTCCTGTACTCAAATCCTTTTGCTATGAAAGCTAACATACCATTCGCTTTTTTCACTGCCTGCTGCACCTGCATGCCTACTTTCAATGACTGGTGTACCATGACACCCAGGTCTCGCTGCATCTCCCCTTTTCCTAATCGGCCACCATTTAAATAATAGTCTGCTTTACTGTTTTTGCCACCAAAGTGGATAAACCTCACATTTATCCACATTATACTGCATCTGCCAAACATTTGCCCACTCACCCAGCCTATCCAAGGTCACCTTGCAGTCTCCTAGCATCCTCCTCACAGCTAACACTGCCCCCCAGCTTAGTGTCATCCGCAAACTTGGAGATATTGCCTTCAATTCCCTCATCCAGATCATTAATATATATTGTAAATAGCTGGGGTCCCAGCACTGAGCCCTGCGGTACCCCACTAGTTACTGCCTGCCATTGTGAAAAGGACCCGTTTACTCCTACTCTTTGCTTCCTGTTTGCCAGCCAGTTCTCCATCCACATCAATACTGAACCCCTAATACCGTATGCTTTAAGTTTGTATACTAATCTCTTATGTGGGACTTGTCGAAAGCCTTCTGGAAGTCCAGATATACCACATCCACTGGTTCTCCCTTATCCACGCTACTAGTTACATCCTCGAAAAATTCCACAAGATTCGTCAGACATGATTTACCTTTTGTAAATCCATGCTGACTTTGTCCAATGATTTCACCACTTTCCAAATGTGCTGCTATCCCATCTTTAATAACTGAATCTAGCAGTTTCCCCACTACCGATGTTAGACTAATTGGTCTGTAATTCCCCGTTTTCTCTCTCCCTCCCTTCTTAAAAATAGGGGTTACATTTGCTACCCGCCAATCCTCAGGAACTACTCCAGAATCTAAAGAGTTTTGAAAGATTATCACTAATGCATTCCACTATTTCCTGAGCTACTTCCTTAAGTACTCTGGGATGCAGCCTATCTGGCCCTGGGGATTTATCGGCCTTTAATCTATTCAATTTACCCAACACCACTTCCCGACTGACCTGGATTTCACTCAATTCCTCCTTTGACCCACAGTCCCCTGCTATTTCAGGCAGATTATTTATGTCTTCCTTAGTGAAGACGGAACCAAAGTAGTTATTCAATTGGTCCGCCATATCCTTGTTCCCCATGATCAACTCACCTGTTGCTGACTGCAAGGGACCTACATTTGTTTTAACTAACCTCTTTCTCATCACATATCTATAAAAACTTTTGCAGTCAGTTTTTATGTTCCCTGCCAGTTTTCTGTCATAATCTATTCTTCCTTTCCTAATTAAGCCCTTTGTCCTCCTCTGCTGGTCTCTGAATTTCTCCCAGTCCTCTGGTATGCTGCTTTTTCTGACTACTTTGTACGCATCATCCTTTGCTTTGATACTATCCCTGATTTCCCTTGTTATCCACGGATGCACTACCTTCCCCGATTTATTCTTTTGCCAAACTGGGATGAACAATTTTTGTAGTTCATCCATGCAGTCTCGATGGAACTGGGCTATAGGGAGGCGTTGAACAGGCTGTGACTCTTCCATGGAGCACAGAAGGATGAGGGTTGATCTTATAGAAGTGTTTAAAAT
>CM069165.1:3588847-3828847 GCA_035221665.1 Okamejei kenojei
TCTCCGAAAGCGATGTCACAGGTATACAGGGATTGTAACGAAGCAGAGGATGTAGGAGTGCAAGCACGTTGTTCCCTGGAAGTGGTGTCACAAATAGTCAGGGAGTGTTGTAGAGCAGAGTGATCTTGGAGTGGAGGTACGTAATTCCATAAAAGTGGCGTTACGGGTAGACAGAGAGTGTTGTAGAGCAGAGTAAAGTTTCGTAGAAAAATCCAAAATCTCCACACATTCAGAAGCCCCACTATTGGTTGGAAGTCGTTCAATGGGCGGTGTTCTGTGGGTCACGTCACGGTTATGTAATTGTATGATGATCCATCATCGTGGGAACAGCGGGGGCACTGTGTTGTAAACTGGCGTAGACCCTGTACAAAAACCTCCCACCATGCAGGACAAAGAACAGGGGGTAATGCGAGCCGATAAGCTTTGCCAGATTCAGAGATAGTTTAATCGCAGCTGTTATCAGGCGACTGAACCTTCCACTCAAGAGGTAGAGAGTAGTCATGACTTATCATCAACTTTATTGGAGACCCACGAACGATCTTTAATGGATCCTTGCTGGACTTTATCTTGCACTATACGTTGTTCCTTTAATCCTGTCGTCTGTACACTGTGGGCAGCTGCATTACGCTGGAATGGGTGCAGAAAAGATTGACAAGGACGTGGCCAGAACTTGAGCGACTGGCCTACAGGGAGAGGCTGGGGAGGCTTGGACATTTTTTCTTTGCACAGGAGGATGCGGAGTGATTATCTAAAGGCCTTGAACTATAGGGAGAGATTGGATATGGTAGGCTAGAACTTTATTCCTTGGAATGCAATAGGATGTTGGGTTATCTTACAGAGGCGTATAGGATAATGATGGTAATATGTTCAAAACAGTGTCCTTTAACCCCAGTGTAGGGTAATCAAGAATCATAGGACATAGATTTAACGTGAGTTGGAGAAAGATTTAATAGGAATCTGGGAGGCAATTTTTTTAAACAAAAGATACTGGGAATATGGAACGAGCTGCCGGAGGAGGTATTTCAGGCAGGTATTATCACAACGTTTAAGAACCATTTAGAGAATTATATGGATAGGAAAGGTTTAGAGGGATATGACCCAAACGCAGGCAGGTGGGTGTAGTGTAGATGGGGGCATGTTGATCTGCGTGGGCAAGTTGGGCCAGGGGCCTGTTTTCACATTGATTGCAATCATTATAGTCATTTGACTGACTGGGAATCAGGCAATAAGAAAAGCTTTTCACTGAACCTCACTACACACAAAATTAATAAAAGAAACAACTAATTTCCATGGCCATCCCACCCCCACCGGCAAACTTACAGTCGACAGAGGGACAGAGAGGTACAAGGGGAGGACACGCTCACACGCACACCTTGAACGGTATGTAGTGTGGAGTAACAGAATGACCTCTGGGTGAAATGATAGGACATAGAAACATAGAAACATAGAAATTAGGTGCAGGAGTAGGCCATTCAGCCCTTCGAGCCTGCACCGCCATTCAATATGATCATGGCTGATCATCCAACTCCGTATCCCGTACCTGCCTTCTCTCCATACCCTCTGATCCCCTTAGCCACAAGGGCCACATCCAACTCACTCTTAAATACAGCCAATGAACTGGCCTCAACTACCCTCTGTGGCAGAGAGTTCCAGAGACTCACCACTCTCTGTGTGAAAAAAGTCTTTCTCATCTCTGTCTTAAAGGATTTCCCCCTTATCCTTAAGCTGTGACCCCTTGTCCTGGACTTCCCCAACATCGGGAACAATCTTCCTGCATCTAGCCTGTCCAACCCCTTAAGAATTTTGTAAGTTTTCTATAAGATCCCCTCTTAATCTCCTAAATTCCAGAGAGAATAAAACCGAGTCTATCCAGTCTTTCTTCATAAGACAGTCCTGACATCCCAGGAATCAGTCTGGTGAACCTTCTCTGCACTCCCTCTATGGCAATAATGTCCTTCCTCAGATTTGGAGACCAAAACTGCACGCAATACTCCAGGTGTGGTCTCACCAAGACCCTGTACAACTGAAGTAGAACCTCCTGCTCCTGTACTCAAATCCTTTTGCTATGAAAGCTAACATACCATTCGCTTTTTTCACTGCCTGCTGCACCTGCATGCCTACTTTCAATGACTGGTGTACCATGACACCCAGGTCTCGCTGCATCTCCCCTTTTCCTAATCGGCCACCATTTAAATAATAGTCTGCTTTCCTGTTTTTGCCACCAAAGTGGATAACCTCACATTTATCCACATTATATTGCATTCTGCCAAACATTTGCCCACTCACCCAGCCTATCCAAGTCACCTTGCAGTCTCCTAGCATCCTCCTCACAGCGAACACTGCCCCCCAGCTTAGTGTCATCCGCAAACTTGGAGATATTGCCTTCAATTCCCTCATCCAGATCATTAATATATATTGTAAATAGCTGGGGTCCCAGCACTGAGCCCTGCGGTACCCCACTAGTTACTGCCTGCCATTGTGAAAAGGACCCGTTTACTCCTACTTTTTGCTTCCTGTTTGCCAGCCAGTTCTCTATCCACATCAATACTGAACCCCTAATACCGTATGCTTTAAGTTTGTATACTAATCTCTTATGTGGGACCTTGTCGAAAGCCTTCTGGAAGTCCAGAATATCAGACACAATATCTAAGGACAGTGGTGGCCAAATGGTCCATTCTCTCGATGGAGAGTGGAGGGAGCGGGGAAGGAGGGGGAGGTTGAGGTTGTAGGGGACATGAGAGTAAAGGGCATGGGGGAGGGTGATGGGGGTGCAGGGGGAGAGGGGGAAGGGGTAGAGGGTTTGCGGTTTTCTAACCTGCCTCACCTTTCAATTGCGATTCTTTCTGTATCGTGAGACCTGAATCGTTTTGGAACGATGTCTGATCGCTGTGTACTTATGAAGAAGCCTATTTCGGAACCGGAACTAAATTAATCGTTCTCGGTGAGTAGAAACAGGAGAACTAAACTCCGTGAACGGGAAAAGCTGATTTCAGCAAGGAGGTAGGAGGGAGGTTGGAGGGAGGGAGAAGAGATGATGGGTGAGGGAGGGGGGAGGGGGTGGGAGAAGGAGCGGGGAGAGGGGGGAGAGGGGAAGAGGGGAGAGTGGGCGAGAGATTACAGAGCAATGGAGAGAGAAATGGAGAGAGAAAGGGAAGAGAGAAGGGAGAGAGGACACGGAGATAAAGAGGGGGAGGCAAAAAGAGGGAGAGAACGAGAGAGAGGGTGAGGAGGGGTGGAGAGATGGTGGAAATAGAGGGGGCGAGAAAGAGAAGGAGAGTGATAGAAGTGGGAAGGAGACAGATGGAGAGTAGGTGGGGAGAGAGGGAGAGAGAAGGGGACAGAGAGGGTGGAGAGAAGGGGAGAGATGGGACAGAGGAAAGAGATTGGGAGGGGATGGGAGAGAGGGGGGTAGGAGGGAGTTGGAGAGAGAGAAAAGGAGAGAGAAGGGGAGGGACGGGGAGATTAGGAGAGGGGAGAGGGGATGAAGAGAGCAAGGGAGTGAGGAAGGGAAAGCGGGAGAGTTGTCGTGGATGGAATCATTTTTGGTCGATTTGCTACAGTCAGGGAGGAGGCAGGAAGAAAAATGTAAACGTCGAAAAGCCATACAGCATGGACATAGGCTGTTTGGCTAACTCGTAGGGTGGGAGTGTTGAGGGAGAGGGGAGAAAGGGAGATAGGCGAAGAAGGTGTGAGAAAGTGAGGGGGGGATGGAGGGTGAGAACGAGAGAGTGGGAGAGGGAGAGAGGAAGAGAGGGGGGAAATAATGAAAGAAGATGGACGGGGAAGAGAGGTCGAGAGTGGTGGAGATAGAAAGAGGGAAGAGAGGGGTGAAGATGCGTGAGAGGTGGGCAGAGGTAAGGAGGGAGGGAGAGACGGGTAGGGAGAAAGTGGAGTGCAAGGGACGGCGGGCGTATCATGTCCAACATAATTAAGGTTGGAAATATTTTCGCTCTGTTTACGAGAGCCAGGGAGGAGGCTGAAGGAAATTTAGAAATGTCTAAAAGGCATACATTATGGAAACAGGAATGTTGGTCCAACTCAGTGGGTAAGTGTGTTGAGGGAGAGAGGAGGGGAGAGAGGGTGGGAGGCAGGGACGGAGACATAGGGAAGGAGGCAGGGATTGAGGGAGGAAGGGAGAGTGCAGAGAAAGGGCGAGAGTAAGGATGGGAAGATGGGTGCGGGAGAGAAAGGGGAGAATAGAGAGGTGAGTAAAATGGTTAGGGACGGGGAGAGAGGAGGATAAGCAGTTTATCGTCAAGGTTGGGTCACAGTAGTGTAATATTGGTAGGGGTCTGCTGTCCTACATCCCCCTAGCGTAAGAATGTGCGACTATCTCGATTCTCTATGCCCCCTTCACCCCACGGAACCCACCATCACCCCACTCCCCGCCCCATACCATCCCGTCCTCCCTCCCCCCCATGTGCGGTTCCATGAAGGTAATTGGCAGCAGGCACGGGTTAGGCACATTCAGTTAACTGGATGCTCGGCCCATGTTAACTCAGTCGGAGTGGCTTTCTGTGTATCTGATTGGTCAAAAGGTCATAGTGAGGAGTAGAATTAGGTCATTCGGCCTCTCTCTCTCTCTCTCTCTCTCTCTCTCTCTATATATATATATATATATATATATCTTTCTCTCTCTCTCTCTCTCAGAGAGTGGGTTAGCATACGATGAGCGTTTGACAGGTCTGGGCCTCCACAGTCCTCTAAGTCAATGGTTATTTTTAAGGAGAAAGAAATATTCTTGATTGGAAAGCTTTAATGCACTGTTAGATCGCACTGCTCCATAACACTCCCTGGCTACATGAGACGCCTTTCAGGGAAAAATGTACCTGCATTCCTCGATCCCTCCGCTCAACAACAATCCCTGTCTTCCTGTGACACCAACCAGAAACAATATACCTGCACTCCTAGATCACTCAGCTCTAAAGCACTCACCATCTACCTTTGACGGTACTTTCAGTGAACGACTATATGGACCTGTAGTTCTGGATCCCTCTGCTCTGCAACACTCCATGATTACGTGTGACCGCATTCTGGGAACTATGTACTGCACCTCTAGATACCTCTGCTCGAGAACACTCCATCTACACCTAATACACCACTTTCCTGGAATTATGCACCTGCACCCCAATATCCCTCTGCACTGCAATACCACCTGTCTACCTGTGACGCCCATTTCAGGGAACTATTTACATTCACTCCAAGACCCCACTGCTCTTCAACACTCCCTGCCTATATGTGATACCGCTTTCAGGGAACTACGGAGGGTGGGGGTGGACGAGGAAAGTGGAAATAAATCACTTGTTTGTTTCTGCCTTGCATAGTTTGGCTTCCGTTGGCTTCCGGAAATACTGAGTCAAACGGAAAAAAATGCCGACAGAGATTGAACAAAACAGGCGAGTCGAGAATAACAAGTAGCAGGTGCCTGAGAGGAGGCGGCAGAACTTGCGGATGTGGTGTAAATAACAATTGTCTGTTCAACTACAACGTTGCCTGTCTAAAGTAGGTCACACTATCTCCGCCCGGTTTGTGGTCGAACTAGTTCTCGACATTTGAGCTTTAGTGCGTTGTACTGGGAAGGGATCTAGGCACCTGTTTATTTGTCTTTCTCACTCTCTCCCTCTCCTATCACCTCTCCCTCTCTCTCTGTTTCTAGCTCGCTCTCTCTCTCTGTTTCTAGCTCTCTCTCTCTCTCTCTCTCTCTCTCTCTCTCTCTCTCTCTCTCTCTCTCTCTCTCTCTCTCTCTCTCTCTCTCTCTCTCTCTCTCTCACTCTCTCTCTCTCTCTCATTCTCCCTCTCTCTTTTCTAGAACAGAGATGGTTAGTATACGATGAGCGTTTGACAGGTCTGGGCCTCCATTGTCCTCTAAGTCAATGGTTATTTTTAAGGAGATAGAAACATTCTTGATTAGAAAGCGTTATTGGGAAAACACAGGAAATTTGAATTATGAGGTAGAGATCTGCCACGATCGAATGGCGGAGTAGACACGATGTGCCGTATGGCCTAATTCTACACCTCTAACATGTGAACTTGTGAATTTGTGATGTATCTCTCTGAGTTTGGCTGACCAGTGTTACACTATATTTTATGCAGATAGACTGGAAACCTGGAGAGGAATTCAGTTGGTCTCTAACCAGCAACAAATCTGGTAGATATGACAAACACAAAACAATCGTGAGACCATATTGACCGCTATAAATGTTGTTATAATACATGCGTCAAATACACCCACTGGCAGCTCGTTCCACATACCCACCACCGTCCGTGTGAAAAATATGCTCCGCAAGTTCATATTAAATCTTTCCCCCTCTCACCTAAAACACATGTCCTCTGGTTCTTGATACCCCTACCCACGGGGTATCCACGGGAATTGTGGAGGTCTTCCTTGAACGTTGGTTGCCGCGGGGGGGGGGGGAGGGCAGGGGGGTGGTGTGGGGGAGGGGAGTGTATTGTAGATAAAGATGGCACTATTGTATTGTAATAATCGCCTGATGTAATGTAACCATTGAAAGTCTCGGTACATTCTCATACACTGTAAAGTGCAAATACTGAATAAAGCCCTTACGAAGGAAAGACAACCGTGAACGGTGGGAAGTGCGGAGGAACAGAGGGGCCTCACGGTGCCACGATATGACACAGATATATGAGGACGCTGGTGGGCCGATGGATGTTTGGGGGGAGGAGGGGAGAGGTGGTGGGGTTGTTAACCTGCCCCACCTCTCAGGTGCGATTATTTATATATGCAGGGATCGGACTAGTTTTTGAACGGTATCCGATCGCTGTGTTCCAACAGTGAAGCCTATTTTGGAATCGGAACGAAGTTAGTCGTTCTCGGTGAGTTGAAACAGCGTCTGTGAATACGAATAGAGGAGCGGGGGAGCGGGGGAGCAGGGGAGCGGATGAGGGAGTAAGAGGAGGGAGAGGCAGAGCGAGGGCAGAAAGAAAGAGATGAAGGAGTAGCGGAGAGTTAGAGAGGAAGAGAGGGTGAGAGAGGGTGAATAGGAGAGTAAGAGCGAGGAGGAAGAGAGAGTGAAATTAGTGCGAGTGAGAGAAAATTGGGAGATTGATGGAGGGGGGATACGGAGGGGGAGTGACAGGGGGTAGGGATAAAGAGACGGGGAGATGGGGAGAGGGATAGGGGTAGGGATAGAGGTCGTGGGGCGGAGGGGAGTATGGTGAGCTAAATAACTGAGGGTGGAAAACATTGCGGTTAGTTTGCCACAGCCAGGGATGAGCTATTAGAAATATTGTAACTGTCGAAATTCCATACAATGGAAACCGGCATAATCAAGCTGGGGGTGCTGAGGGAGAGGGGAGGCAGATAGTGGTGTTGGAGAAAGAGAGGGGAGGGGGAGAGGCAGAGAAAGGGAGAGGGAGCGAGATGGAGGGGAGAGAGATGGTGGGGTAGGAGGGGGGGGGCGGGAGGAAAAAGAGAGGGGAGAGAGATAGAGGGAGTGTGGGCGAAAGGGGATAGGGAGAATTGGAGAGAATGTAGAATAGAGAGGGGTGGGGTGAAAGGGGAGAGATGGAGTGGGCGGAAGTGGATGGGATACAAGCTAAGCAGTTTATAGCCGGGACTCAGAGGTGGGGAGTGGCAGGGATCGGTTGTCCAATGTCCCCGGCAAAAGGGAGCGGCGGGAGGATCAAGCGTCTCTTTGCTTCTCGCCCACCTCCTCCGTCGCCTTAGTGACATTCCTTATTTCCAGAGATGCTGCTTGTCCCGCTGAATAACGACAGCATGTGTGCCTATGTTTGGTTTAAACCAGCATCTGCATATCCTTCCAACACATTTCTCTCACAGTGTCTGTCTGTCTTTCTGTCTGTCTGTCTGTCAGTCTGTCTGTCTGTCTGTCTGTCTGTCTGTCTGTCTGTCTGTCTGTCTGTCTGTCTGTCTGTCTGTCTGTCTGTCTGTCTGTCTGTCTGTTTGTCTGTCTGTCTCTCTCTCTCTCTCTCTCTCTCTCTCTCTCTCTCAATTTTTTTTAAATGTTGTTTTCATTTTAAAAAAAAATCGGCATGATAATGTACATCGTTAAATTGCCAAAGTATAAAACATGACATACATATTTGAAATTCATAAGTATAATTACAAGTATACAGTGCATGGATAGATATGCCGCTGTACATGAACTCGCAATAGGCCTATAGCCCTTTATTGATTGCTACACGTTCTTGCAGCTGTAAGCAGTATAACAGTCTCTCTCTCTCTCTCTCTCTCTCTCTCTCTCTCTCTCTCACTCCCTCTCTCTATCCCTCTCTCTCTCTCTCTCTCTCTCTCTCTCTCTCTCTCTCTCGCAATCTCTCTGTCTCTCTCTATCTCTCTCCACTCTCTCTCTCTCTGTTCCCCCTCTCTCACTCATCTCTTTCTCCCTGTCTCTATCTCTCCGCCCCCTCTCTGTGTGTCCTCTCTCTCCGTCTCTATCTGTCTCTCTATCTCCCCATCTGTCAATCTCTCTGTCTCTCTCTGTCACTCTCTGTCACTCAAGTGTCACTCTCTGTCACTATCTTTCTCTCTATGTGTTTCTTTCTTTGTCTCTTACTCTTTCTGCTTCTCTCTCTCTCTCTCTCTCTCTCTCTCTCTCTCTCTCTCTCTCTCTCTCTCTCTCTCTCTCTCTCTCTCTCTCTCTATGCATGTTTAACTGTTTCTTTCAGGGAGCTGTAGATTTGGACAGCAATATATCTCTATCTGTGTTTGTACTACCTGTAGTACACTATATTTTTTTATCCAGAAACCTCGATGGATTCAGTTGGTTTATAATCAGCAGAAATTCTGGTTTATCTAACGTACAAGACATTGCAAAGTCCGCACTTGGAGTATTGTTTTCAATTTTGGTCGCCCCGCTATAGAAAGCATGTTGTTAAGCTGGACAGGGAGCAGAAGTTATTTAAATGTTTCAACTACCTCCTCTGGCAGCTCGTTCCATATGCCCACCACCATCTGTGTGAAAAAAGTTGCCTCAGTTTCCTACTAAATCCTTGTCCCTCTTAACCTAAACCTACGTTCCTGATCCCCCTATCCTGGGTGTAAAATACTTCGTGCATTCACCTGACCTATTCCCTCCCACGGTGCGGGGTATCAATTACTAATGGGCATAGGTTTGGGGTGGCACAGTGGTACAGCGGTAGAGTTGATGTCTTACAGCGCCTGAGACCCAGGTTCGATCCTGACGATGGGCAAAGATTTAATGGGAACCCTTTAAATCAGGGTAAACGTTATCAGGCAGAAGATGGTGAGATTTAACGCACCCCTAAAACACTGTGTTCCAATAATCTCGATTATATCTTTGCAAATGGGAAAAATGTTAGTTATTATCTTAAGTCAGTCATGGCAGGTGTATCGTTAAATGTAAGAACAGCCGGATACCATAGGAGCTGAAGGTTTGACACTATCGCTTAAATTGACTGAGATACATTTTATCCATGGAAAGCTGCAAAAGAAAGCATTTTATCGGGATGCATCGCTGTCTGGTTTGGATACAGCTCCATCCAAGACTGCATGAAATCGCAGTGAGTTGTGGACGCAGCCACGCAGACGTCGATCACACAAACCAATATCCATTTTTCCATTGACTCCATCTACACTGCATGCTGCCTCGTCTAGGCCGCTAGCATAATCAAGGACTAGTCTCACCCCGGTCACTCCGTCTTCTCCTCTCTCTCTTCAAGCAAGATAGTTTTAGTTTTGGTATTTACTTTCACTTTTTTTAGCACATGTACCGAGGTTCAGTGTAAAGCTTTTTTTGTTGCGTGCTAACCAGTCTGCGGAGTGACTATACATGTTTACACTCAAGATATCCACAATATACCGATACAGGTTCAAGTGAAAACATTTAATGCAACATAAATTCCACGAATGTACGATTAGATATAGTCCAAGGCACTTCAATGAAGTAGATAGTAGCTCAGGACCACACATTAGTTGTTGATAGGAGATTCCGTTGCCTGATAAGAGCTGGGTAGAAACTTTTCCTTATTCTGGAGGTAAGCGTATTCACACTTCTGTACCCCTTGGGAGATGGTTGAATCTGGAGTGTCTGGGGTAGACGACCCTTGATTATGCTGCTGACCTTGCCAAGGCAGCGTGAAGAGTGCATGGAGTCGATGGAAGGGAAGTTAATTTGTATGATAGTCTGGATTGCGTCCTCTACTCTCTTCAGTTTCACGTGGTCTTGGATGGAGCTGCTTAGTAACAGTTTCATCCCAGCTGTTACCAGGCAACTGAACCCGCGTCTCACCAGTTAGAGAACTGTCTTGACCTCCCGCCTACCCCATTGGAGTACCTTAAACTATATTTAATCAGACTTTACTGGACTTTATCTTGCAATAAACAGTATTCCCTTCATCCTAAATCTGTACACTGTGGGGCGGCACGATTGTAATAATGTTCGGTTTCTTTGACTGCACAACACGTAACACAAAAGCTTTTTACTGTACACGACTCACATGACAATAATAAACTAAACTACACAAAACAAAGATATATTTGACAAGCATAAACAGGGATCTTGAGGTCCAAGCTCATAACACCCTGAAAATGGCAGCGCAAGTAGATAGCGCAGTAAAGAATATATACGGTATGCTTGATATTATTGGTCGGGGCATTGAGTGTAAGAGTCAGGATATCACGATGCAGCTTTATAAAACTTTGAGCAGGCTGCATTTCGATTACTGCACTCATAGAGTCATAGAGTGATGCAGTGTGGTAACAGGTCATTCGGCCCAACTTACCCACACCGGACAACATGTCCCAGCTACTTTAGTCCCAACTGCCAGTATTTGGTCCATGTCCCACCAACCCTGTCCTATCCATGTACCTGTCAAACTGATTCTTAAATATTGCCATATTCCTTTTCTGAACTACCTCCTCTGTCAGCTCGTTCCATAAATCCATCTTGTGTGAAAAAGTAACCCCTCAAACCTATATCCTCTAGTTCTCGATCCACCTACTGTGGGAACGAGACTGTGCTCCTTCCCGATCTATTCCTATCATGATCTTATACACCATATTAGATCACCACTCATCCTACTGGTCTCCAGCGAATAGAGCACCAGCATATTCAACCTCTGCCTATAGCTCAGAACATCTAGTTCTGGCAAAATCATCGTATATAGTCTCTGTACTCTTAGCAGCTTGACAACATCCTTCCTATAACACGGCGCACAGAACTGAACAACATACAGTGGCTTGCAAAAGTGTTCCTACCCCTTGAACGTTTCCACATTTTGTCACGTTACAACCACAAACGTAAATGTATTTTATTGGGATTTTATTTGATAGACCAACACAAATTGGCGCATAATTGTGAAGTGGAAGGAAAATGATACATGGTTTGCAATTTTTTTTACGAATAAAAAACTGAAATGTGTGGCATGCAAAAGTATTCAGCCCCCTTTACTCTGATACCCCTAAATAAAATCCAGTGCAACCAATTGCCTTCAGAAGTCACCTAATTGGTAAATAGAGTCCACTTATGTGTAATCTAATCTCAGTATAAATACAGCTGTTCTGTGAATGCCCCAGAGGTTTGTTAGAGAACATTAGTGAACAAACAGCATCATGAAGCCCAAGGAACACACCAGACAGGTCAGGGATAAAGTTGTGGAGAGGTTTAAAGCAGGGTTAGGTAATAAAAAAATACCCCAAGCTTTGAACATTTCATGGAGCACTGTTCAATCCATCATCCGAAAAGGAAAGAGTATGGCACAACTGCAAACCTACCAAGACATGGCCGTCCAACTAAACTGACAGGCCGGGCAAGGAGAGCATTGATCAGAGAAGCAGCCAAGAGGCCCATTGTAACTCTGCAGAGATCCACAGCTCAGATGGGAGAATCTGGCCACAGGACAACTATTAGTCGTGCACTCCACAAATTGGGCCTTTATGGAAGAGTGGTGAGAAGAAAGCCATTGTTGAAACAAAGCGATAAGATGTCCCATTTGCAGTTTGCCACAAGCCATGTGGTGGGGACAGTAAACATGTGGAGGAAGGTGCTCTGGTCTGATGAGACCAAAATTAACGTTTTTGTCCTAAATGCAAAACGCTATGTGTGGCGGAAAACTAACACTGCACATCACCCTGAACACACCATCCCCACTGTGAAACATGGTGGTGGCAGCATCATGCTGTGGGGATGCTTTACTTCAGTAGGGACAGGGAAGCTGGTCACAGTTGATGGTAAGGTGGATGGAGCCAAATACAGGGCAATCTTGGAAGAAAACATGTAAGAGTCTGCAAAAGACTTGAGACTGGGGCAGGGGTTCACATTCCAGCAGGACAATGACCCTAAACATAGAGCCAGAGCTACAATTGAATGGTTTAGATCAAAGCATATTCATGTGTTAGAATGGCCCAGTCAAAGTCCAGACCTAAATCAAATTGAGAATCTCTGGCAAGACTTGAAAATTGCTGTTTACAGACGCTCTCCATCCAATCTGACTGAGGTTGACCTATTTTGCAAAGAAGAATGGGCAAAAATTTCACTCTCTAGATGTGCGAAGCTGGTGGAGACATACCCCAAAATACTTGCAGCTGTAATTGCAGCGAAAGGTGGTTCTGCAAAGTATTGTCTCAAAGGGGCTGAATACTTTTGCACGCCACACTTTTCAGTTTTTAAATTGTAATAATATTTGCAAACCATGTATCATTCCCTTCCACTTCACAATTATGCACCACATTGTGTTGGTCTATCACATGAAATCCCAATAAAATACATTTACGTTTGTGGTTGTAACGTGACAACATGTGGAAAGGTTCAAGGGGTATGAATACTTTTGCACGCCACTGTACTTGTAACTTGACATCACCAACGTATTATACCACTGCAACATGGCCTCCCAACCTCCATACCCAATACTCTAACTGAAGAAGGCCAATGTGCCAAAAGCCTTTTTGACCACCCAATCTACCTGCGACTCCATCTTCAGGAAACTATGCACATAGACTCCTATATTAATCTACGCTACAACACTACCTAGAAGCCTACCATTCAATAGACAATAGACAATAGACAATAGGTGCATGAGTAGGTCATTAGGCCCTTCGAGCCAGCACCGCCTTTCACTGTGTAGGTCATCCCTATGTTGGACTTCCAAAAATGCAACAGCTCTCATTTATCTGCGTTCATTTCCATCAAACAATCCTCAGCCCACTTAGCCAATTGACCAAGTTACTACTGATTTTTTTCACAACCATCTGCACTATAGGCGAAGCCGCCCACTTTTGCATCATCTCCAAATTTGCTAATCTTGCTCTGAAAGCTATCGTCTAAATCATTCATATTGATCACAAACAGTAACGGGCCCAGCACCGAACCTTGAGGTATACCACTTGTCAGAAGCCTCCAGTCTGATAAGCTACCTTCCACCATCACCCTCTGCTTCCTTCCTTGAAGCCAATTTTCTATCCATTCTTCTACCTCTCCTTGGACCCCATGCGATCTAATCGCCCAGGACAGCATACCATGAGGAACCTTCACGAATGCTTCAGTGAAGTCCATATATACAACATCTACAGCTCTGCTCTGATCGACATTTTATGTCACATCTACAAGAACCTCATAGTTGTGAGCCATTACCTCCCAAGTACAAAACGATGCTGGCAATCCCTAATCAGCCCGTGTCCATCTAAATGTTTGTATAGCCTATCCTTCAGAATACTCTCTAGTAATTTTCCAACGGCATGTTAAGCTCACTGACCAAGTTCCAAGCATTTTACTTGCAGACTTGTCCCACTTGAATAAACGCAAATTTGCCACCCTGTTGATGTCCTCTACCGTTGACCTCCCTGACATTTGAACATATAAGTCTTCTGGCACCAGTCATGTATTTAAAGTCGACTCGTAAATGTCAACCACTGCTCCCGCAATTTCCTCTCCGGTTTCCCACCATGTCCTCGGATATATATATATGAGCATGCTCTATAAATGTGTCTACCTTCATATAAGATATTGCCTTCAGCACCTCTTCCACCGTAACACTTGCGTGCAGTTCTGGTCACCCCCTTTACAATATGGATGTGGAGGCTTTGGAAAGTTTGCAGAGGAGGTTTACCAGAATGTTGCCTGGATTACATGGTTTCAGCTACAGGACGATGTTGGTTTGCGAGCAAATAAAATTCATCAGAATGCTGCCTGGATTTGAGTGCTTAACCTACAGGGAGAGGTTGGATAGGGTGCAGAGGAACGCTGCCTCAATTAGGATGTTTGAGCTTCACGGAGATATTGAAGAACACTGCTGTAATAGGGATGAATTGCAAATGCTGGTTCATACCAAAGACACACATTGCTGGAGTAACGCAATGGATCAGGCAGCATCGCAGGAGAAAAAAAGATAGGTGACTTTTCACGGCATGACTATTCTTCAAAAATGGATTGTTTTCACTGGAACATCGGAGGTTGATGGGAGATCTGATAGAAGTGTATGAAATCAGGAGGGGCGTACATAGGGAAAACAATCAGCAAATGTTTCCCTCTGGGGAGAGGGAAAGGGGAACAATAGAGCGAGGAGAGACTGAGAGGTCTAGAAGGGAGGTCAACGATAGAGGAAATAGAACGTTAATGGCAAGATCCATAACAGCATCAATGTACAGAAGGATCTTGGGATTCAGGCCCACAGCTCCCTTAAAGTGGCAACGCAAGGATATTGAGCATTATCAAGATGTATGTGGTCATGGACCGCGAAGCAGACTGACATACGGATTATAGACGGGCAGAAAATGGCAGATGGAGATTAATCTGACCACTTTAATACAGATAAATATGAGATGTTGCATTTGGGTGCAAAATGGACAGAACTTACAGTTAATTGTAGGGTTCTGGTGAGCGTTGTGGAGATCTAGGAGTACAGTACATAGTTTGGTGAATTTGTCATAATAGATATATTTGGTGATCATACATGCTTTTGGCACATTGTCCATCATTAGTCAGAGCACTGAACATAGAATTTGGCAGGACATGTTGCAGTTGTGTAAGCGCAGGAGGATGAGGGGTGATCTGGTAGAGGTGTACAACATTATGAGAGGAATAGATCGGACAGACGCACAAATTCTATTGCCAGAGTAGGGTGATAAAGAACCAGGGGCACAGGTTTAAGGTGAGACTGGGAAGGAATTAGTAGGAAGCTGAGGGTAACTTTTCCACACAAAAGATTGTAGGTGTATGGAAGAAGCTGCCGGACGAGGGAGATGAGGAAGGGACTATCGCAACGTTTAAGAATCATTTGGACAGGTTTAGAGGGAGGTTTGACTAGTGTAGATGAAACATGTTAGCCGTCGTGGGGAAGTAGCGTGAAGGGCCTGTTTTCGCGCTGCAGTACTCAATGACCATAATTCTAAGAGTGTGAGGTGTAGCACTTTGCGAGGTCGAATGTAAGGGGAAAGTCTACAGTTAATGGCAAGACCCCTAACAGCATTGATGTAAAGAGGAATCTTGAAGACGAAGTCCACACCTCCCTGAAAGCACTAACATAAGTTTAGTTTAGTTTATAGTCACGTATCATGAAGAGCAGTGAAAATGTTTTATTGCGTGCTAACCAATCAGTGGAAAGAATATACAGATTGCAATCGAGCCTTCCACATTGTACAGATATTTGATAAATGGAATAACGTTTAGTGCAGTAGATTCAGCGGTAAAGACGGTGTCCCGTATATTTGCTTTATCAGGCGGTGCATTGAGTACAAGCGTCAGGAAGTCACAATGCAGCTTGATCAAATTTTGATTAGGCCGCATTTAGAATATTACGTGCAGTTCAGGTCACTCCCGTTACAGGAATAATGTGGAGGCTTTAGAAAGGGTGCAAAGGAGAGTTATTAGAATGCTGGAGAAACTCAGCGGGTGCAGCAGCATCTAAGGAGCGAATGAGATAGGCGACGTTTCGGGTCAAGACCCTTCTTCAGACTGGTCAGGGATCAGGGAAACGAGAGATGTAGACGGTGATGTGGAGAGATAAAGAACAATGAATGAAAGATATGCAAACAAGTATCGATGATAAAGGGAACAAGCCATTGTAAGCTGTGTGTGGTGTGAAAATGAGAAGCTAGTGCGACTAGGGTGGGCGAGGGAGATAGAGATAGAGGGAATGCCAGCGCCCGAGGTCTGAGGGAGAGGTGGGAAGGGGAGGAGACAGCAAGGGTTAACAGAATTGAGAAAATTCAATGTTCAAGCCCAAAGGATGCAGACTCCCCAAGCGGAATATGAGGTGCTGTTCCTCCAACGTGCGGTGTTGCTCACTCTGGCCGTGGAGGAGGCTCAGGACCGAGAGGTCGGATACAGAATGGGGGGGGGGGAGTTGAAGTGCTGAGCCACCGGGAGGTCGGGTTGGTTTTTGCGGACCGAGCGGAGATGTTCGGCGAAACGATCGCCAAGCCTCTGCTTGGTCTCACCGATATAGATCATCTGGCATCTGGAGCAGCGGATGCTGTAGATGAGGTTGGAGGAGGTGCAAGTGGACCTCTGTCGGACCTGGAAAGACTGCTTGGGTCCCTGAAAGGAGTGGAGGGGGGAGGTAAAGGGACAAGTGTTGCATTTCTTGCGGTTGGAAGGGAAAGTGCCCGGGGAAGGGGTAGAGCGGGAGGGGAGGGAAGAATTGACAATGGAGTTGCGGAGGGAGCGGTCTTTGCGTAAGGCAGACAGGGGGGGAGATGGGAATATGTGGCGGGTAGCGGGGTCACGTTGGAGGTGGCGAAAGTGGCGGAGGACTATGTGTTGTATTTGCCGGCTGGAGGGGTGAAAGGTGAGGACCAGGGGGACTCTGTCCTGTTTGCGAGTGCGGGAATGGGGAGAGAGGGCAATGTTGCGGGGTATGGAGGAGACCCTGGTGCGAGCCTCGTCAATAGTGGGGGATGGAAATCCCCGTTCTCTGAAGAATGAGGCCATTTGTGATGACCTGGTGAGGAACACCTCATCCTGGGAGCAGATGCGGCGTAGGAGGAATTGGGAATAGGGGATGGAGTCCTTACAGGAAGCAGTGTGGGAGGAAGAGTAGTCCAGGTAGCTGTGGGAGTCAGTTGGTTTGTAGTGGATGTCGGTCAGGAGTGCATCACCTGCAATAGAGATGGTGAGGTCAAGGAATGGTAGGGAAATGGTCCATGTGTATTTGAGTGCCGGATGGAAGTTGGTAGTGAAATGAATGAAGTCAGTCAGTTGTGTGTGGGAGTAGGAGGTGACACCAAAGCAGTCGTCGATGTAACGGAGGTAGAGGTCGGGGATGGGGCCCTGGTACGCCGAGAACAAGGATTGTTCGACGTACCCAACAAAGAGGCAAGCATAGCTGGGGCCCATGCGTGTGCCCATAGCTACGACTCGTGTTTGGAGGAAATGGGAGGAATCAAAAGATAAGTTATTGAGGGTAAGGACCAACTCCGCTAGGCAGAGGAGGGTGTCCCCCCTCCCATTCCGTATCCGACCTCTCGGTCCTGGGCCTCCTCCACGGCCAGAGTGAGCAACACCGCAAGTTGGAGGAACAGCACCTCATATTCCGCTTGGGGAGTCTGCTTCCGTTGGGCTTGAACATCGAATGTTCTCAATTCTGTTAACCGTTGCTGTCTCCTCCCCTTCCCACCTCTCCCTCAGACCTCGGGCGCTGGCATTCCCTCTATCTCTATCTCCCTCCCCCACCCTAGTCGCACTAGCTTCTCATTTTCACACCACAAACAGCTTACAATTGCTTGTTCCCTTTATCATCGATACATTTTTGCATATATTGCATTCATTGTTCTTTATCTCTCCAAATCATCGTCTATATCTCTCGCTTCCCTGACCCGCTGATTTTCTCCAGCTTTTTGCGTAACCCTCGATTCTCCAGCATCTGCAGTTCCTTCTTTAACAAATTATTAGAATGCTGCCTGGATTAGAGTGCCTCAGCTACAGGGAGAGATGGGAGAGCGTGCAGAGGTGCTTTGCCAGACCGCTGCATGGATTAGTGGTTTCAGATACAGGGGGAGGATGAACAGACCTGGAGTAAAAAGAACGAACTGCACATTCTGGTTTATTCCAACGATAGATACAAAGTGATGGTGTAACTCAACGGGTTAGGCAGCATCGCTGGAGAAAATAGAATGGGTGACTTTTCGGGTAGGGCATTACATGCAGTATGTGGAGCATTTGGTGAGGGTGCAGAGGAGATTTACCAACATGATACCTGGATTAGAGAGAATGGCTACAGAGAGAGGTGGGCGAATGTGCAGAGAAGGTTTACCAGAATTCAACACGTGTGCGAGACTTAGTCTACAGGGAGAGGTTGCGCAAACTTGGAATGCTTGTTTTCGGAAGGAGATGGGAGGCTTGGTAGAAGTATATAAAATTATGACACGCAGAGATAGGGTTTACCAATCAGAACCTTACCCTCCCCACTCCTCGAGGGTGGAAAGGTGAAAGAATTGATGGAATATCATTAAGGTGAACGGGGCAAAGTTTAAAGATGGTTACACAAAAAGCTAGAGAAACTCAGAGGGTGCAGCAGCATCTAAGGAGCGAAGGAGATAGGCGACGTTTCGGGTCGAGACCCTTCTTCAGGTTTAAAGATGTTTTGTTTGCCCAGAGTGCAGTTGGGGCTTTGAACGCAATGCCAGGAGCGGTAGTGGGGGCAGATACATTAGTGGTGTTTAAGAGGCTTTTAGATAGGCACATGGAAGTGCAGGGAATGGGGGACTATTGATCACGTGAGGACAACAGTTTAAATTTGTGATCGACATGGTCATTTTGGGGGTGAAGACGTGTTCCTGTGCTGTACTGTTCCGTGTTATATTTCCTAAGTTATGCTGGGTGATAAATGTGTCGCTTTGAACCATTGTTGTTGAATATTCTTGCGCCCTCAATCAAATTTATTGATGCAATATATCTTTATTTTTAATACTCTAGTATGAATCAGGGTATCTACAGGACAAAGAAAGCTGGAAGGAGTGAGAACGATAGAGATAGGAAGAGAAAGTGGGGATAATGGTTCCATTAGATTCTCCCACTAATGGAACCTTTATCCCCACTTCCACTATATTCAAAAGCATTAGAAGCTGTACTATTCTGTTCTACTATAACAAATGCGATCTAACAGTGTTTTTATCCCCCCTCTCTCTCTCTCTCTCTCTCTCTCTCCTCTCTCACACGCCTTTCTCTCTCCCTTTATCTCTCGGCATTCCTCCCTCTCCTTCTCCCTCCATCTTTCTTTCTCTCCCTCGATCTTACCCTCTCCCTATTTATTTCCCTAATCCTCCTATTGTTCTCCTTCTTTCTTTCTCTCTCCTCCTATCTATCTCCCCATCTTCCTCTTTGTTTCTCCGCCTTTCACTCTTCCTCCTTCTCGCTTCATCTTTCATGCTCCCTCTGTCCGTTTCCCACTTACCCTCTTCCTCTTTCATACTCCCTCTTTCCCTCTCCATCCCCCATCCCCCCTCCTCTCTCTCCCGTTTTCCACTCCCTCTTTCAGATCCGAAATTGAAGCTGCGATCTCCCCAAGTTACAATTCTCCAGCCGTCTGACCGTGAAATTAAAAACAAGGGCAAAGCCACTGTTGTTTGTCTCATCACTGATTTTTACCCGGACAACATAAAAATTCAATGGATTGTCGATGACGTTGGACAACCCAAAGATAGTCCTAACATCCATACAGATCCTAGCTCCCATAGCGAAGACGGAGGGGAGACCTTCAGTATCAGTAGTCGCTTTAGATTGGACGCCCGAGATTACGCAAAGGCCAAGAAGGTCGTCTGTCAAGTAGATCACTACAGGAATGGATCTACGCCACAAACTGAACAGCAAACCCACATCATCAAACACGGTGAAATTTCTAACCGTAATGTCTTGTAAAGTTGTAGCATGACCCCCAACGTCTACACTTGATGCTCTCACTGATGATGGTCAGTGTGCCAAAAGCCTACTTAACCACCCTATCTACTTGTGATGCCACTTTTGAAGATCAGCTTCCCAATAACAGGGTGACCAACACGTTACAAAATATTCCATATGTGTCCTCACCAATATCGTGTGCAACTGTAATATGACCTCCCAAATTATATGTTTAATTCTAATTTGTTCTTGGTCTTCATCAGTCAGGGTATTGGGTATATTTATGTTCTTTTAACAGAAGCTGAAATTCAAACAATGGAAGCTGACTTATCTGATCCTCATTTGTAAAACTATCGTCTGCGAAATAATTGTTTCTGCTTTAGCTTGCAAAAGTGACACAACAATCCCTCTGTCTCCAGTGGAATAACAACCATGGTTTTAGTATCTGGAAGGTATGCCAAAACCCATAAGGGCATGTGATAGGAGCAGAACGAGGCCATTATGCCCATCAAGTCTACTCCGCGATTCAATCACGGCTAATCAAAATCTTCCTCCTAAAATCATTCTCCTAACTTCTCCCCATACCCCTTGACACCCGTACCAATCGGAAATCTATGTCTGCCTTCAAAATATTCATTGAAAGTCTTCACAGCCGTTTTATAATTCCACACATTCACCACCCTGTGAAAAAATACTGTCCTCCTCCCCTCCTTCTTAACTGAACGTCCATTAATTCAAAGAGGCTGTAACCTTTGGTCTTAGACTCTCCCACTAGTGGAAACATCCTCTCCGCAGCCACTCGTTGCAAGCCATTCGCTATTCTGTATTTTTAAATGACCCCCCCGCATTATTCTAAACTCCAGCGCCATCAAACGCTCAGCCTATGTATGATTCCTGGGATCATTCTTGTAAATCTCCTCTTGGCCCTCTCCAGAGCCAGCACATCCTTCGTTGAATATGGTGCCATAAACCGGCACAATACTCCAAATGCAGCCTGACCTATGTATTTTCACCGCTCAGTGTATAGATGTTGACATAATATAACTTTATTTATCCCAGGAGGCTTGTAAATGATTTCAAGAAATCGTATCCCAGGTCCCTAGTGTCAGAATATCTACCCCACTACTTGGGATGCCTGTAGCACACTGCCAGGACAGGTGGTGGAGACAGATATGACAGTAGCGTTTATGTGGCTTTTAGGTAGACCCATGGAAGTGCAGGGAATCGAGGAATATGGATCACGTACAGGCAGATAAGGTTAACAAGGAAATGCAAAAACCGGTAAACACATGAAAGCACACAAACGTGGTTTAGGAGAATGATCCTGGGGATGATTGTTAACGTTCGATGAGCGTTTAATGGCGCCAGAGCCTGTTCTCGCTGTTTAGAAAGATGAAGGGAGACCTAGATGAGGCTCAGGTAGAGTAGATGTGGAGAGAATGGTTCCATTCGTGGGAGAGTCTTGGACCAGATGCCATAGCCTCAAAAAAAAAGGATAAGCCTTTGGAAAGGAGATGAAGAGGAATGTCTTTAATCAGAGGGTGGTGAATCTCTGGAATTAATTACCACCGAAGGCTGTGGGGTCATCAATTGATATTTTAAGGCCATCGACCATAATCACCCGTACTTTAGTTTGTTTTTATTTAGATTAGTTTAGTGATACAACTTGGAAATAGGCCCTCCTGTTCAATGAGTCCAAGCCAACCAACAATCCCCATCCTGCATACTGGGGATACTGACAATTTTACCCAAGTCTATTATTCTACAAACCCGCAATTCGTTGGACTGTGGGAGGAAACCGGAGCACCGGAGGAAACCCACGAAGTCACAGGGTGAACGTGCAAACTCCGTACAGACAGCACCCATACTCAGGATCAATTGCGCTCTAAGGCAGCAACACCAACGCTGCACAACTGTTTTGCCCTCACCCGAGAATATTGTGAAGTGTATATGGAGTCAATGGTGGGAAGCCTGGAATGTGCGAAGGACTGGGCTTCATCCAAAACTCTGCAATGTTTTGTAGCTTCGTTTCGTAAATGGGTATTTATGAAACCACTTAACGCATTTTCCATATTTCTTCTTACAGAGACTTGTGGCTTGAGTAAAGGTGAGTGGCTCTACTTAAATAAGTATACCGTCATTATTTTAAGACTGTTTACCCTTTCTGTGAGTTAAAACTTAATAATCTCACACAGCAATATATAGAGTGCATAAATACACTTCAGCCAAACCTGCCCACGCCAACCAACATGCCACATCTACACTATTACCATCTGTCAGTTGTTGGCCCACATCCCTCTAATGCTTTCCTATCCAGCCAACTGTCCAAACGTTTATTAAACGTTGTGATAGTGCTTGCCAGAACTACCCCTCCCCGCCCCCCCCACCCCCCCACCCCCCCCCCCCACGGCAGCATGTTACATACAGCCACTGTGCAGAAAACATTGTCCCTCAGGTTCCAATCAAAACTTTCTCCCGCTTATCCCCCTCACCGTACACATATGGCGTCTGGTTCTCGATGCTCCATACTCTGGGCAAAAGACTATGCATCTTCTTGATCTATTCATCGCGTGATTTTGGAAAGCTCTTTAAGATAACCCTCATCCTCCTACATTACAAGGATTAAAGTCCGAGCCTGACTCAACCTTTCCCTGTAGCTCAGGCCCTTGAGTCATGGCAACATTTATGTAAATATTCTTGGCATCCTTTCCCGCTTAACAACATCTTTCCATAAATAGTGTGACCAAAACTGAACAAAATACCAAAAATGTGGCCTTACCGATGTCTAGTACAGCTGCTATATTACCTATGTCCTCTGGGTCTTGATTCCCCTGTCGTGGGGGTAAAATACTGTACATTTACCCGATCTATTTCCCTCATGATTTTATACAATATCAGATCACATCATCCTCCTGCGCTCCTAAGAATACATGTTTAGCCTGCCCAAACTATACATATAGCTCAGACACCCGAGTCCTGGCAACATTCTCGTAAATCTTCTCTGCACAATTTCCCGCACATCAGCATATTTCCTATAACATGGTGAATATAGTCCAAATGTGGCCTCACCAAAGTCTTCCTGTAACATGCTTTCCATATGTCTATACTGAAACTCTGAATAATGAAGGTAATGTGCCTCAGAAGACGGCTATGGGAATGCATCTGCCGACTCCAGCCAGGCAGGAGATACAGAGCCTCGGCCGCAGGGGGGCAAATCTGACCAGTCAATCCGCCGCGGAAGTCCCGATGAGGTCGAGATTAGCACCCACACTTGGCCTCAGCGTCGCATTTTCGAGGCGGATTTCCGGGAGGGATTTCAAGTATGCTCTCGTAGCATGTTTGAGCTAAAGGATGAGCCAAAGCTCCAGTTGCTGGAAAAACAGTGGCGGTAATGTATATGTGCGTGCCCGCTTTCAGGGAATTATGTACTTGGACCACACGATCCCTCTGTACATCGATGCCGTTAAGGGTATTGGCAATAACTATAGAATTCCCCCTTGCATACGACCTCCCAAAGTGCAACATCTCGCACATGCTCAGATTACAGTCCAACCGCCAATTTTCTACCCATTTATGTAGCTGATCTCTTTTCCACTAAATACGTTGACATCATTCTTCACAGTCCGCAACCCCAGCGTTTGTTCATTCATAAATATCCGTTATGTTAAAGTGCCTATACTACTTCAGCAAGTAAGAAGTTATTTTTTAATAAACGTTATTCTTCACTCTAGATGTTATTTACCACATATTTATATTCCTTTAACAGAAGCTAAAGTTCAGACATTGCAAACTGCGAAACTGATTTACCTGATCCTGATTTGCAAGAGTATTCTTTATGGAATAATTGTTTCTGTATTAGCTTGCAAAGCCAAGGTAAGTCTTTCTGGAGATAAAAAATACAGATATATATCCAAGATATATATTGTTGAGTATAGAAGTTGTGAGAGCATGCTGCAGTTATATGAGATGTCGGGGAGGCCACAGTTATAGTATTGTTTTCCACTTTTGTCACTATTATAGGAACGATGTTGTCAAACTTGAAAACGTCAAAGAAACGTCAAATAGATTTGCCACGACGTTGCCAGGACGCGAGGGACTGAGATGTAGAGAGAGATTGAGCAGGCTATGGCTTTATTCCTTGGAGCGCAGGGGGGCGAGAGATGATCTTATAAAGGTGTACAAATTATGAGAGGAATAGATCGGGTAGTCTTTTGCCGAGAGTATGGGAAACGACAACCAGAGAACAAAGGTTAAGGTGGAATGGGAAAGATTTAATGAGAACCTGTGGAGTAACTGTTTTATACATAGGGTGGTGGGTGTGTGGAATCAGCTGCCACAGGAGATGTTTGAGGCAGGTACTATCGCACCGTTTCAGAAATATTTAGACAGGTGCATCGAAAGGGTAGATTTAGAAGGATGGGTACAAACGCCGGCAGTTGGGACAAGTGTAGATTGGGCATGTTGCTCGGCATGAGCCTGTTTCCATGCTGTATAGACTCTATATCCATCTATCAGGGTAATTGGACCAATTTTGCATTGAGCTGGGAATCATTGAGTCGTCGAGTCATTCCACACGGAAACACGCCCTTTGTCTCAACATGCCTATGACGAGCAAGATGCACCATCTACACTAGTCCCACCTGCCCGCGTTTGGCCCATATCCCTCTCAAACTATCTTATCCATATACCTGTCGACAAAACATTGTGATAGTAACTGCTTTAACTACCTCCTCCAGCAGCTCTGTCCATATACGAACCTCCGTCTGTGTGAAAAAAGTTGCCCCCCATGTTCATTAATCTTTCCCCCATCCCCCCTCACTTTAAAGTATTTCCTTTGGTTCTCGATCACCCAGCCCTGGATAAAAAACTCTGCGCTTTGAACCTATCTATTCGCCTCTTGTTTTTATAAAACTCCATACGATCACTCCTCATCCTCCACCCCTCCAAGGAAGAAAGTCGTAGCCTGCGCAACCTCTCCCTGTAGCTCGGGCATTTGAGTCTTGGCAATGTCCTTGTAAATTGTCCCTGTACTCGTTTCAATATTAAACAAAGGGACACAAATTGCTGCAGTAACTAACCCGCTGATCCCATTTGCCACAAGGGCAACATCTAACTCACTCGTAAATATAGCCCATGAACTGGCCTCAACTACCTTCTGTGGCAGAGAATTCCAGATTCACCACTCTCTGTGTGAAATGTTTTTCTCATCTCGGTCCTAAACGACATCCCCCTTCATTCAAACTGTGACCCCTTGTTCTGGACTTCGCCAACATCGTGAGCAATCTTCCTGCATCTAGCCTGTCCAAGCCCTTATGAATGTTGTACGTTTCTATAAGATCCCCTCACAATCTTCTAAATTCTAGCGAGTACAAGCCGACTGTATCCACTGTTTCTTCATATGAAAGTTCTACCTTCCCAGGAATATGTCTGGTGAACCGTCTCTGTACTCGCTCTATGGCAAGAATGTATTTCCTCAGATTAGGAGACCAAAACTGTACACAATAGTCCAGATGTAGTCTCACCAAGACCCTGTACAACTGCAGTCTCCATGCTCTTATAGTCAAATCATTTTACCATGAATGCTAACATACAATTCGCTTTATTCACTGCCTGCTGCACCTGCATGCCTACTTTCAATGACTGGTGTACCATGACACCCAGGTCTCGTTGCATCTCCCATTTTCCTAATCGGCAACCATTCAGATAATAGTCTACTTTCCTGGTATTGCCACCAAAGTGGATAACCTCACAATAAATCACATTATACTGCATGTGTCATGCATTTTCCCACTCAGCCAACCTATCCAAGTCACCTTGCAGCCTCCTAGCATCCTCCTCACAGATAACACTGCCCCCCAGCTTCGTGTCATCCGCAATCTTGGAAATGTTGCATTCAATTCCCTCATCCAGAACATTAATGTATATTGTAAATAGCTGGTGTCCCAGCACTAAGCCTTGCGGTACAGCACTTGTCACTGCCTGCCATTCTGAAAAGGACCCGTTTACTCATACTCTTTGCATCCTGTCTGCCAGCCAGTTTTCTATCCACATCAATACTGACGCCCCAATACCGTGTGCTTTAAGTTTGCATTCTAATCTATTATGTGGGACCATGTCGAAAGCCTTCTGAAAATCCAGATATAACAAATTCACTGGACCCCCCCCCCCTTATCCACTCTATTAGTTACATCAAACGTTCTATTAGTTACATCAAACATTCTTGAAGATTCGTCAGACAATAGTTACCTTTCATAAATCCATGCTGGCTTTGTCCAATGATTTCTCCACTTTCCAAATGTGCTGCTATCCCATCTTTAATAACTGACTAGCATTTTCCCCACTACCGATTTTAGACTGACTGGTATGTAATTCCCCGGTTTCTCTGTCCCTCCCTTTTTAAAAAAATGGGTTACATTAGCTACGCTCCAATCCTCAGGAACTACTCCAGAATCTAAAGAGTTATGAAACATTATCACTAATCCATCCACCATTTCTGGGGCTACTTCCTTATTTACTCTGGGTTGCAGCCTATCTGGCCCTGGCGATTTATCGGTCTTTAATCCATTCACTTTAGCTAACACCACTTCCCGGCTAACCTGCATTTTACTCAGTTCCTCCATCTCATTTGATCCACGGTCCCATGCTATTTCCGGCAGATTATTTATGTATTCCTCAGTGAAGACTGAACCAAGGTAATTATCCCATTGGTCTGCCATGTCCTCGTTCCCCATGATCAATTAATCTGTTTCTGACTGCAAGGGACCTATATTTGTTTTAACTAATATTTTTCTCTTCACATATCTATAAAAACGTTTGCATTCAGTTTTTATACTCTCTGCCAGTATTCTTTCATAATCTATTGTCCATTTCATAATTAAGCCCTCCTCTGCTGTCGTCTGAATTTCTCCCAGGCCTCTGGTAGGCTGTATTTTTCTGGCTAATTTGTATGCTTCATCTATTATTTTGATACTATCCCTGATTTCCCTTGTTATCCACGCATGCGCTACCTTCCCTGATTTATTATTTTGCCAAACTGGGATGAACAATTATTGTAGTTCATCAATGCAATCAATAAATGCCTTCCATTGCATATCCACCGTCAACACTTTACGAATGAATTGCCAGTCTGTTGGCCAATTCACGTCTCATACCCGCAAAGTTACCTTTATTTAAGTTGAGAACCCCCTGTTTCTGAATTAACAATGTCACTCTCCATCCTAATGAAGAACTCAAACATATTATGATCACTTTTGCCCAAGTGGCCATGCACAACAAAGCTGCTAACTAACCCTTCCTCATCACTCAATACCCAGTCTTGAATAGCCGGCTCTCTCGTTGGTTCATCTACATGTTGGTTTAGAAACCTATCCCGCATACCAAGAAATCCTCTTCCTCAGAACCTCTGCCAAATTGATTTACCCAATCTATATGTAGATTGAAGTCACCCATTATTACTGTTTTAACTTTGTTGCACGCATTTCTCATTTTCTGTTTGATGCCATCCCCAATTCCACTACTACTGTTAGGTCGCCTGTACACACTCCCACTAGCGTTTTCTGCCCCATCGTGTTTCGCAGCTCTACCCATATCGTTTCCACATCCTCGAAGCGAATGTACTTCCTTTCTGTTGCGTTAATCTCCTCTCTAACCAGCAACGCTACCCCACGTCATTTTCCTTTCTGTCTATCCCTCCTGAATATTGAATATCCATCGATGTTCAGCTCCCAGCCTTGGTCACCCTGTAGCCATTTCTCCGTGGTCCCGACTATATTACATTCATTAATAATTATCTGCATATTAAACGTCCACCTTATTACGAATGTTCCTTGCATTGAGACACAAAGCCTTCAGGCTTGTTTTTACAACACTCTTGCCCCTAATACAATTATGTTGAAAAGTGGCCCTTTTTGATTTTTGCCCTGGAGTTGTCTGCCTGCCACTTTTACTTTTCACCCTGCTACCTATTGCTTCTACCCTAATTTAACACCCCTCGGTCTCCCTGCTCATGCTCCCATCCCCCTGCCACATTAAAATCGTCCCCGATAGCACTAGCAAACACTCCCCCAAGGACAATGGTTTAATTCCAGCCCACGTGCAGACCGTCCTGTTTGTACTGGTCCACCTCCCCCAGAACTGGTTCCAAAGTCCTAGCAATTTGAATCCCTCCCCCTTGCACCATTTTCAAGACACGTATTAATCTGTAGTATCCTCCTATTTCTACTCTGACTGGCACGTGGCGCTGGTAGTAATCCAGTGATTATTACCTTTGACATCCTACTTTTAAGTTTTTCTCCGATCTCCCTAAATTCACCTTGTTGGACCTCATCCGGTTTTTTACCTATACAGTTGGTGCCAATGTGCACCACGACAACTGGCTGTTCACCCTCCCCCTCCAGAATGTTCTGCAGCCGTTCTGTGACATCCCTGACCCTTGCACCAGGGAGGCAACTTACCATCCTGGAGTCTAGTTTGCGGCCTCAGAAACGACTATTTGTTCCCCTTACAATTGAATCCCCTATTGCTATAGCCCTTCCACTCTCCCCCCCCCCCCCCACTCCTGTGCAGCGGAGCCACAATGGGGCCATCAACTTGGCTGCTGCTGCCTTCCCCTGGAGAGCCATCTCCCCCATTAGTATCCAAAATTGTATAGCTGTTTAGGAGGGAGATGACTGCAGGGGATTCCTGCACGACCTGCCTGCTGCTACGCTGGCTAATGGCCACCCGTTACCTTTCTGTCCGCTTAACATTTACCTGCGGGGTGTGGCCAACTCACTGTACGTGCTATTCACGACTTTTTCAGCATCGTGGATGCTCCAGTATTAATGCAATCGCAGCTCCAATCATTCAATGCGGTCTGCCATGAACTGCAGCTGGACACACCTCCTGCAAACGTAGTCAACAGGGACACCGACCATATCCCTGATCTCCCACATTTTGCAGGATGAGCAACCCATGGGGCCGATCTCAACCGACATGGCTTACCCCCAAATTAGATCAACTCACTCACACTATAACAACCTAAATCCTTTAAACTATACATTTACTAAAGAGCACTGATCCTTAACTCACTGTACCCTTAACTCACTGAACCCTTAACTTCCTGTACCCTTAGTGAAAATTACCCAAAGAATAAATATTGAAGTCCAATAAAATCTGATTAAAGGTAGTTCAGCTATTTTAAATGAGGTAGACGGGATATCAGGACGGCTCTCTAGTTGGTGAGATTGCTGTTTAGTTGTCTGATAATAGCTGTAATGAAACACTCCCGGAATCGTGAGGTATGCGTTTTCAAACGTCTGTAGTTCGTCCCCGATGAGAGAGCGGAGAAGAGGCAGTCACCGGTGTGAGAACGCTCCTTGATTATGCTGGTGGCGTTGCCGGGACAGCGTGGTGTGGATAGATTCAATGTTTCGATTGCATGATTGTCTGTCCTCTCTGTGATTGCTTGCGGTCTTGAATGGAGATGTCCCAAAACATGTTGCGATGCATCCCGACAAAATGTTTTCTACGGTACATCTGTTGAACTTGGTGAGGACTGTTGGGAACGTGGCAATATCAAATATTCAGAGGATTTAGAGGTATTGGTGTTTTTACCTGAGATATGGGCCAAACACTGGCAGGTGGGACGAATGCAGGTGGGACGGGTGCATATGGAACACCTTGATTGGCATGGGCAAGTAGTCAAATATCCAGTTTCGGTGCTGTATTGACTGAGACCCTCTATGCCGCTTCCCTCTCTGCTTCTCTCTCACTCACTCTCCTTCCACACCCCCGCTCCCCTCCTCCCTTGCTTTCTCTCTTCCCGTTGTCCTCATGTCAGGACCCTGCTGCATACTCAACTATTAATTTTGTATCTTTCTTATTTCAGACATCTTACAACAAGAGGTTTGATTGATGGACCAAGGTGATTCAACAACAATGGTACAACAGTAAGACATGTATCACGCATTTTATCAATTCGGATAGTTAAAACTGAAGAGTAGAGCACTGGAATAAGCCATTCAGCCCGCAACACTGTGCCAGAAACAATGCCAAATTTAACTGATCACCTCTGCATGCGTGTGATCCATATCCCTCCATGCCGTGCATATTCATTTGCCTACCTAAAATCCTGTTAAACGCCACTATCGTACCTGCGTCCACTACCGCCCCCAGGAGCACGTTGCAGGCCGCCACCCCCTCTTGAGTAAACAGTACTTGCTCTGGGCACCTCATTTAAAATTTACCCCTCTCGTTTTAAATCTATCGTGCCTCATAATGTTATAAATGTCCATCATGAGTCCCCTCAGTCTCTGGCATTTCAGAGAAAACAATCCAAGCATGTCCAACCTCTCCTTGTACTTTAAACCCTCTAATACAGGCAGTATTCTGAAACACATCCTCTGCTCTCTCCTCAACCTCTCCCAGGCATGAACAATGTTTTATAAAGCTGCATCGTGATATCCTAACATATACAATGCCCCGGCTTATGAAGGCAAGCACACCGTATGACTTCTTTACCACTCGATCCACTTGTGTTGCCTTTTTCAGTGAGCTGTGGACTTGGAACAAAATCATACCGTACATCGATGTCTTCACGGGCATTGCCATTAACTGTACACGGGTCTCCTTACATTCAACCCCCCCGACGTGCAAAATATCCCACTTGCTCAGCTTAAGATCTATCTGACCTTTCCAGGGCCATTTATGTAGCAATGAGCGCCACAGTGGCGCAGCTGATAGAGCCACTGCATCACAGGTGCAGAGACCCAGGATAGATCATGAACCTCGGTTGCTGTCGTTCTGGAGTTTGCATATATTCCCGGTGACAACGTGGGATTCCTCCGAGTGCTCTGATTTTATCCTATGTCACGATTTTCTGATCTTTGATTTTAGAAACATAGAAACATAGAAATTAGGTGCAGGAGTAGGCCATTCAGCCCTTCGAGCCTGCACCGCCATTCAATATGATCATGGCTGATCATCCAACTCAGTATCCCGTACCTGCCTTCTCTCCATACCCTCTGATCCCCTTAGCCACAAGGGCCACATCCAACTCACTCTTAAATATAGCCAATGAACTGGCCTCAACTACCCTCTGTGGCAGAGAGTTCCAGAGACTCACCACTCTCTGTGTGAAAAAAGTATTTCTCATCTCGGTCTTAAAGGATTTCCCCCTTATCCTTAAGCTGTGACCCCTTGTCCTGGACCTCCCCAACATCGGGAACAATCTTCCTGCATCTAGCCTGTCCAACCCCTTAAGAATTTTGTAGGTTTCTATAAGATCCCCTCTCAATCTCCTAAATTCCAGAGAGTATAAACCGAGTCTATCCAGTCTTTCTTCATAAGACAGTCCTGACATCCCATCCTGATTTTATATGAATGTTTCTTGATTTTATTGATGTGCTAGTCCGACTGCAGACTCGTTATGTCTGCTCAGCATCATCAAGGACCCACACCACCCTGGCCACACACTCATCTCCCTGGTACCTTCGGGTAGACGGTACATGCGCCTGAGAACTGCAACGTCCCGGTTCAGGAATAGCTACATCCCCACAGCCATCAGGGTATTAAACCTGGCATGGAAAAAAACTCTGGACTTTAATATCCCTCCATCTGTTATTTGCAAGTTATTAATTTATTAATTAATGTGCGTATTTACGTATATAATTGTAGTCAATGCCTACTATGTTCTGTTCTGCTAAGCAAATAAATAATTCCATCTTCCTGTCAGGGACACATGACAATAAACTCTTTTGACTTTGACTCTTTTGACTTTAACTTTGACTCTCCCAACGCACCCGTTCCATACCCGTAGCCCCCACGGGAGGCGTGGTTCTCCAACTGAACACTTTGCCCAACATAAGATTCCAGCACTCCTCTTCCTCCCCAGCACTGGACTTGAAATACAAAATCCCAATTGCACTTGCCCAATTGCAATACCAATTGACCCCCCCCCCCCGTCCTGCTGGGAGCTATGAAGAAATCTTTGTTGCAAATGTCAGCTGCACATGTTGTGATATGCCATTGAGTTGAAAAGTTCAGAGTGTTCCTGATTGCAACTTTAAAATGGAAGTGCGTTGGAAGCTGTGAGAAATGATTTTAACAGTAAAATCGTTTTCAATTTTTACGTTTTGAAACTTTATTCATAATAATTCGATAAATAAAGCATGAACTGTTAACATAATGTGATTCCGGCCTCGACGGGAAAAATGTCAACCGGAATATATAAAATTAAATTGTCGTTTCCACGTTGTTTTTTTTGTGACGATGTAAAGACAAGCGCATATACACACTCGTGCAAGATCAGAGTAAATGATGTTTATGATAGTATATGATGTCGTTTCATGCTCTCGCGACTTTTTTACATTATGAATCCATTAATTATATTAATTATTCCATAATGTCATAACATCAAGATTAGATGATTCCTATTTAGTCATTTTGATCTATGATTCCAGGATGTCATGATTTTATAAGTTGTTAAGTTACTGGAGAGAATTCTGAGGGATAGGATATACAAGTATTTGGATGGACAAGGGCTGATTGGCGGCAGTCAGCATGGTTTTGTACGTGGGAAGTTAGGTGGGCTGGCTCTCTATTCCATGGAGCGCAGGAGTATGAGGGAAGATCTTATAGAGGCATATAAAGTCATGATAGGAATCGATCGGGTAGATGTACAGAGTCTTTTACACAGTGTAGGGGAGTCGAAGACCAGAGGACATAGGTTCAAGATCAAGCGGAAAGGATTTAACAGGATATCGAATGGTAAATTCTTCGCGCAGAGGATGGTGGGTGTATAGATCAAGCCAACAGAGGAGGTTGTTGAGGCTGGGACTATCCCATCGTTTACGAACCAGTTAGACAGGTACATGGATAGGACAGGTATGGAGGGTTATGGGCCAAGGGCAGGCAAGTGGAACTAGTGTAGCTGGGTCATTGTTGACCGATGTGTGCGAGTTTGGCCGAAGGGCCTGTTTCCGCACTGTATCACGCTATGCGGATGAGTCTACAATATTTTCAATTTCATAATGTATCCATTCGTGGCTATATGATTTTAATGATTTTGTGGCTTTATCATTTCATGTTTCCATGATATATTTGATATCAGAATTAATCAACTTCGCGATATCTTTGCTTTCAAGATTGTATAACTTTATTGATCCTTGATATCCCTTATTTCAAGATTGCATAATTTTATGACACCATGTTTCGAATTTCAACATTATATGACCATGATTTCGATGATTTTGTGACGTATTGACTGTGATTCCATGATATTCATGATTTCAGAATTGAATAATTTAGTAGTTCTATGATACATCTAATTTCAGTTGTGTATAACTTCATAATTCCATGATATCTCTGATTTCAGGCCTGCATAACCACGATCCCGTGATTTCAAAATTATACGAACCCAACTTTCATTGGATTTGAAATCATGTTTGAATATTAATTCGCTTTGCTGCGTTAGTTAGGTGCATTTGATCATGACCAGTTACCTGTTTCACTCGGAAATCAATTTTCTTGTGATCCGGATAGTTAGTTTTCCGACGATGGACATCAAACTGAAATCTTTGCAGAGGCCTTTGAATTCACCAGAGATCCTGCAATCTGCATTTTTTATGTACATGGTCATATCTTAATCAATAAAGAGAGCGTTACTGCAAATACATCTCTCGTTTCTCATTTACTTATGTCATAGTTGCATAAAACGGAAATAGTAGGAATTCAAGGGGCCTGAGCTACAGAAAGTTCATAAATTACATGAGCAGTATTAGTTAAGTCTTGAATCATGGCTGATCTACATTTCCCTCTCAGCTACATTGTCACGCCTTTACCCCATAACACCTGAATCCTGTACTAATCAATATGTTTTCAAACGCATACCTTTATCCATTGACCTGGCCTCCACAGCTGTCTGTGGCAATACATTCCACAGATTCACCACCCTTTGGATAAAGAAATTCCTCCACATCTACATTCTAAAGGAATATTATTTTATTCTTAGTCTGTAGCTTCTGATCCTAGACTCTCCCACGAATCATAAAAACATATCCACATCCACTCTATCCAGAACTTATACTATTTGGTACGTTTATATGCGGTCCCCCACACATCCTTCTAAACTGCAATGAGTACAGGCCCAGTATCATCAAATGCCAATGAATTAATCCAATCACCCTTGGATCAATCTTGTAAACCTCTGCTGGATACGCTCCAATCTGGGTGAGGGAAAGGTTGAGCAGGCTAGGCATGTATACCTTGGAACACTGTAGAAGTTGTACATATGGATTCCAGCAAGGCATTTGACAAGGTTCCGCATGGTAGGCTGCCCTGGATGGTTAGATGGAATGGGATCCAGTGAGAGAGAGTTGAATGGATAGAAAATTGAGTTAATAGAAGCAAGCAGAAGGTGATGTTGAAATGTAGTTTTTAGGACTGCAGGCCTGTGACTATTGGTGTGCCTCAGTGTTCGTTGCTGGGCCAATTGCTGTTTGTATCATATGAATGATTTGGATGTGAACATACAAAGCATGTTTAAGGTCATAAAGTAAGGAATAGGAGCAGAGTTTGGCAATTCAGCCCATCTAGTGTACTCAATCATTGCTGATATATCTCCCCCTCCTCAACCCATTCTCCTGCCTTCTCTCCATAACCTCTGACATCTGTACTAATCAAGAATCTACCTATGCGTGCCTTAAAAGTATCCACCTAGATGGCCTCTACAGCCTTCTGTGGCAGATAATTCCACAGATTCACAAACCTCGAATTAAATAAATGTCTCGGCATCTCCTTCCTAAAATAACGTACTTTAATTCTGAGGCTATAGCATCTAGTTCTACACCCTCCCGCCAATGAAAACATCCTTTCCACTTCCACTATATCCAAAATGTTCACTATTCTTTATGTTTCAATGAGGTCCCCCCTCATTGTTCTAAATTCCAGCGAGTACAGGCACAGTGCCGACAAAAGCTCATCATAGGTTAACGTACGTATTCCTGGGACCATTCTTGTAATCCTCCTCTGGGCCCCCTCCTGGAACAGCACATCCTTCCTCAGATCTGGTGCCCAGAATTACTCACAATATTCCAAATGCGGCCTTATCAGCGCTTTATAGAGTCTTGACATTTCATTCCTGTTGTTGCATTCTAGCCCTCTTGAAATATTTGCTAGTATTTAGTCTGCGTGCTTTACTCCCGATTATACTTGCAGATTAACATTTTGGAAATCCTACTCCTGCACTGCCAAATCCAATTTCTCCTCCGATTTCTGGATTCTCACCCCATTTAGAAAATAGTCTACGCCTTTATTCCTATTACCAAAATGCATTACTCCACATTTTGCAGCACTATGTTCCATCCGCCACTTGTCTGCCACTCTCCCAACCGATCAATACCCTTCTGCAGAGTTCCTGTTTTCTCTACACTACCTGCTCCTCCACCTATTTGCGTATCAACCGCAAATGTTACATCAAATTCTTCAATCTACTCGTCGAAATTATTAGTATACAATGCGAAGAGTAGCGCCCCTAGCACCGACCATTGCGGAACTCCACCAGTCACTGGCAGTCAACCAGAAAAATACCCCATTATTGCCAGCTCTTTGTCTTCTGCCATCCAGCCAAGCTGATATCCATGTATACGCCCTTTGATACCGTGGGCTCTCATCTTCCAAAGCAGCATAACGTGCGGCACCGTATCAAAGGCTCAATATAAGTAAATGACATCTCCTTTGTCTGTCCTGCCATTTACTTCCTCAAAGAATTCCAGCCAAACTGTCAAGGAAGACCCCCCCTTTAAAAAGCCATGTTGACCTCGGCCTATTTTATCGTGAACATATCAGTATTCTGAAACATCCTTTTTAATGATCTTTAAAATCTTACCCAACCACTGAAGTCAGATTAACCGACCTCTAATTCCCACTGTTATGCCTTGCTAGTTTTTTTTGTGCAGCGAGATAATATTGGCAATTTTCTAAACATCTGGAACAACTTCTGATTATTGATTCATAACATAGCATTATCATGCCTCCACAAACACTAAAGTCACCTCTTTCTCAACCATATAGTGCAGTCGATACGGTCCAGGTGACATCCAACTTCAGCCCTTTTAGTTTCCCAAACATCTTCTTCCTGGTATTAACCACTCCACTAACTTCTACTCTTGAATCTCAGCCACGTTGCTGGTGTCTTCCTCTGTGCAGACGGATGAAAAAAGTTATCCAACTCCTCTGCCATTTCCTTATTTCCCATTATCAGTTCTCTCGCATCATTCTCCAGCAGTTTAATGTACACTCTTCTCTCTTTCTTACACTTTATGTAAATTAAGAAAGTCTTGCTATTCTCTTTTGTATTATTGGCTAGCTTGCTTTTGTATTTCATCATTTCTCCCTGTAATGTATTTTCTGTTACCATCTGACGCTCACCAATCATATGGCTTCCCGTTATCTTTTGCACTCTTATACACCCTCTCTTTTACGTTTATACTGTACTTGACTTCCCTTGTTAGCCACGGACGCGGCAGTCACCCCCACGAATCTTTCTGCCGCTTTGGAATGAAATGATCCTGCATTTTCAGGATTATTCCCTAAAATTCCTGTCAATTAGTGGTCTACCGTCATCCCTGCTATGGTCCCATTCCAGTCAACATTGGCCAGCTTCTCCCTCTTGTCTCTGTTATTCCCGTTGCCAAGCTGCAATGCCGACACATCTAATTTCACCTTCTCCCTCTCAAATTGCATATTAAAACTTATTATGTTGCGATCGCTACCTCCTAATGGTTCGTTTAACTTGAGTTCCCTGATCAAATCTGGTTCATTACATAATCCTAAATTCAAAGTTACACTTTCCTTGGTACGCTCCTTCACAAACTGCTTTAAGAATCCATCTCGTAGGCTCTATACATATTCCCTTTCTTGTAAACTAATACCAGCCTAATTTTCCCAATGTATCTGCATATTGATATCTCCCATGACCACCGTAGCATTGCCCTATTTGCATGCCAATTTTATCTCCTGATGTACCCTATATCCTGGATACTGTTTAGGTAGCTGTAAATAACTCCCATTAGGTCCTTTTTAGCCATAGTTTTTCAGCTCAAGCCACAAAAATTCTACATCATCTGATCCTATTTCACCCTCATCGCCACCCCCTATACCCACATTCCTGTCATTCCGAAATGAAGTATAACCCTGAATATTAAGCTCCCAGCTCCGGTCCTCTTGCAGCCACGTCTTCTGAAATTGTTTGAAGATATAACTAGGAAAATGGTCAATGGAGAGGCAGTGAATGTAGTGTACCTGGACATTCTGAACGCATTTGCTAAGGTCCCACATAGGAGATTAGTGGGGAAAATTGGGGCACATGGTATTGGCGGTAGAGTGCTGACATGGATAGATACATGGTTGGCAGACAGGAAACAAAGAGTAGGAATGAACGGGTCCCTTTCCGAATGGCAGGCAGTGACTAATGGGGTACCGCAAGACTCGGTGCTAGGATCACAGCTATTTTCAATATACATCAATGATTTGGGATTCAAGGTAACATTAGCAAATTTGCAGATGACACTAAACTGGGTGGCAGTGTGAACTGTGAGGATACTATGAGAATGCAGGGTGACTTGGACAGGTTGGGGGAGTGGGCAGATGCATGGCATCTGAAGTTTAATGCAGATAAATGTGAGGTTAACCACTTTAGTAGCTAAAACAGGAAGGCAGATTACTATCTAAATGGCGTCAAGTTCGGAAAAGGGGAAGTAGAACGGGATCTGGGAGCCCTTGTTCATCAATGTATGAAAGCAAGCATGCAGGTACAGCAGGCAGTGAAGAAAGCGAATGGCATGTTGGCCTTTATAACAAGATGAATCGAATATAGAAGCAAAGAGGTCCTTCTGCAGTTGAACAGAGCCCTAGTGTGACCACACCTGGAGTATTGTGTGCAGTTTTGGTCCCCTAATTTGAGGCAGGACATTCAAGCTAGTGGCGGAGTGCAGCGTAGATTTACAAGGTTACTCCCCGCGATGGCGGGACTGCCATATGCTGAGAGAATGGAGCATCTGGGCTTGTACACTCTGGAGTTTAGAAGGATGAGAGGGAATCTCATTGTAACATATGAGGTTGTTAAGGGCTTGGACACGCTAGAGGCAGGAAACATGTTCCCGATGTTGGGGGAGTCCAGAACCAGGGGCCACAGTTTAAGAATAAGAAATAAGCCATTGAGAACGGAGACGAGGAAACATTTTTTTCTCACAGCGAGTGTTGAGTCTGTGGAATTCTCTGCCTCAGAGGGCGGTGGAGGCAGGTTCTATGGATGCTTTCAAAAGAGAGCTAGATAGGGCTCTTAAACATAGCGGAGTCAGCGGATATGGGAAGAAGGCAGGAACGGGGTACTGATTGGGGATGATCAGCTGTGATCACATTAAATGGCGGTGCTGGCTCGAAGGGCCGAATGCCCTACTCCTGCACCTATTGTCTAGTGTCGATTGTCTATGTAATTCCCACAACATCATGCCTACCAATCTCTAACTGTGCTAAAAGCTCATCCACTGAATATCTTATGGTACGCACATTCTAATACAACAATTTAATTCAGTAGTGACCTGTGACACCACTTTCGGGGAACTATGCACCTGCACTGTTAGATCCCCCTGCTCCACAACACTCCCTGCCTACATGAGACGACGCTTTCAGGGAACAATGTACCTGCATTCCTCGATCCCTCCGCTCAAAACAATCCCTGTCTTCCTGTGACACCAATTTCAGAAACAATATACCTGCACTCCTAGATCACTCAGCTCTAAAGCACTCACCATCTACCTTTCAGTGAACTACTGTATGGACCTGCAGTTCTAGATCCCTCTGCTCTGCAACACTCCATGATTACGTGTGACTCCGTATTCTGGGGACTATGTACTGCACCTGTAGATACCTCTGCTCGAGTGCAATCCATCTACACCTAATACACCACTTTTAGGGAATTATGCACCTGCACCCCAATATCCCTCTGCACTGCAATACCACTCGTCTACCTGTGACGCCCATTTCAGGGAACTATTTACATTCACTCCAAGATCCCACTGCTCTTCAACACTCCCTGCCTATATGTGATACTACTTTCAGGAAAATATGGAGGGTAGGGGTGGACGAGGAAAGTGGAAACACATCACTTGTTTGTTTCTGACTTGCATAGTTTGGCTTCCGTTGGCTTCCGGAAATACTGAGTCAAACGGAAAAAAATGCCAACAGAGATCGAACAAAGCAGTCGAGTCGAGAATAACAAGTTGCAGGTGCTTGAGAGGAGGCGGCAGAACTTGCGGATGTGGTGTAAACAACAATTGTCTGTTCCACTACAACGTTGCCTGTCTAAAGTAGGTCACACCATCTCCGCCCGGTTTGTGGTCGAACTAGTTCTCGACATTTGAGCTTTAGTGCGTCGTAGGGGGAAGGGATGTCGCTTGGTGCTAGGCACCTGTTTATTTGTCTTTCTCTCACTCTCTCCCTCCCCTATCTCCCCCTCTCTCTCGCTATCTCTCTCTCTCTGTTTCTAGCCCCCACTCTCTCTCTCTCTCTCTCTCTCTCACACACACACACACACACGCACACACGCACACACACATACACACACGCACACACACACACACACACACACGCGCGCCCGTACACACCTTTACATTTTCTCTCTCTCGGTATCTGTATTTCTCCAGTTTCTCCTTTCTCTGTCCTCTTTCTTTTGTCGCTCTCTCCTCTCCCCGCCACCTCTCTCCATCTTTCTCCCATGTGTCCCTCCTCTATCTCTATATCTCGCTCTCCCCCTTTCCCTCTGATACAGTTGTACAATGGGGAGAGGAGAGAGGGGCAGATGGAGAGGGAGGAGATACAGAGAGAGTGATAGAGTGGGGAGAGATGATACACAGAGAAGCGGCAGAGGGGCGTATCGGCGAGAGAGAGGTTGGAGAGAGCGACAAAAGAGAGAGATAAAGAAGAGCGACAGGAGTGTGAGAGAAAGATAAATAGAGAGGGAGGACTGGACGGTGAGTGCGAGGTGGAGAGAGAGATGGAGGGAGAGGAGGGAGAAAAGAGGGAGAGAAATGGGAGAGAGATAGTAGAGAAATAAATGGGGTCAGGATTAGAGAAAGAGGGGAGTGGAGAGAGAGGGGAGAAAGATAGAAACATGGGGGGGAGAAATAGGAAATAGAGTGGGGAGAGAGATGGGGTGTGGAGCATGTGAGGGGGGAGAAGGAGACATAGTCTTAGAGCCATACAGAACGGAAACAGGCCAAAAGTGGCATCAAAGGTAGACAGGGAGTCTTGTAGAGTAACGAGATCTTGGGGTGCAGGAAGATTGCTCCCTCAAATTGTAGTCACATGTAGCCAGCAAGCAAGCTTATTTATAAAGCATATATCAGATACAAGGCAATTTAAAGTGCTTTAAACAAAGCAATACAAATCAAACTAAGCAATTATAAACAGTCATTAAAAATAATAGAACATAAAACAAGCAAAAATAGAATGACAAATATAAGATACTAGAATAAAAATTACAGTGCATTGTTAGAAATGAATAATTATTTAATTTAATTAAATTAAAAGTGATTAACAGCAGCGTCACACAAAAGTCTTCAGCCCCGATTAAAATGAACTGAGAGTTGGTGCAGACCTGCATTTTTCTGGAAATCTGCTCCATATATGTGATGCATATAAAGTAAACGCTGTTTCTCCATGTTTTGGTCTGATTATGGGGGCAGAAAGCACACCTGTCCTAGACGACCTCGGAGGTATGAATTGTTCACAATGCAGCAGAAGATCACAAATGTATTTTGGCCCTAGACCATTCTGTGCTTTATAAACCAATAGTAATATTTTGAAATCAATACTGTGACAGACTGGAAGCCAGTGTGAAGACCTCAAAACTGGAGTATTGTGATCCACTTTCTTGGTCTTAGAGATTCGAGCAGCAGCGTTCAGAATCAGCTGCAGCTGTCTAATCGATATTTTAGGGAGACGTGAAGTCGGCATTGCAATTTTCAAGTCTACCGAAGACTATGGACACGTTTTTCCCATATCCTGCTGGACCATAAGTCCTTCAACCCTTGGTATTTGATTAAGGTGTTAATTCGCTGACAGTAATTGTCTCAAAGTGGCTGTTGAAATTCAGGTCTGAGTCCATGATTACACTAAGAGTTTTTGCATTGTCCGTGGGTTTTCATTTTTGCCGATTGAAGCTGAGCACTGACTCTTATTCGCTCCTATTTGGCTCAAAAACAACTACCTCAATGTTGTCTTTGTTTAATTGAAGAAAGTTGTGGCACTTAATTTGTTCGATGCACTTACTTAATTATGCCAACTGCATAATTATGGTAACTTATTTTGTTGTTTTCCATGTCTATGAAAACTGCAATTGCTGGAAACATCGAAGGTAGACAATAATGCTGGAAAACTCAGCGGGTGAGTCAGCATCTATGGAGCGAAGGAAAAAGAAAGGATGCGGCGGAGATAGTGGGCTGTGGAAGAGGAGGGGAAGGAGTGGGAAAGCAAGGACTTTCTGAAATTGGAGATGTCAGTGTTCATACCGCTGGGGTGTAAATCTCCGCCTCTTCCTTTCTTCTCCCTCCCCACCACCACATCAGTCTGAAGAAGGGTCTCGACCCGAAACGCAACATATTTATTCGCTCCATAGATGCTGCCTCACCCGCTGAATTTATCCGGCATTTTTGTCTACATTTGTTGTTTTCCATAATCCATTGGAAGCATGTTAAACAGAGAGGCCCCAGAATGGAGCCCTGGGGAACTACACATGTCATATGTGTCCGCTATGATGTGTCCGCTCTGATGTAGAATTCAAAACAGAATTGTGCCAGAAAGTCCAACCCAGTGTTCCGATCGGTATACCAATATGGTGTGGACGACCGTGTCAAATGCAGCACTGAGATCCAATGATACTAAGACTGAAATGTTGCCATTGTCTGATTTTAAGTGGATGTCATTGAAGACCTTAACTAGAGCAGTCTCATTGCCGTGTTTTGATCGAAACCCTGACTTGTTTAGTGATAAGTTGTTTCGTGTCAAAAAGTTGTTAAGCGGCTGAAAACAGCTTTTTCAATTATTCTACTTAAAAATGCAAGGTTTGATATGGGCCTCTAATTGTACATTAGTGATATCTTGATTGTTCGTTGTTAAGTGTGGCTTGATGACTGCAGTTTTCAAGACCTATTGGACGACACCTGAGGGAAGAGGCGTGTTTATGATTTGTGGTAGATCTGAGGGTGGTCAAGAAGGCTTTCAACATATTGGCCTTCACCAGTCAGGGTAGTAAGTAATGAAATTAGGACATTACGTCACAGTTGTTCAAGACCACGAGATGCCACGCTTAGAGCATTAAGTTATTTTTTGTCGCCATGCTACCAGAAGGATGTTGTTAAACTGATTAGGGTGCAGAAAAGATTTACGAGGTTGTTGTCATGACTCGGGGGCCGGAGCTACAGGGAGAGGTTGGGAAGGCTCAATGAATTTAGATGGATATGCAGGAATTGGAGGGATATGGATCACGTATAGGCAGAGATTAGTTTAATTTGCCATCGAATAGTGGCGTAGATAGGGTAGACAGTCAGAAAGGTTCTCGCCCTCAGTGTTGAAATATCAAAGACGTGAGGGCATCGCTTACAAAGTAGAATTCTGCAAAACAGTGAAACTTCTAAGAAATAACAGCAAATTACGGAACATAGAAACATAGAAAATAGGTGCAGTAGGTCAACCGGCTCTTCGAGCCAGCACCGCCATTCACTATTGTCATAGGTGACCATCCAAAATCAGTGCCTCGTTCCGGTTTTCCCTTTATCCCTTGACTCCATCACCCCTATGAACTAAATCTAATACCCTACACAACACGTGAGCAGGTCCTTCATGTCTGTGCCGAAGACCAGGCCAAGTTAAAATAATCTCCTCTGCCTGCAAGTGATCCATATCCCTCATTTCCTGCGTATTCATCTCGAAGACTCTTAAAAGCCACTGCCACATATGCTTCTACCACCGTGCCTTTCCTAATATTAGAAACTTATTTGTGCTCTCCACTCAACACGTGACAATAATAAACTACATCCAAAACACTTAGTTTAGAGATACAGCGAGGAAACAGACCCTTCGACCCACCAAATCTGCGCTGACCAGCGACCCTCATACGCCAACACTATCCCACACACTAGGGACCACTTTACATTTATTCCAAGCCAATTAACCTGCAAACATGTAAATCGTTGTAGTGTGGGAGGAAAGCAAAGATCGCGGAAAACCCACGCGGTCACGGGGATAACGTACAAACCCCGTACAGACAGCACACGTAGTCAGGATCGGATCTGGGTCACTGGTGCTTCAAGGCAGCAATTCAGCCGCTGCAGTATCTCGTAACTAATACACCCTCATCCAGGCATCATTGTGGAAAACTCCTCTGCACCCTCTCCAAAATCACCACATTATTCCAGTAATGGGACAATCAGAACAGCACCCTATACTTCAAATGTCACCTAACCATATTCCTAAGAAGCTGCATTCTGACTCCCTGCTATTACACTCAATGTCCTGATTGTTGAAGGCAAGCATACCGTACGCTATCTTTACAATTTACTGTACCATTCTATCATTAGACCAGCGCAATTGTCGCCGCGCAACGTCAGGACCCGGGTGTGATACTGACTATGGGCGTTGCTTGTACGATGTCTCTCTGTGATCGCGTGGGTTTTCTCCGGGTCTGGTTAACTCCCACAATCCAAAGACATGCAGGCGTGTACGTTCATTCCTTTCTGTAAATTGTAAAATGCCCTTATTGTGTTGGATAGCGATCGTTGGTTGGCACAGAGTAGGTGGGCCGATGGGTTGCTTTCCACACTATATCTCTAGAAGACTAAATAAAAGTCTACCATATCTCTCTTAATCCGATTCCCCTTCTCTCTTCCTCTCACCCTCATCTCTCTATTCGTTCTCCCTCGTCCCCCCTCATCGCTGCCCCTCCCTTTCTCTGCCCCTCTATCCCTGTTTCCCGTCGCTCCTTACTCACCTCTCCTCTTCGCAAATCTCCCTTTCTCTCTCCCCCACCTCTCCCCCTCCCTCCCCCTCTCTCTTTCTCTGAGACAGTTCGTAGTTTAAAGTTTAGTTCGGGTTATGCAGTACTCACAAGCCTGACGGTTGCTGGGACGAATCTGTTCCTGATCCTGGAGGTCACCGTTTTCAGACTTGAGCATTCTTCCGGACATTGAAATGCAACTGCAGATGTCGGTGGCGAGGAAGACACATGCGATTCCAGCTTTAATTTCAAGAATACTAGAATATAATAACAGGGATGTAAATCTGAGGTTTTATTGCACATTTGGTCAGACCACATTTGGAGAATTGTGAGCAATTCTGGGCCCCATATCTGAGGAAGGATGTGTTGGCTTTGGAGAAGGCCCAAACGAGGTTTACGACAATGTTCTTGGGGATGATTGGGTTAACGTGTGATTAGTGATGACCCTGGGCCTGTACTCGCTGGGGTTTTGAAGGGTGAGGGGGGACCTCAATTAAACTTACGTAATAGTCAAATGCCTGGGTTGTGAGGATGTGGAGGATTTTTCAAGTAGTGGGAGAGTCCATGACCAGATGGCATTGCCAGGGAATAAAACGACGTACCTATAGAAAGGAGAAAATTATTATTTTTTTTAAACAGAGGGTGGTTAATCTGTAGACTTCATTACTCGAGATGGTGGTGCTCAAGTAATAGGATATTTTCACAACGGCGATTGACATGTCCTCCATTAGTAAGGTCTTTACATGTTCCTAGAACAAGTGGGACCAGTTGGGGGGGGGGGGGGTTTGTCGCGTCACACACACACACACACACACAAACACACACACACACACACACACACACACACACACACACACACACACGCACACACACACACACACACACACACACACACACACACACACACACACACACACACACACACACACACACACACACTAACCACCCACCACACACACTCTCTAACCACCCCTCTCAACACACACACACACTAACCCGCACTTGATATTATATAAATATTATTCATTCGCTCATTTTACCCCATCCCACGCCCTACCCACTCGGGCATAACCCCAACTGCGCAAGCGCGCCTAGATTGGGAGAGGGAGGGTGTAAAGCGAGAGGGCAGAGAGAGAGGGCAGAGACAGAGGGCGGGGAGAGAAGGAGAGAGAGAGAGAGAGAGAGAGAGAGAGTGAGAGAGAGAGAGAGAGAGAGAGAGAGAGAGAGAGAGAGAGAGAGAGAGAGAGAGAGAGGGGCAGAGAGAGAGAGAGAGAGAGAGAGAGAGAGAGAGAGAGAGAGAGAGAGAGAGAGAGAGAGAGAGAGAGAGCGCAGAAAGAGAGAGGGCATAGAGATAGAGGGCAGAGAGACAGAAGGCAGAGAGAGGGCAGAGAGCGGTTAGAGAGAGGGCAAAGACGGAGAAGGCAGAGGGAGAGAGGGCAGAGAGAGGGACAGCAGAGAGAGAGAGAGAGCGCAGGGAGAGAAGGCAGCGAGAGGAAGGGGCCAGAGAGAAGGCAGATATAGGGAAAGATGGCAGAAACAGAGAGAGAGATAGAGGGCAGAGACAGTGGGAGAAGGGAGGGACAAAGAGAAGGCAGAGGCAGAGAGTGATGGGGCAGGCAGAGAGGGAAGAGAAAGGGAGAGACGGTAGAGACAGAGAGAGAGCAGAGACAGAGAAATGGCAGAGACGGAGAGGGCGAAGAGATAGACAGGGGGCAGAGACATAGAGAGAGGGCAGAGAGAGAGACCAACGGCAGAGGCGGAGAGAGGGCAGACACAGAGAAGGCAGAGACAGATAGAGAGCGCAGAAACAGAGAGAGGGCAGAGATAGAGAGTGTGCAGAGACAGAGAGAGAGGGCAGAGAATGAGAGAGAGGGGGCAGATACATAGAGGGGGGACTAAGTCAGAGAGAGGGGCAGAGACAGGGAGAGGGGGCAGAGAGAGAGAAAGAGGACAGAGACAGACGGAGAGGGCGTCGGGCGGACGTGGAATCGAGCAGTAGCCTCCCCACCAGGCGCCGACCCGAGGACCCCGAGCGAGGCGGCCGGCTGATTTTATTTTCGATGTTATTTCAGATTTTGAACATTAATAACTCGGGAAATAATGCTTGAATTTTGCAGATGAGGCAGTTTCCGTTTCCACTGGATAACTGTCTCCCAGAATAAGAAAAAATATTACCGTTACCGCATCGTTTTCGAGAAAGTATGATCCAACACAAACAACTGAACACACGCACACGCACGCACACACCACACACATACAACATCACAGTTTTAATAGTTACTAGACCGTTGCCTCCACGTGCTGTGGCTGGGGGCAGCCTGCGGGCGTCACACACACACACACACACACACACACACACACACACTAACCCCCCCTCCCCCCATACTCACACAAAACTAACAACCCCCCCCCCCCCACACACACACACACACACACACACACACACACACACACACACACTAACCACCTCCTGGATATTATATTAATATTATTCATTCCCTCCTTTTACCCCATCGCCGCCCTATCCACTTACGCATCGTCCCCACCTCGTAGGCGCGTCTAGAGAGGGAGAGGGAGGGGGGCAGCGAGAGAGAGGGCACAGAGAGATTGGGCAGAGACAGAGGGGCAGAGACAGAGACAGAGACAGAGGGGCAGAGACAGAGAGAGAGGGGCGAGAGCGAGAGGGCAGAGAGAGAGGGGAGAGAGGGATGGAACGGGAGAGCGAGAGAGGGAGAGGGGGCAGCGAGAGGGGGAAGAGAGTGTGGTGGAGAGAAGGGTGGATGGGATGGAGAGTGGGAGAGGAGGGGAGAGGGGAGAGAGGGGGGAGAGACGGTGATATCGTGGGGTAGAGAGAGGGGGTGAGAGAGGGGAAGTGAGGTGGAAAAGAGAGGGGGAGAGAAGTGGAGATAGGGGGAGAGGGGGAGAGGAAGGGGGTAGAGTAGGATGCGGAAGAGGAGTAGGAGAGGGGAGGAGGAGGGGGAGGAGGAGGGGGATGAGGGGGCGAGAGTGGGGTGGAGAGAGGCGGAGAGATGGAGAGTGTGAGAAAAAAAGGAGGAGTTGGAAGAGGGGGCAGAGAAGGGATGGAGAGAGCGGGTGAGAGAAGGGAGAGACGGGAGAGAGTGAGGGGGCAGAGAGTGTGAGGGGGAGAGTGCGGGGAGAGAGAGGGTGGGGAGAGAAGGGGGAGATAGCAGGGGAGAGAGTGGGCTCAGAGAGAGAGGTGGAGCGAGGTGAAAGAGAGAAAAAGGGAAAGAGAGACAGGGGTGCGATAGAGGGTGAGGGAGGGGGGGTTATAGAGTGGGGAGAGAGATATGAACGAGTAGTGTAGGGAAGGAGGGGGAAGAGAGAGAGGGGGAGAGAGAGGGGGGCAGAAGGGCGGGAGAGAGAGTGGGGAGAGAATGGGGGAGAGAGAGTGGGAGAGAAAGGGGGAGAGAGAGGGGGGAGAAAGGGGGAGAAAAAAGGGGGAGAGAGAGGGCGAGAGAGGGCGAGAGAGGGGAGGAAGATAGGGGGGAGGCCCAGGCCGAGCCGGGGAACGGACCCGAGACGAGGCGTGAGCGTGAATCGTTCAACGCTCCCGGGAGCTCTCGGTTACAGGGCCCGATGAAGGTGGAGGGGAAGGGGGAGAGGGTGGAGGGGGAGGGGGAGGGGGAAAGGGAGGGAGTAGGGAGGGTGAGGGGAGGGGAGGTGTGAGGGGGAGGGAGAGGAGTTAGGGGAGGAGTGGGGGAGAGAGGGGCGCTTAGAGGAATCGGTGAGAGGTGGAGGTGAGGGGGAGATGGGGAACGAGGGGATGAGAGAGGCCGGTAGAGGGGAGAAAGGATGAGGCGGGTTCATCTCCGGCAGATTCCTGAACGAGGGAGCAGGGAGCATCTCCAGTAGCATGTGTCCAATAACTGGGGGCAGGAGAGAGAGGTGGGGCAGAGGCGGGCAGAGAGTGGGGGGAGGCCCGGGACGAGCCCAGGAACGGACCAGAGCCGAGGCGCGAGCGTGCGTCGACCGAAGCTCTCGGGAACTCGGATACAGGGCCCGAGCCGAGCCGAGTCGAGCCGAGGCGCGAGCGAGCGAGTGTCGACCAAAGGCCGCTGTTGTCTTCAGCTGTAGAAGTACCGGGCCCGACTTGCTCCTTCTTCACTCACAGCGCAGTCTTCAACTATGATCTTTGGTCTTCAGTCGACGGGCCGACTTTTGAATAACGGGGAGAGTAGGGAGAGTGTGACGTCACTCGCAGCGCGAGCAGACGACAGACAGACAGATCCATTGTGACGTCATCATCGAAAAACAGTCTTTTTGACCAACGTTTCATCGGATTGGTGAACATTTTGATTAATAACTCGAGAAATAATGCATTAACATTTCAGATAAGGCGTTTTCTTGGCTTCACGGGATAAATTTCTACCGGAAATGTAAAAATGCTACTGTTCGCGTGTCAATTTTTTAAAAGATGTGAGCGCAAATGAAAATATAAATACACACGCTCACACACAAACACACACACACACACACACACACACACACACACACACACACACACACACACACACACACACACACACACACACACACACACACACACACACACACACATCTACATACAAGATTTGAGTTTATAGTTACAGGGATATGGATATAATGGGGAGAAGCATGTTAATGGGGATGGTTGGGAAGCCATGATTGAATGGCGGAGTAGACTTGTTGGGCCAAATGGCTTACTATTCTCCTGTGTGTTATGATAGAACAGAGAACAGTACAGCACAGTAACGGCCATTCGGCCCACAATGTTTGTGCGGAACATGCCGCCAAGTTGAACTGATCTCTTCAGCCTCCATGTGATCCACATTCCTCCATTCCTTACATTTCCAAGTGCCTATCTGAAAGCCTCTTAAATTCCATTCTCGTTTATTCCTCCACCACCACACTCCACAGCGTATTCCAGGCCCACACAACCTTAGGTGTAAAAATAGTTGCTCCACAGATCACGTTTAAACGTTGCTCCTCTCATTTTCAAGCTATCCCTTCCAGCCTTTGGCATTTCCACCCTTTGGGCATGTTCTGACTGTCTACTCTCGCTACGATTCCACAAATTCGCAACACTCTGAGTGAAAACGTTTTTTCTCACCTCAGTATTAAATATAAAATTATAAAAGGACTGGACAAGCTAGATCCAGGAAATATGTTCCCAATGTTGGGCCCGTCCTGAACCAGCGGCGACAGTCTTAGAATAAAGGGGAGGCCATTTGAGACTGAGGTGAGAAAAATCTTTATCACCCAGAGAGATGTTAATATGTGGAATTCACTTCCACAGAGGGGAGTGGAAGCCAAATCAATGGATTGATTTAAGAGTGAGTTAGATGGAGCTCGGCGGGCTCCTGGAATCAAGAGATATGGGGAGAAGGCATGCACGGGTTATTGATTGGGGACGATCAGCCATGATCACAATGAATGCCGGTGCTGGCTCGAAGGGGCGAATAGAAACATAGAAACATAGAAATTAGGTGCAGGAGTAGGCCATTCAGCCCTTCGAGCCTGCACCGCCATTCAATATGATCATGGCTGATCATCCCACTCAGTATCCCGTACCTGCCTTCTCTCCATACCCTCTGATCCCCTTAGCCACAAGGGCCACATCCAACTCACTCTTAAATATAGCCAATGAACTGGCCTCAACTACCCTCTGTGGCAGAGAGTTCCAGAGACTCACCACTCTCTGTGTGAAAAAAGTCTTTCTCATCTCGGTCTTAAAGGATTTCCCCCTTATCCTTAAGCTGTGACCCCTTGTCCTGGACTTCCCCAACATCGGGAACAATCTTCCTGCATCTAGCCTGTCCAACCCCTTAAGCATTTTGTAAGTTTCTATAAGATCCCCTCTCAATCTCCTAAATTCCAGAGAGTATAAACCGAGTCTATCCAGTCTTTCTTCATAAGACAGTCCTGACATCCCAGGAATCAGTCTTGTGAACCTTCTCTGCACTCCCTCTATGGCAATAATGTCCTTCCTCAGATTTGGAGACCAAAACTGTACGCAATACTCCAGGTGTGGTCTCACCAAGACCCTGTACAACTGAAGTAGAACCTCCCTGCTCCTGTACTCAAATCCTTTTGCTATGAAAGCTAACATACCATTCGCTTTTTTCACTGCCTGCTGCACCTGCATGCCTACTTTCAATGACTGGTGTACCATGACACCCAGGTCTCGCTGCATCTCCCCTTTTCCTAATCGGCCACCATTTAATTAATAGTCTGCATTCCTGTTTTTGCCACCAAAGTGGATAACCTCACATTTATCCACATTATACTGCATCTGCCAAACATTTGCCCACTCACCCAGCCTATCCAAGTCACCTTCTGTCTCCTAGCATCCTCCTCACAGCGAACACTGCCCCCCAGCTTAGTGTCATCCGCAAACTTGGAGATATTGCCTTCAATTCCCTCATCCAGATCATTAATATATATTGTAAATAGCTGGGGTCCCAGCACTGAGCCCTGCGGTACCCCACTAGTTACTGCCTGCCATTGTGAAAAGGACCCGTTTACTCCTACTCTTTGCTTCCTGTTTGCCAGCCAGTTCTCTATCCACATCAATACTGAACCCCTAATACCGTATGCTTTAAGTTTGTATACTAATCTCTTATGTGGGACCTTGTCGAAAGCCTTCTGGAAGTCCAGATATACCACATCCACTGGTTCTCCCTTATCCACGCAACTAGTTACATCCTCGAAAAATTCCACAAGATTCGTCAGACATGATTTACCTTTTGTAAATCCATGCTGACTTGGTCCAATGATTTCACCACTTTCCAAAAGTGCTGCTATCCCATCTTTAATAACTGACTCTAGCAGTTTCCCCACTACCGATGTTAGACTAACTGGTCTGTAATTCCCCGTTTTCTCTCTCCCTCCCTTCTTAAAAAGAGGGGTTACATTTGCTACCCGCCAATCCTCAGGAACTACTCCAGAATCTAAAGAGTTTTGAAAGATTATCACTAATGCATCTACTATTTCCTGAGCTACTTCCTTAAGTACTCTGGGATGCAGCCTATCTGGCCCTGGGGATTTTTTCGGCCTTTAATGTATTCAATTTACCCAACACCACTTCCCGACTGACCTGGATTTCACTCATTTCCTCCTTTGACCCACAGTCCCCTGCTATTTCAGGCAGATTATTTATGTCTTCCTTAGTGAAGACGGAACCAAAGTAGTTATTCAATTGGTCCGCCATATCCTTGTTCCCCATGATCAACTCACCTGTTTCTGACTGCAAGGGACCTACATTTGTTTTAACTAACCTCTTTCTCTTCACATATCTATAAAATCTTTTGCAGTCAGTTTTTATGTTCCCTGCCAGTTTTCTATCATAATCTATTTTTCCTTTCCTAATTAAGCCCTTTGTCCTCCTCTGCTGGTCTCTGAATTTCTCCCAGACCTCTGGTATGCTGCTTTTTCTGGCTACTTTGTACGCATCATCCTTTGCTTTGATACTATCCCTGATTTCCCTTGTTATCCACGGATGCACTACCTTCCCCGATTTATTCTTTTGCCAAACTGGGATGAACAATTTTTGTAGTTCATCCATGCAGTCTTTAAATGTCTTCCATTGTATATCCACCGTCAACCCTTTTAGAATTAATTGCCAGTCAATCTTGGCCAATTCACGTCTCATACCCTCAAAGTTACCTTTCTTGAAGTTCAGAACCATTGTTTCTGAATTAACAATGTCACTCTCCATCCTAATGAAGAACTCAACCATATTATGGTCACTCTTGCCCAAGGGGGCACGTACAACAAGACGGCTAATTACCCCTTCCTCATTACTCAAAACCCAGTCTAAAATAGCCGGCTCTCTCGTTGGTTCCTCTACATGTTGATTTAGATAACTATCCCGCATACATTCCAAAAAATCCTCTTCCTCAGCACCCCTGCCAATTTGATTAACCCAATCTATATGTAGATTGAAGTCACCCATTATAACTGTTTTGCCTTTGTCGCACGCATTTCTAATTTCCTGTTTGATACCATCCCCAACTTCTCTGCTACTGTTAGGTGGCCTGTACACAACACCCACCAGCGTTTTCTGCCCCTTAGTGTTTTGTAGCTCTACCCATACCGATTCCACATCCTCCAAGCTAATGTCCTTCCTTTCCATTGCGTTAATCCCCTCTCTAACCAGCAACGCTACCCCACCTCCTTTTCCTTTCTCTCTATCCCTCCTGAATATTGAATATCCCTGGATGTTCAGCTCCCAGCCTACGTCACCCTGGAGCCATGTCTCCGTGATCCCAACTATATCATAATCATTAATATCTATCTGCACGTTCAACTCGTCCACCTTATTACGAATACTCCTTGCATTGAGACACAAAGCCTTCAGGCCTGTCTTTACAACGCACTTACCCCTTATACAATTTTGCTGAAAAGTGGCCCTTTTTGATTTTTGGCCTGGTTTTGTCTGCCTGCCACTATTTTTCACCTTGCTACCTAATGCTTCTACCCTCATTTTACACCCTCCTGCCTCTCTGCTCTTGTACCCATCCCCCTGCCACATTAGTTTAAATCCTCCCCGACAGCTCTAGCAAACACTCCCCCAAGAACATTGGTTCCATTCCATTCCAGGTGCAAACCGTCCTGTTTGTACCGGTCCCACCTCCCCCAGAACTGGTCCCAGTGCCCTAAAAATCTGAATCCCTCCCCCTTGCACCACTTTTCAAGCCACGTATTCATTTGCATTATCCTCCTATTTCTACTATTTCTACTCCTCCTGCACATATTTACTATGTAATTGTGGTATACTTCTGTCAGATCTCACCTCAACCTCAGCAATTCCAATGAAAACAATCCAAGTCCTTCCAATCTCGCCCTGTAGCTGAAACCCTCTAATCCAGGCATCATTCTGGTAAACGTCTTCTGCACCCGCTACAACCATTCCCTGTAGCTAAAGTCCTCTAATTCTGGCAACACTCTGGTAAGTCACCACTGCACCCTTTCCAACCTATCCCTGTAGCTAAAGCCCACGAAAACGGGCAGCATTCTGGTAAACCTCTTCTAGACCTTCTCTCTGCAGCAAAAGCTCCCGAATCTTGGCAGTATTCTGGTAAACCCCCCGGGCATCATTCCCAACCTCCCAGTAGCTCGAGCCCACTAATCCAGGCAGCATTCAGGTAAATCTCCTCTACAACGTTTCAAACATCTCCCTGCATCTAAAGCCCTCTAATCCGGGAGCATTCTCGTAAATGTCCTCTGAACTCTCTCCAAAGCCCCCGCATCCATTATCCAAATGGGGTGAACAGAACGGGACACATTACTCCAAATGAGGCCTCACCAAAGAGCTATAAAGCTGCATCGTGACTTCCTGACTCTGGCACTCTTTGCCCAACTGTTGATGGCAAGCATACCGTATTTGGCACGCTACTTACTTGCGCTACCTCCTTCAATAAGCTATGTAATCAGATAACAAGGTCCCCTTGCTCATCGATGCTTTTAAGTGTCTTGCCATTAACTGCTGATGTTCCCTTTGTGTTCGATCTCCCATAATGCAATACCTCATACACTTGCTCGGGTTAAAACCAATTTGTCATTTTTCCGATCATTTCTGTGGTTGATCTATATCCCGCTGCATCTTCAGAGAGTTTTCCTCACTGTCTGCAACTCTTCCAAATTTAATAACCAAAAAAACACTTTAGGTCAGTTTATTATTGTCACCGAAGTACAGTGAAAAGCGTTTGTGTCGCATGCTATCCATTCAGCGGAAATACAATGCATGATCTCAATCAAGCCGTCCCCAGTGTAAACACCTAGATAATGGGAACCACGTTCAGTATAAGTTATAGTAAGGTAAGTTTCGATTAAATGTAGTTCAAACATCACCAATAAGGTAGATGGTAGGTCAGGACCGCTCCCTAGCTGGGAAGAGGACGGTTGAGTTGCCTGCTGACAGCTGGGAAGATACAGGCCCGTCGTCTGGAGGTGTGCGTTTTCACACTTCTGAAACCCTTTCCTGATGGAAGAGGGGAGAAGATGGAGTGACCGGGTGAGACTGATCTATGTTTATTCTGGTGGCTTTGAGCGGTTGAATGAGGTGTAGATCATATAGATGGTGTCCATGGAAGGGAGATTAGTTTGCGTAATGGTCTCGGCTGCTTTCACAATTTTTTGCAGTTTCTTGCGGTTCTTGGACGGAGCTGTTCCCAAACTATGCTGTAATGCATCCCGATAAATTGTTTTCTATGGCGTATCTGCAGAGGTTGAACAGAGATGTTGGGGACATACCGAACCTCCAAATCTTTCTAAGGCAGTAAAGGCGTCTGTGTGCTTTCTCGGCCATTGCTTAGATTTTGCTGGTTCAAGAATATATGCTGGTGATATTTACTCCTCGGAACATTGATCTTATCAAATGTATTTCTACCCAACTTTAGGAGTGGAATGAGAGAGTAGCCAGGATATCTGATGATGCTGGCAGGGTGTTTGTGGCAGTGACTCCTATAGATCCCTTTAATGGTGGGGAAATCAGTACGTGATGGATTGGGCAGTGTCTACCAATCTCTGTTATTTAATTTGTTCCTGAGCCTTGTAGATGCCCAACCAGGCCGATATGCAACCTGTTAACATGCTTTCTATTTATGTGATCTACTGGGAGAAGCTTTGAAAATTAGAAGAGTTGCAAACATTGAGGAATGATGCAAGAAGATACTGCGGGTTGGAGGTCAGCTGCAGAAATGGGCGGACAAACGGCAGATGGAGTTTAACGTAAGCAAGTGTGTGAGCTGTTGCACTTTTTGAGTTTGAATGTAAGGTGAAAGTCTGGAGTTATTAGCAAGACCTTCAACAGCATTGATGTGTAGTGATGACATGGAGTCCAAGTTCATCGCTCACTGAAGGTGGCATCACAAGTAGGTAGAGCGGTAAAACCAATCAAGAGAATATTCGTTGATATGTAGATCGAGTCGATGGAAAGAGGGATTGTTTTCCGCGATGGTCAGAGCTGCGTCTAAAATTCCATCGCTCCTGGTAGCGCGTTCCGGGCCCCGCCACGTTCTGTGCATAAAAAACCTGTAAAATGTGCCCCTCTCACGTTAAAACTACGCTCTATAATCTTTGACATTGATATGGTGGTGGAGGGGGTGGGTGTAGTTTCTGACTGTTTATCCTATATACCTCTCTCGGAAATTTATATTACTTCTATCAGGTCTCCAATGAACCTGTGAGGTTCCGGAGAAGTGATCCAAGTCTGTGTAACTGCTCTTTGTAGTTATGCACTCTATTCTTTTACATGGGCATTTATCTGTACAAATAGTTTAGGAAGAAGGTGAATCTAACCGTCAGTTTACCCACTCTCTCTTATTCGCCGCCTCTTCCTTTTTACAAGGTATGGTAAGTGTTGGGGGTGAGAGGGAGAGAGCATGAGATAGTGTAATACTCCCACCCAGTGGCTGAGAACCGCCACTGCGATTCCTACACCCCATCCCAGTCTCTGTGACATCCTCCCCCCCGGTGCCTATACCACTCTCCTGATGTCTGTAACACCCTCGCCTTGGGCCCCTACACTCCGCCATGTCTCTGACCACCACCCAGGCGGCACTTACACCCCTCTCCTTATTTCTGTGACTCCCTCCCTCTCCAGCCCCGACACCCCCTCTTCCAGTCACTGTATCTCCCTCCCCTCCGGCCTCGACACCCTTCACCCAATGGAAGAGGGGAGAAGATGGGCTGACCGGGGTGAGGCTGGTCTTTGTTCATTGTGGTGACCTTGAGCGGAGGCATGAGGTGTAGATGGTGTAGATGGTGTCCATGGAATGGAGATTAGTTTGCGTGATGGTCTCGGCTGCTTCCACAATTCTCTGAGGTTCCTTGCGGTTCTTGGACGGAGCTGCTCCCAAACCAGGTTGTAATGCATCCCGATAAATTGTTTTCTATGGCATATCTGTAGAGGTTGAACAGAGGTGTTGGGGACATGCCGAACCTCCAAAGCTTTCTAATGCAATAAAGGCGTTGGTGTGCTTTCTATGCCATTGCTTAGATGTGACTGGTCCAAGATTTGATGCTGATGATATTTACTCCCCGGAACTTTGATCGTATCAAGTTTATTTATACCCAACGTTAGGAGTGAACCGAGGGAGTAGCCAGGGTGGTATGTGTATCTGATTATGCTGGCAGTCTTTTTGAGACAGTGTCTCCTATAGATTCCCTTGATGGTGGGGAAGTCAGTACCCGTGATGGATTGGGCAGTGTCTACCCATCTCTGTAATTGCCTTTGTTCCTGGACATTCAAGATGCCGAGCCAGGCTGTGATGCAACCAGTTCACATGCTCTCCACTGTATGTGAGCTACAGGGAGAAGTTTTGAAAATTGGAAGAGTAAAACATTGAGGAAGGCTCTCAGAAGATACAAAGGGATGGAGGTCAGCTGCAGAAATGGGTGGAATTTAGCACGAGCAAGTGTGTGATCCGTTGCATTGTGTGAGTTTGAATGAAAGGTGAAAGTCGACAGTAATTAGCAAGACCATCACAGCATTGATGTGTAGTGGTAACTTGGAGTCCAAGTTCATAGCTCACTGAAGGTGGCAGCACAAGTACGTTGAGCGGTAATGAAATTCAAGCGAGTATACGTTGATGTGTAGATGGAGTCGATGGAAGGGAGGTCGGTTTCCGTGATGGTCAGAGCTGCGTGCATAATTCCACCGCTTCTGTCAGCGCGTTCCAGGCCCACATCACTAACTGTGTCTAAAAAACTTGCCACGCATATTTCCTATAGATTTTGACTCTTTCACCTTAAAGTTATGCTCTCTAATCTTTGACATTAGTATGGTGGTGGTGTTGGAGGGGGGGGGGGAGTTTTCTGACTGTTTATCCTATCTACCGCTCTCGGAAATGTATATTGTTTCTGTCGGGTCTCCAATCAACCTGTGAGGTTCCGGAGAAATAATCCAAGTCTGTGCAACCTCTCCTACTAGTTAATACATTTTAATCCTTTCCCTGGGCATTCATCTGTCCAAATAGTTTGGGAAGAGGGGGAATAGAGCCGACAGTTTACACACACTCTCTTGTTCGCCCGCTGCATCTGTTACAAGGTTTGGGTAGGGTTGGGTGTGAGAGGGAGAGAGCATTAGATAGTGAAATACTCCCACCCAGTGGCGGAGAACAACCACTTCGAAACCTACACCCCTCCCATTCTCTGTGATTTGCTCCCCTCGGCGCCTCTACCTCTCTCCCGATGTCTGTAACACCCACACCTCTGGCCCCTACACCCCGCCCTGTCGCTGTGACCACCTCACAGCCGGCACCTACACCGCTCTCCCTGTTTCTGTGATGCCATCCCTCTCCAGACCCGGCACACCCTCTCCCCGTCAATGTATCCCCCTCCGTTCCGGCACCTACACCACCTCTCGCCGTATCTATGAACCCCTTCAAGTTTCAAATAGAATATCAGAACACCGGGAGTGGGTTACCGGCTGGGATCTAATCCTACAAGTGTATGGGAGGGTTTATATATAGAATAACAGATCCCCGGAGGTGTGTTACAGGATGGGATCTTATCAACGTGTTTTGGGCGGGGGGGGGGGGGGTGGTGTAAAGTTCAACTTTACAGATTTACTAGATTTCGATGAGTCAGAGCAACAAACAACTATGTATGTTGTCCACCAATAAAAAAGTGGACACTTGGAGATGATTGTATTCAATAGGTAATACTTTTTAGTGTGTAGTGTTGTGTAGAATTGTACATGAAAGTTCCCAAGAAATCTCGGCAAAGTTGGAATAGCTTTGAGGGCTTAATTTTTAGTTTATATTATATCCATTCATTCCAGATTAGCGCTCAGAAAATAATATCGAGGGGTGGAAGGGAGAAAGTTTGGTAGAGAGCGGCATGCTGGATAGAGGGAGTGGGGTTGAAAAATGACATGAGGAATATCAGGGACAGGATGGGGTGGAGGGAGATCAAGAAAGGCAGGTAAGAGAATAAGGGGAGGGGAGGGATGGGGGAGTGAGGGGGGGGAGGTAAGGGACATATAGGGGAGTGGGACATGATGAGGGGAGTTACAAGGGAGGGGATAGAGAGAAGGGGAGAGAGACGGCTTGGGGAGAGAGTGACGAGAGATCCAGGGGGGTGAGTTAGAGGGGAGGTGAGGGGAGATAATGGGGTGAGGGGGGCGAGGGAAGAGGATGGGGAGTTGGAGGAAAGGGGATGGGACGAGGGGGTGGGAGGGGAGAGTGAAGAGGAGGTAAGAGAGGCTGGGTGCGAATGAGAAGGGAAGAGAGGGGATGGCGAGAGGGGAGGGGGAGAGGAAAATGGGTAAGGAAAGGGGAAGCGATGGAGAAGATGAAGAGATGGGAATTGGGTGAGGAGATGTAATGAGAGGGGGAGTGGAGATCAATCACTGGATGCATTGAAGAGAGATGTATATGGAGCTCTTAGGGCAAGAGGAATCAAGGGATATGGGGTAAAAGGCAGGAACGGGGTACTGATTGGTGAAGATCAGACATTATCACAATGAATGGCGGTGCTGGCTCCAAGGGCTGCATAGCCCACTCCTGCCCATATTGTGTTGTATCTCTGTAAGACGGGAGGGTAGGTGGAGGGGAGGATAAGGTAGGGCGGGGACAGTTAATGGGTATGAGGAGTTGAGGAAGAAAGGAGCAGTAGAGTGGAAGGGGTGTGGGAGAGTGGAGTAGGGAGGGGGGAGGGTGTTCGGTTGTGCATTCCGCATCCGCCATATCACCTCCCCATCAAGCCCTCCCCCTTGCCTTCTCCTGAGGCTCTTCGCCCCGTAGCTCCTCCCCTGTAGCCCATGCTCCTACCTTCTAGCCCATCCGCCTCCCTCCCACATTACCCCACCCCTTCCACGGAGCCCCTCCCCTGACCCATCCATCTACTGCCACCCATTCACCCAGATCCCACAATTTCCGTTCCAAATCGCCATCATATCCATGATTTCTCATCGGCCTGAAAATCTGTCGATTTTACAGTCAGGTAGAGCAATTACAGTTTCCCACATGAAGCACATGCGCGCTGGAAATTGGTTGGTTGATCGAGCGCTGTGGCGATCTTTTATGCTGGCGCCTTCAATACTTGTCAGCGGAAAGGGCCGCCATCATTCGTGTAGGCTCTCTCAATGCAAGTGGCCGTACACAGACCATTGTCGTATGTGATGCTAGCCTCAATGCAGGTCTCCACATTTCGTGCAGGCTTCCTTAACACTCGTGCCCATACAGGGACAGGGTGTGATGCAGACAGCATCAATGCAGGTATCCCATACGGTAAATGTGCCGCCATCGTTGGTGCTGCCACCACACCGGTACCCTTCAAAGATGACCCTCTGGTGCAGAGATATAGAAGGCACTTCTCGCCTGTCTATAATCCAGTGAACGCGCAGCGGATGTAATAACTCCTCACCTTACCCCTCCATCCCTGGCAAGATGCTGGGGAATTTCTTCTGCACTCGTGTGATGCAAGGGTTAATCACAATATGTCAGCTAAAATGAAGTTGTCAGTGCATACAGGAGCGTTGAATTCGCGTGTATGAAATAACTGCTGATGCCGGTTTAAATCGAAGGAAGACACAAAATGCTGGAGTAACTGCGGGACAGGCAGCATCTCCCAATTCCTTCTCTCCAGAGATGCTGCCTGTCCTGCTGAGTTTCTCCAGCACTTTGTGTCTATCTTAAACTTGAGTACGCAGCGGGCAGTGAGACCTGTCATTTTGTATCGTTAATGTATTGACAGTTGTTTTCTGTATTTTGCTTTAATAAATAGTTATTTGTGTATTTCAGGATGTGCTTACTCCGTTCATTGATCCGAATCCTTGAATCCTGCATATAGTTCTTCATAGCCAGCTCCAATGGCACCAAATCATTGGTACTTCTTTCATAACTCTTTGCCAGAGGTACTGCCACATAGTTTTATCGTCAACTCTGCCTCATCAGGTTGAACAGCGGATACAGTAGTACATGAGTTCTATTTCCCCCTTCAACTACGTCAAAGGATCTTGACAGTCTTTTCAGGAGAGGCAGAGGTTCACTTGCATCTCCTCCAAGCTAACCTACTGTATCTGCTGTTCCAGTTGTGGACTCCTATATGTCTGCGAGACCAAGTGCTGGCTCGGCGATGGTTTCGCTGAACACCTTCACTCACTGCACTTGGATTTACCCAATCTCCCGGTTGCCTATCATTTTAATTCCCCATATCCATCAAGAGAATATTCGTTGATATGTAGATCGAGTCGATGGAAAGAGGGATTGTTTTCCGTGATGGTCAGAGCTGCGTCTAAAATTCCATCGCTCCTGGTAGCGCGTTCCGGGCCCCGCCACGTTCTGTGTATAAAAAACCTGTAAAATGTGCCCCTCTCACGTTAAAACTACGCTCTATAATCTTTGACATTGATATGGTGGTGGAGGAGGTGGGGGGTAGTTTCTGACTGTTTATCCTATATACCTCTCTCGGAAATTTATATTACTTCTATCAGGTCTCCAATGAACCTGTGAGGTGCCGGAGAAGTGATCCAAGTCTGTGCAACTGCTCTTTGTAGTTATGCATTCTATTCTTTTACATGGGCATTTATCTGTACAAATAGTTTAGGAAGAAGGTGAATCTAACCGACAGTTTACCCACTCTCTCTTATTCGCCGCCTCTTCCTGTTACAAGGTATGGTAAGTGTTGGGGGTGAGAGGGAGAGAGCATGAGATAGTGTAATACTCCCACCCAGTGGCTGAGAACCGCCACTGCGAGTCCTACACCCCATCCCAGTCTCTGTGACCTCCTCCCCTCCGGTGCCTATACCACTCTCCTGATGTCTGTAACACCCTCGCCTTGGGCCCCTACACTCCGCCATGTCTCTGACCACCACCCAGGCGGCACTTATACCCCTCTCCTTATTTCTGTGACTCACTCCCTCTCCAGCCCCGACACACCCTCTTCCAGTCACTGTATCTCCCTCCCCTCCGGCCTCGACACCCTTCACCCCATGGAAGAGGGGAGAAGATGGGCTGACCAGGGTGAGGCTGGTCTTTGTTTACTGTGGTGACCTTGAGCGGAGGCATGAGGTGTAGATGGTGTCCATGGAATGGAGATTAGTTTGCGTGATGGTCTCGGCTGCTTCCACAATTCTCTGAGGTTCCTTGCGGTTCTTGGACGGAGCTGCTCCCAAACCAGGTTGTAATGCATCCCGATAAATTGTTTTCTATGGCATATCTGTAGAGGTTGAACAGAGGTGTTGGGGACATGCCGAACCTCCAAAGCTTTCTAATGCAATAAAGGCGTTGGTGTGCTTTCTATGCCATTGCTTATATGTGACTTAGATGTGATGCTGATGATATTTACTGCCCGGAACTTTGATCGTATCAAGTTTATTTATACCCAACGTTAGGAGTGAAACGAGGGAGTAGCCAGGGTGGTATGTGTATCTGATTATGCTGGCAGTCTTTTTGAGGCAGTGTCTCCTATAGATTCCCTTGATGGTGGGGAAGTCAGTACCCGTGATGGATTGGGCAGTGTCTACCCATCTCTGTAATTGCCTTTGTTCCTGGACATTCAAGATGCCGAGCCAGGCTGTGATGCAACCAGTTCACATGCTCTCCACTGTATGTGAGCTACAGGGAGAAGTTTTGAAAATTGGAAGAGTAACAAAACATTGAGGAAGGCTCTCAGAAGATACAAAGGGATGGAGGTCAGCTGCAGAAATGGGTGGAATTTAGCACGAGCAAGTGTGTGATCCGTTGCATTGTGTGAGTTTGAATGAAAGGTGAAAGTCGACAGTAATTAGCAAGACCTTCACAGCATTGATGTGTAGTGGTAACTTGGAGTCCAAGTTCATAGCTCACTGAAGGTGGCAGCACAAGTACGTTGAGCGGTAATGAAATTCAAGCGAGTATACGTTGATGTGTAGATGGAGTCGATGGAAGGGAGGTCGGTTTCCGTGATGGTCAGAGCTGCGTGCATAATTCCACCGCTTCTGTCAGCGCGTTCCAGGCCCACATCAGTAACTGTGTCTAAAAAACTTGCCACGCATATTTCCTATAGATTTTGACTCTTTCACCTTAAAGTTATGCTCTCTAATCTTTGACATTAGTATGGTGGTGGTGTTGGCGGGGGGGGGGGGGGGTAGTTTCTGACTGTTTATCCTATCTACCGCTCTCGGCAATGTATATTGCTTCTGTCGGGTCTCCAATCAACCTGTGAGGTTCCGGAGAAATAATCCAAGTCTGTGCAAACTCTCCTAGTAGTTAATACATTTTAATCCTTTCCCTGGGCATTCATCTGTCCAAATAGTTTGGGAAGAGGGGGAATAGAGCCGACAGTTTACACACACTCTCTTGTTCGCCCGCTGCATCTGTTACAAGGTTTTGGTAGGGTTGGGTGTGAGAGGGAGAGAGCATTAGATAGTGAAATACTCCCACCCAGTGGCGGAGAACAACCACTTCGAAACCTACACCCCTCCCATTCTCTGTGACTTGCTCCCCTCGGCGCCTCTACCTCTCTCCCGATGTCTGTAACACCCACACCTCTGGCCCCTACACCCCGCCCTGTCGCTGTGACCACCTCACAGCCGGCACCTACACCGCTCTCCCTGTTTCTGTGACGCCATCCCTCTCCAGACCCGGCACACCCTCTCCCCGTCAATGTATCCCCCTCCGTTCCGGCACCTACACCACCTCTCGCCGTATCTATGAACCCCTTCAAGTTTCAAATAGAATATCAGAACACCGGGAGTGGGTTACCGGCTGGGATCTAACCTACAAGTGTATGGGAGGGTTTATATATAGAATAACAGATCCCCGGAGGTGTGTTACAGGATGGGATCTTATCAACGTGTTTTGGGCGGGGGGGGGGGGGGGGTGGTGTAAAGTTCAACTTTACAGATTTACTAGATTTCGATGAGTCAGAGCAACAAACAACTATGTATGTTGTCCACCAATAAAAAAGTGGACACTTGGAGATGATTGTATTCAATAGGTAATACTTTTTAGTGTGTAGTGTTGTGTAGAATTGTACATGAAAGTTCCCAAGAAATCTCGGCAATGTTGGAATAGCTTTGAGGGCTTAATTTTTAGTTTATATTATATCCATTCATTCCAGATTAGCGCTCAGAAAATAATATCGAGGGGTGGAAGGGAGAAAGTTTGGTAGAGAGCGGCATGCTGGATAGAGGAAGTGGGGTTGAAAAATGACATGAGGAGTATCAGGGACAGGATGGGGTGGAGGGAGATCAAGAAAGGCAGGTAAGATAATAAGGGGAGGGGAGGGATGGGGGAGTGAGGGGGGGTAAGGGACATATAGGGGAGTGGGACATGATGAGGGGAGTTACAAGGGAGGGGATAGAGAGAAGGGGAGAGAGAGACGGCTTGGGGAGAGAGTGACGAGAGATCCAGAGGGGTGAGTTAGAGGGGAGGTGAGGGGAGATAATGGGGTGAGGGGGGCGAGGGAAGAGGATGGGGAGTTGGAGGAAAGGGGATGGGACGAGGGGGGTGGGAGGGGAGAGTGAAGAGGAGGTAAGAGAGGCTGGGTGCGAATGAGAAGGGAAGAGAGGGGATGGCGAGAGGGGAGGGGGAGAGGAAAATGGGTAAGGAAAGGGGAAGCGATGGAGAAGATGAAGAGATGGGAATTGGGTGAGGAGATGTAATGAGTTAAGGGGAGTGGAGAACAATCACTAGATGCATTGAAGAGAGATGTATATGGAGCTCTTAGGGCAAGAGGAATCAAGGGATACGGGGTAAAAGGCAGGAACGGGGTACTGATTGGTGAAGATCAGACACTATCACAATGAATGGCGGTGCTGGCTCCAAGGGCTGCATAGCCCACTCCTGCCCATATTGTATTGTATCTCTGTAAGACGGGAGGGTAGGTGGAGGGGAGGATAAGGTAGGGCGGGGACAGTTAATGGGTAGGAGGAGTTGAGGAAGAAAGGAGCAGTAGAGTGGAAGGGGTGTGGGAGAGTGGAGGAGGGAGGGGGGAGGGTGTTCGGTTGTGCATTCCGCATCCGCCATATCACCTCCCCATCAAGCCCTCCCCCTTGCCTTCTCCTGAGGCTCTTCGCCCCGTAGCTCCTCCCCTGTAGCCCATGCTCCTACCTTCTAGACCCTCCGCCTCCCTCCCACATTACCCCACCACTTCCACGGAGCCCCTCCCCTGACCCATCAATCTACTGCCACCCATTCACCCAGATACCACAATTTCCGTTCCAAATCGCCATCATATCCATGATTTCTCATCGGCCTGAAAATCTGACGATTTTACAGTCAGGTAGAGCAATTACAGTTTCCCACTTGAAGCACATGCGCGCTGGAAATTGGTTGGTTGATCGAGCGCTGTGGCGATCTTTTATGCTGGCGCCTTCAATACTTGTCAGCGGAAAGGGCCGCCATCATTCGTGTAGGCTCTCTCAATGCAAGTGGCCGTACACAGACCATTGTCGTATGTGATGCTAGCCTCAATGCAGGTCTCCACATTTCATGCAGGCATCCTTAACACTCGTGTCCATACAGGGACAGGGTGTGATGCAGACAGCATCAATGCAGGTATCCAATACGGTAAATGTGCCGCCATCGTTGGTGCTGCCACCACACCGGTACCCTTCAAAGATGACCCTCTGGTGCAGAGATATAGAAGGCACTTCTCGCCTGTCTATAATCCAGTGAACGGGCAGCGGATGTAATAACTCCTCACCTTACCCCTCCATCCCTGGCAAGATGCTGGGGAATTTCTTCTGCACTCGTGTGATGCAAGGGTTAATCAGAATATGTCAGCTAAAATGCAGTTGTCAGTGCATACAGGAGCGTTGAATTCGCGTGTATGAAATAACTGCTGATGCCGGTTTAAATCGAAGGAAGACACAAAATGCTGGAGTAACTGCGGGACAGGCAGCATCTCCCAATTCCTTCTCTCCAGAGATGCTGCCTGTCCTGCTGAGTTTCTCCAGCACTTTGTGTCTATCTTAAACTTGAGTACGCAGCGGGCAGTGAGACCTGTCATTTTGTATCGTTAATGTATTGACAGTTGTTTTCTGTATTTTGCTTTAATAAATAGTTATTTGTGTATTTCAGGATGTGCTTACTCCCTTCATTGATCCGAATCCTTGAATCCTGCATATAGTTCTTCATAGCCAGCTCCAATGGCACCAAATCATTGGTACTTCTTTCATAACCCTTTACTAGAGGTACTGCCACATAGTTTTATCGTCAACTCTGCCTCATCAGGTTGAACAGCGGATACAGTTGTACATGAGTTATATTTCCCCCTTCAACTACGTCAAAGGATCTTGACAGTCTTTTCAGGAGAGGCAGAGGTTCACTTGCATCTCCACCAAGCTAACCTACTGTATCTGCTGTTCCAGTTGTGGACTCCTATATGTCTGCGAGACCAAGTGCTGGCTCGGCGATTGTTTCGCTGAACACCTTCACTCACTGCACCTGGATTTACCCAATCTCCCGGTTGCCTATCATTTTAATTCCCCATTCCCATTCCCACACTGACCATTCTATCCAGGGCCTCCTCCATTGTCAAACTGGCAAGAAGTCCATGGCAAATTCGCTTGAGGAGGTTACACCCGAGTGATATATTAACGTGTTTAAGGAAGAACTGCAGATGCTGGAAAATCGAAGGTACACAAAAATACTGGAGAAGCTCAGCAGGTGCAGCAGCATCTATGGATCAAACATAGAAACATAGAAACATAGAAATTAGGTGCAGGAGTAGGCCATTCAGCCCTTCGAGCCTGCACCGCCATTCAATATGATCATGGCTGATCATCCAACTCAGTATCCCGTACCTGCCTTCTCTCCATACCCTCTGATCCCCTTAGCCACAAGGGCCACATCCAACTCACTCTTAAATATAGCCAATGAACTGGCCTCAACTACCCTCTGTGGCAGAGAGTTCCAGAGACTCACCACTCTCTGTGTGAAGAAAGTCTTTCTCATCTCGGTCTTAAAGGATTTCCCCCTTATCCTTAAGCTGTGACCCCTTGTCCTGGACTTCCCCAACATCGGGAACAATCTTCCTGCATCTAGCCTGTCCAACCCCTTAAGAATTTTGTAAGTTTCTATAAGATCCCCTCTTAATCTCCTAAATTCCAGAGAGTATAAACCGAGTCTATCCAGTCTTTCTTCATAAGACAGTCCTGACATCCCAGGAATCAGTCTGGTGAACCTTCTCTGCACTCCCTCTATGGCAATAATGTCCTTCCTCAGATTTGGAGACCAAAACTGCACGCAATACTCCAGGTGTGGTCTCACCAAGACCCTGTACAACTGAAGTAGAACCTCCCTGCTCCTGTACTCAAATCCTTTTGCTATGAAAGCTAACATACCATTCGCTTTTTTCACTGCCTGCTGCACCTGCATGCCTACTTTCAATGACTGGTGTACCATGACACCCAGGTCTCGCTGCATATCCCCTTTTCCTAATCGGCCACCATTTAAATAATAGTCTGCTTTCCTGTTTTTGCCACCAAAGTGGATAACCTCACATTTATCCACATTATACTGCATCTGCCAAACATTTGCCCACTCACCCAGCCTATCCAAGTCACCTTGCAGTCTCCTAGCATCCTCCTCACAGCGAACACTGCCCCCCAGCTTAGTGTCATCCGCAAACTTGGAGATATTGCCTTCAATTCCCTCATCCAGATCATTAATATAATATTGTAAATAGCTGGGGTCCCAGCACTGAGCCCTGCGGTACCCCACTAGTTACTGCCTGCCATTGTGAAAAGGACCCGTTTACTCCTACTCTTTGCTTCCTGTTTGCCAGCCAGTTCTCTATCCACATCAATACTGAACCCCTAATACCGTATGCTTTAAGTTTGTATACTAATCTCTTATGTGGGACCTTGTCGAAAGCCTTCTGGAAGTCCAGATATACCACATCCACTGGTTCTCCCTTATCCACGCTACTAGTTACATCCTCGAAAAATTCCACAAGATTCGTCAGACATGATTTACCTTTTGAAAGAAAATAGGCAACGTTTCGGGACTAAACCATTCTTCAAACATCTTGATATATTAACTTCCCTAACTTCAAGTAACTATTGCTTTCCCTCTCTCTCCACCCCATTTACCCCCCCAGTTCTCCGACCAGTCTGAGTGTCATCGATTACATGTTATCTCAGTTTTTCTTGTTTCCTGTTCCGAGCGAGCATTTATTGTACATTCTCCTTATACTTCATCCACTTGGTCCCGTTTTCCACAGATCCACCACTCTGTGTGAAAATGTTTTTTCTCATCGCGGTCCTAAAAGAATTCCCCCCTATCCTTAAACTGTGACCCCCTTGTTCTGGACTTCCCCAACATCAGGCTCAATCTTCCTGCATCTAGCCAGTCCAAAATCTTAAGAATTTTGTAAGTTTCTATAAGATTCCCCCTCGATCTTCTAAATTCTTGCGAGTGCATTCCAAATCTATCCAGTCTTTCTTCATATGAGTCCTGACATCCTAGGAATCAGTCTGGTGAACCATCTCTGTACTCCCTCTATGGCAAGAATATCTTTCCTCAGAATAGGTGACCAAAACTGTACTCAATACTCCAGGTGTGGACTCACCAAGACCCTGTACAACTGCAGTAGAACCCCCCTGCTACTTTACTCAAATCCTTTTGCTATGAATGCTAACATACCATTCGCTTTCTTCACAGCCTGCTGCACCTGCATGTTTACTTTCAATGACTGGTGTGCCATGACACCCAGGTCTCGTTGCATCTCTCCTTTTCCTAATCAGCCACCATTCAAACAATAGTCTACTTTCGTGTTTTTGCCACCAACATGGATAACCTCACATGTATCCGCATTATACTGCATCTGCCACGCATTTTCCCACTCACCCAACCTATCCAAATCACTTTGCAGCCTCCTAGCATCCTCCTCACAGCTAACACTGCCCCAGCTTCAAGTAATCCGCAAACCTGAAGATGTTGCATTAAATTCCCTCGTCAAAATTATTGGTATATATTGTAAATAGCTGTGGTCCCAGCACCGAGCTTTGCGGTACCCCACTAGTCACTGCTTGCCATTCTGAAAATGACCCATATAACCATATAACCATATAACAATTACAGCACGGAGACAGGCCCTCTCGGCCCTTCCAGTCCGTGCCGACCATTTGTTTTCCCCTAGTCCCTTCTACCTGCACTCAGACCATACCCCTCCATTCCCTTCACGTCCATATACCTATCCACTTTACTTTTAAATGTTAAAATCGATCATGCCTCCACCACCTCTGCTGGAAGCTCATTTTACTCCTATACTTTGCTTCCTGTCTGCCAGCCAGTTCTCTATCCACATCAATACTGAACCCCCAATATCGTGTGCATTATTTTGCGTACTAATCTCCTAAGTGGGACCTTGTCGAAAGCCTTCTGAATGTCCAGAAATAACACATCCACTCGTTCTCCCTTATCTACTCAACTAGTTACATCCTCGAAAAATTCGATAAGTTTCGTCATACATCATTTCCCTTTCATAAATCCACACTAATTTTGTCCATTGATTTTACCACTTTACAAATGCGCTGCTATTCCATCTTTAATAACTGACTCTAGAAGTTTCCCCACTACCGATGCTAAATTAATTGGTCTGTAATGGCTGATGAGATATTGGCTGATGAGATTAAAGAAAGTGAGTTAAAACATTTAAAAGCTCCTAGTTTAGATCTTTATAAGAATATATTTGAATTTCATGATTTGTTATTAGTATCACCGATTGAGAAAACTTGTGAAAACCAAAAGACAATTTTATGTACATGGTGATAAATCTGGCAAACTATTTGCAAATCAGTTGAAAGCTGTGTCAGCCAAACGTCAGATTATTAAAGTTAGTAAACGAGATGGTACTCTGACAGTAGATCATGATGAAATTAATAAATCCTTTCAATAATTGTATACCTAGCTATATCAATCAGAAATTCATACTGATTCCAATATAATGCATGCGTTTTTAAAGAAAAGGAACGTGCCAAATGTATCACATAATGAATCTCTGTTATTAGGTGAACCCATCACGGAGGAAGAAATACAGAAATAAATCCTTTCGATTAACTCTGGTAAAGCTCCTGGCTTGGACCTGTATATAGTGGAATTCTCTTAGTGTTTCTCAAGTTTACTGTCCCCGTGGCTATGCTACGGTTTTTAAGAAGCCCTTTCAATGAAAAAATTACCACAATCATTTTATGAAGCATCTATCTCTTTATTTCTTATAAAAATATAAATATCCTACTGAAGTGGCACATATAGACCAATATCATTATTAAATGTAGATTCTAAAATTATTTCAAAAATATTAGCTTTGTGGTTGAAAAACATTTTACCGCAAATTATTTCTGAAAATCAGACGGGTTTTATTAAACATCGTTATTCATACTTTAAGGTTAGGAGATTAATTCCATAATGTGACATCTCACTTGATGCTTGATATAGAGTAGTATGGGAATACTTATTCAATACACTTGAACAATTTTTTTAATGAAAACTTAATTAAAAGATTTTAAAAGAAGAAAAGAAAGCTTTGTCTGCCCCAAACCGTGGGGGTTGAATCGCCCCGTTCCGCGGGGTCTTTCATCGCGTGGCGCGGCTTAAAATCGGCCACCAAAATCGGGAACCTCGAATTCCTCGATGCAACAGTTAGATTTTAAGCCCAGCCGGGTGATGAAAAGCCCCGTGAACTGCCGAGACGGCCCTTAGCAAGCGTCTGGTACTCCCTTGAATCTTTCAAAAGCTTCAGTGAACAATAACACCTAAACAAATGAAATTGTCGCAAATAAAGGCAAACAGAAGAACCAACCTTGGAGGGGGCAGAGAGAGAGAGAGAGAGAGAGAGGGAGATTTGAAAACGCTAAATAACGTGAGTGGCCGTGATAGAAACATTTACCTGCAAGCCAGCCAGGAAACCCGTTCGTCCTGAACCCTTAATGACCCGACACGTTTAATTCCGATACCCGTTTAAATATTTCGCATCCACCAATTGATCCATTAGTTGAAATGGTATTCCTACCCCCATCAGATAGCTTTAAGAAATTATCCGTAATTACCTTAATACTTGAGGGTCAAAACATAATTGGTGACACATCATGTTAATACGATGTCTCGCGGAGAGCGGATAATGTAATAGAGTTTTTTTCACGGAATTTCGAAAACCGGAATACAAAATACCGGGGAATTGTATCCCACCCCTCAAAAAATGGGAAGAATGTGTGCCCCCCCATTCCCCCCAACCCCTCCGGGTTTCCGCATGGGCGTGTGGTGTGTGGGTGGCGGGGTAAGGGTGGGGCGGTTGGGTGTGTGTGGGCGGCTGGGGGTGGGGTGTGGGCGGGGGGCTTGTAGCAGGGAGCTGTGTCTGGCCAGGCTGGGATTTGTGCGGGGGGACGTAGATGTCTGGGCGGGGGGAGTTGTAGGGGGAGAGGGGTTTGTGGGCGGGGTGGGTGAGCTCGGAGAAAAGACGGGGAGAGGGGGGCATCAAGGGGGAGGGGGTAGGGTGGGCGGTGCTAGAAAGGGTACCAGAGGGTTGATGGCTGGAATTGGACGTGCGGTGGGGCTAACAGTGGGCGCTGGTTGCTCTCCTCCGCCTGTTTCAGTGTCTCTGCTTTCCATTTGGCGACATCGATGACGTATCCGACTCCGGGCTGGGCTAGGCCTCCCACACTGGGATGGGCTGGGTCGGGACTCCAACGCTGGGATGCTGCTTGGGGCTTGGTTGCTGCATAGGGCGGGGCAGCTTGGGGCGGGGCTTATTGGGGCTGGGCTGAGCTGGGCTGCTTGGGGTGGGGTGCTTGGGGCTGGGCTGCTTGTGGGGGTGGGCGGGCTGGGCTCCTTCGGGTCCCTCCAAACGTCCGGTTGGAAAACACCGCCAGCCCACCCTCACCTCCAGTAAAGAGGCGATAGCGCAGGAAGGGGCGGAACGTCCCGGGAGTGACAGGGGAAGATACTAATCGACGCGGCGGTGACAGGCAGGAGAATACATCGATCTGCGCATGCGCGGTTTTTTGAGAATTTTAAACCTCGCTAACTTTTACGATATTGAACCGATTGGAACGAAACATTCGGTGTACTCGCAGTACAGGAGAGCGGTGGTGTAACTGGCAAAAATCGTAACTCTACCAGGAACCATTTTTGTGCAACGATGACTAGATCAAAGTTTTAATTTTGTCTAAAGAATATAGAGATAGAGGTAGAATATTGATAGACAGAAAATAGATAAATTGTCACTGACTCCTAATGGCTCCTTTACCTCCGGTTCATTACACAATAGACAATAGAGAATAGGTGCAGGAGTAGGCTATTCAGTGTGATAATGGCCGATCATTTCCAAACGGCACCCCGTTCCTGCCTTCTCCCCACATCCCCTGACTTCACTATCATTAAAAGACCTATCTAGCTCTCGCTTGAAACTATCCAGAGAACGGCCCTCCACCGCCCTCTGAGGCACAGAATTCCACAGACTCACAACTCCATATGTGAAAAAGTGATTCCTCATCTCCGTTCTAATTGGCTTACCTCTTATCCTTGAACTGTGCTCTCCGGTTCTGGAGTCCCCCAACATCGGAAACATGTATCCAGCCTCTAGCTTGGCCAAACCCTAAATAATCTTATATGTTTCAATAATATTCCCTCTCATCCTTTGACCAGAGGGATAGGGTGGAATTGGGGAAAGTGGAGATTTGTTAAATAGGACAGGAGCAGGCACACATGATGGGTCTGAGCGGCGTGTGAGGTGCCATGGATGTAGTATCTCAATCTGACTAAGGGCATTGACCCGAAACATCACCATTCCATGTTCTCCATAGAGACTGCCTGACTCGCTGAGTTACTCAAGGATTTTGTGCCTTTTGATGTAAATTATCTACTGCGGTTCTTCGTTGTTAAATTTCTAATCAGGATTTGTATTCGTGGTTGCTGATTGACTGTGGGGTGAGCATCAAATATGTGGCTAAAATTTTCGTGACCAACTTCTCGGAACTACATGAAATCTTGCACAGACGTAGATGAAAGATAATTGAGAATAAAGTCATACCTCGTTAAAGCCAAAAGTTGCACATTAATTAATTAAAATAATTAGAAAATTAGTTTGGAAAAGTAAGCGCCATTTAGTGTCCGATGCCTATATTAGACCGTGGGGAACCTACTTCCGTGTTGCAGTCCATTTAAGCTATATATTATATGTATATACATATAGATGATATATACGATATAGATTCTATAAAATCAACTGTGAATTTGACTGATAATATAATGAATATAATTGTGAGGCCTTTCTGAATGATCTCCCGCAGAGGTCCTCTTGAACAGCCTAATTAAGGTCAGGGCAGTTCTTCCGGGTTCCCCCGTTTACTGAACCCCACTGACTGCCAGTGTGCAGAGTGGGGTCACGGCCATAGTGGGACGGGGCAGTGCCAGGCTGGGAAAAGGCTAAGGCATGAAAATACCTCATAACCCTAACTCGCTCCCCTCCCAGAGCTGCCCACGGTTGGAGCTGGAGCCGCTTTGGGACCGGCGCGTCCACCTCGCCCAGCATGCCCTTGTGGTGGTGGCGATGGAGGAGGGCAGCATTGTCTTGCACGGCGCCCGGGCCGCATTCAGCACCCAGATAGCGCCGGCGCCACCAGACCTCCCGCTCGCTTGCTGCAACACCGGCCTTCAGGCCGACAGCCCGACGGACTCCTCGCAGCACTCACCGGAGGCACAGCCCAACGCTCACTTCCCGGCGGCCCAACCCTCACATCCCGGCGGCCCAACCCTCACCTCCGGGCGGAGGCGCGGTCCATCCCTCACCTCCCGACGGTCCAACGCTCACCTCCCGGCGGAGGCCCGGCCCAAAGCTCACTTCCAGGCGGCCTAATGCTCACCACCCGGCGGATGCTCGGCCCAAGGCTCACCTCCCCGGGGAGGCCCGGCCCAACCCACACCTCCCGGCGGAGGCGCTGCCCAAGGCTCACCTCTCGGCTGCCCAAGGCTCATCTCCCGGCAGAGGCCCAACCCAACGCTCACCACCGACGGCCGGACCGATAGATTGACAGACAGAGAGACTCACAGACTGACTGACAAACAGACAGGCTGACAGACAGACAAGCAGACTGACAAACAGACTGACAAACAGACCCACCGTAACCCTAACCCTAGATCTACATTTGTTATTTATCAGTTTTAAGTACCAGTACTCATTATAACATTATAGAGATAAATGAAAAACACAATTATCAGCAAGGTTAGCATTACCTTTAGTCCTTGGAAATCTTGCTCTAGCTATTGATGTAATGAGGAGGCAGCCATGATCCCAGCGCCCTCGCTGCCCAGCGACCATAAAACAAAGCGCGGGATTGGCCAATTTGCGTCCGACCTCAATGTCAAACATGCATTCATTAGGCAATTACTACTGAGAAGTTTTTTTCTCATTATTCTTGAAATGAGCAGGTTTTGGTCTTGACGAGTTTCAGGTATGATGTATATAATTTTTTTACACAATATGTTAAAAAAAAATCAGGTAGTTCTGTGTTGGGTTACGAAACTAAATTAAATGCTCAACGGCCCACAGCCTATGATGTGAGAGATTATAGTTCATCAACTGTTGCAGATGTCGATTGTCACTTCAGTCGGATCCCGGTTGAAGAATCACTGAGTCTTGTGTAACTCCGGTCTTCTCGAGAATGCGGTCATCAAGTGACGGGACTGGAACTGTAACAGTTGATCCGTGTTCGATTCTCGGCTATTGCAGTCTGAACATTTTTAATTTGCTGATGATGGAACTGCCAAGATCTTACAGAAATCGAGGGGCCGAGTGGTCTTCTCCGGAAATGTGACGGACAACTTCCTGAATCTATTTGAGATCGATCATTTCCTTCTGCATGGAATATGAGCGGATTCCATGCATACCGTCTCCTTTTCATTGTTTTTGATCACTGTGAGCTGGTCAGTGGATCAGGGATGGAATTCCACCCCCTCGTCCTTTTTCCGGTAAATTGATGACTGGTTAAGGGCCATCTACTACTCACTCTATTCCATATGCCCACATCAAACTAGGATACAATCCAACATGTCCACATGACGCGTTCAGACGAAGTGAAGTCAGTCCTTCACCACAGGTTCTCTGTTTACCTCTCGGATTATCTCTTCTAACGCCTGCCCCCCTCCTAGATTCCGTCGTGAACTTCATCCCGTTCGGCTGCACAGATAGATGTAATATATTAACATAGAAACATGGAAACATAGAAAATAGGTGCAGGAGTAGGCCATTCGACCCTTCCAGCCTGCACCGCCATTCAATATGATCATGGCTGATCATTCAACTCAGTATCTTTTACCTGTCTGCTCGCCATACCCCCTGATCCCTTTAGCCACAAGGGCCACATCTAACTCCCTCTTAAATATAGCCAACGAACTGGCCTCAACTACCTTCTGTGGCAGAGAATTCCACATATTCACCACTCTCTGTGTGATAAATGATTTTCTCATCTCGGTCCTAAAAGACTTCCCCCTTATCCTGAAACTGTGACCCCTTGCCCTGGACCTCCCCAACATCGGGGACAATCTTCCTGCATCTAGCCTGTCCAACCCTTTTTGTAAGTCTCTATGAGCTCCCCCCTCAATCTTCTAAATTCCAGCGATTACAAGCGTAGTCTATCCAGACTTTCTTCATATGGAAGTCCTGCCATCCCCGGAATCAATCTGGTGAACCTTCTCTCTACTCCCTCTATGGCAAGAATGTATTTCCTCAGATTAGGAGAACAAAACTGTACGCAATACTCCAGGTGTGGCCTCACCAATACCATGTAAAACTGCAGTCGAACTTCCCTGCTCTTGTAGTCAAATCATTTTGCTATGAATGCCAACATGCCATTCGCTTTCATCACAGCCTGCTGCAGCTGCATGCCTAATTTCAATGACTGGTGCACCATGACACTCCTGTCTCGTTGCATCTCCCCTTTTCCTAATTGGGCACCATTAAAATAATAGTCTACTTTCCCGTTTTTGCCACCAAAGTGGATAACCTCACAATTATCCACATTATACTGCATCTGCCATGCATTTGCCTACTCACCCAGCCTATCCAAGTCACCTTGCAGCCTCCTAGCATCCTCCTCACAGCTAACACTGCCCCCCCCACAACTTCGTGTCATCCGCAAACGTCGAGATGTTGTATTTAAGTCCCTCGTCCAAATCATTAATACATATTGTAAATAGCTGGGGTCCCAGCACTGAGCCTAGCGGCACCCCACTAGTCACTGCCTGCCATCCTTAAAATGACCCGTTCACTCCTACTCTTTGCTTCCTGTCTGCTTGCCAGCTCTCTATCCACATCAATACTGAACCGTGAATACCGTGTACAACTAATACAGAACAGCAGCAGGTACTTCATATCCATACCGTTCAACAACTACTCTCCTATACTATCTCGGCCATCTCGCTCACCTATTTGATCTCTCTGTTTCGGTCACAGGAGACAGTCTATCGACTGTCGTCTGCAACAAACCTAGTGGCTCACATCGTTTTCTGGAATACACGTCGTCTTGCCCTGCCTCTTCAAAATCCGTAATCCCATACACTCAATTTCTCCCTTCTGCCGCATCTGCTCCCAATATGAGACTTCATTCTGTCATATCGGAAATATGCTGTTCTTTAATAATCATAGATTTCCCCAACTTGCTTAGATGTATCCTCACCTGCTTCTCCTCTCTGTTCCCCGATTCTGCTTTCACAATAACCCCCCAACACACACACACACACACACACACACACACACACACACACACACACACACACACACACACACACACACACACACACACATACGCACACACACACACACACACACACACACACACACACACACACACACACACACACCACACACACACACACACACACACACACACACACACACACACACACACACACACACACACACACACACAAGACTGGTCAAGAGCAAATATCCCCAGGTCTCCACATTTCGTCCCACCAGGCATCGCATTCAACAGATCACTCCTCCGGCGTTTCCTTTACCTCCAAAGTGATTTCACCACCAGTTGCAACTTCACATCTCAACCCGTTTATCTCACTCCATAGACATGGCTCTCTCCGGAACTTTTTAGTTCACCTCCCTTCGCACCAAAACCATCCCTTTCCCAGGCACTATCCTCTGCGACTACGGGGCATGCAACGCCTGTATATACAACTCCCAACACCTTTCGATCCAAGGGCCCCAGCAGTCCTTCCAAGTGAGGCAGAGGTTCACGTGTACCTCCACTAACCTCGCGTACTGTACCCGTGGTTCCCGATGGAACATCGGCGAGACAAAACGTTGCGAACTATTATTTCTTCAATTTCAGGAAACACCCAACCCTGTCTCCTTATACCCCCACCCTACTCCCCCGCCACTTATCGGTGCCGCGCCTAGACTCGCACCTATTTCTCCCTTCCCACTCCACCAATATTACTGTTTCGGGCTTCATAATTCGCAATCCAATTTTTGTCTTTCACATCTAAGGTTTCAGCTCTAGTCTTTGAGTAACCATCTCCCCATCAAAAGCCCCCCTTCCATATGTCCTTATTTTTCCTGTCTCGCTTTGTTCTACTCTATTTCCCTTCTGGCTTCCCCCCCCCCCCCCCCCCCCCAACGCACACACACTCGTCATTTTGATGAAGTTGGAATGTTGTGATTCAAGCCTGTAATTTATCCCATCAGATAAAGCAACATAAATATAATTTTAATGTGATACATAATTCACTATCATCTCTTCAATATTAGAAAAATCATAGTAATTTTCATACTCGGAATTTAGAATCTTGTTCCCTATTGTTTTTCCATTAATGTAACACAAATGCTGTGATCGAGCACAGTCAATTGACTTAAATGCCCATAACATTCATAAATATTAAGAGAACAATGAAACTTTCAGTTATTATAGATTGAAACATTTTGAAACAAATGATAATCTTAATTGGATGACCTAAATTAAACTATATAATTGGTTAATACCTAATTAAGTAGCTAATTACAAAATTAACCGTTGTGGCGGAAAAAGTACTACGCACACAGACTGCCTTGAAAATTCAGAACTGTGATATTCTCAAAATCTGAACTTTAATATTATTGTAACACTGAAACAAATAGTAAATACCCAACAAAAAAAAATTAATCAGTGTCATGAAATCAATTAAATTCATCTAAATTGAATTACTAGATCTACACATCTATCCCAATCTTTAGAAAAGGCAACAAATATTTTTCCTCTTTCTAAATGCAACCGGAATTTCAGCTCCTCTATTGAACATTTTGATTAGTAAATGGTGATAGCAACTGATAAATAGTTGTTCAAGGGATCGTTTCCGTAAATATTTTTCATGAACATAAAACGGTACAACAGAGGAAGAGCACTACGGCCCACATAAGTGCCGAACATGATACCAAATTAGCCTAATCACTTTTCTTTCGTGTGAGTATTTGCTTACTTGTTACCATTATTTTAAGTTGCATTTAGATATAGTTTCTTGTCTGATTTAGTGCATAAACAACTGGACCCCAAGGTCACTTTGCTCATAATGGCAAAACTCTCTATCTGTAGGTCGATTCCGGGGCGCGTTGCAACGTAATCTGTTTGGCGGTTTTCCAAAAGCTAAAAAAACCGAGGCTGTTCTCCAACAGCTGCAGCACTTGAATCAAGTGGAAATCGAGTGCACCTTATCTGCCAAGTTGAGGTATGATGCTGTCCTAACTCACGTGTCCACAGCCTATGTGGTACGTGACAATGTACCGTCTCTACTGGGTGTAAATACACCCCTAGACATGGGTTTGGTTACTTTCAGCCCTTCTGTCTGTCATCTGACTACATTCTGTGACTTTAAGCATTAAATCTTAACACAATACAAGGATTTGTTTGACAACAAACTTGGCAGGTTGCCTGTCAGGTGCAAGATTACCATTGACCCTGAGGCATTCAAGTTGTTCTTGCGGCTCATCAGATTCCCCATGCTATGCGAGACCGTGTTCAAATTGAACTTAACAGAATGGTGTCTCTAGGTGGGAATACTCCCGTTACTGACGCCTCGGACTGCGTCTCCACCATAGTCGGCGCTACCAAGAAGGACACAGACTAGAAACGGATTTGTATCAACCCCAAGGACTTAAACACAGCAATTAAACGACTCCGCTATCCCATGCGCATTGTGTATGAGATTGCTGCGCAGATGGCTGACACAACGGTATTCACGGTGCTAGATGCCAAGAGTTCATTCTGGCAGATTTCCTTGGAACATAACTCCTTCAGGTTGACAACTTTTTGCACTCCATTCGGGAGTGTGGATGTGGATATTGATGTGGATAGAGAACTGGCTGGCAAACAGGAAGCAAAGAGTAGGAGTAAACGGGTCCTTTTCACAATGGCAGGCAGTAACTAGTGGGGTACCGCAGGGCTCAGTGCTGGGACCCCAGCTATTTACAATATATATTAATGATCTGGATGAGGGAATTGAAGGCAATATCTCCAAGTTTGCGGATGACACTAAGCTGGGGGGCAGTGTTCGCTGTGAGGAGGATGCTAAGAGACTGCAGGGTGACTTGGATAGGCTGGGTGAGTGGGCAAATGTTTGGCAGATGCAGTATAATGTGGATAAATGTGAGGTTATCCACTTTGGTGGCAAAAACAGGAAAGCGGACTATTATTTAAATGGTGGCCGATTGGGAAAAGGGGAGATGCAGCGAGACCTGGGTGTCATGGTACACCAGTCATTGAAAGTAGGCATTCAGGTGCAGCAGGCAGTGAAAAAAGCGAATGGTATGTTAGCTTTCATAGCAAAAGGATTTGAGTACAGGGGCAGGGAGGTTCTACTTCAGTTGTACAGGGTCTTGGTGAGACCACACCTGGAGTATTGCGTGCAGTTTTGGTCTCCAAATCTGAGGAAGGACATTATTGCCATAGAGGGGGTGCAGAGAAGGTTCACCAGACTGATTCCTGGGATGTCAGGACTGTCTTATGAAGAAAGACTGGATAGACTCGGTTTATACTCTCTGGAATTTAGGAGATTAAGAGGGGATCTTATAGAAACTTACAAAATTCTTGAGGGTTTGGACAGGCTAGATGCAGGAAGATTGTTCCCGATGTTGGGGAAGTCCAGGACAAGGGGTCACAGCTTAAGGATAAGGGGGAAATCCTTTAAGACCGAGATGAGAAAGACTTTCTTCACACAGAGAGTGGTGAGTCTCTGGAACTCTCTGCCACAGAGGGTAGTTGAGGCCAGTTCATTGGCTATATTTAAGAGTGAGTTGGATGTGGCCCTTGTGGCTAAGGGGATCAGAGGGTATGGAGAGAAGGCAGGTACGGGATACTGAGTTGGATGATCAGCCATGATCATATTGAATGGCGGTGCAGGCTCGAAGGGCTGAATGGCCTACTCCTGCACCTAATTTCTATGTTTCTATGTTTCTATGAGTGCTATAGATTTGTTCGCATGCCCTTTGGAATAAGTTCTGCCAGTGATGTATTTCAACAAGCTATGTAGCATCGAAGTGGATTATATCCTCGTTATAGGAAGAACGGTCGAAGAACACGATCCCAATCTGACAAAGGTCAGTTTGGCCTTTCTTTGCCGTCCGCGATGAGCTTGTGTTGCTGGATGGCATTGTTATCAAACGACACGAAGCTGTGATTCCTGCTTCGCTGCACAACGAATATGCACAGTCGAATGGGTTGGCTGAACGAGCTGTAAAAAGTGCTAAACAGCTGATGGAACGTCCCCACAGAGCTATATCTGATATATTCCTAGATCTGCTGAACGTATGCAACATCTCCCGTGACCCCATCTTGGGTTCACCCTCTCAACGTTTGCTGTCGAGGCAGACCCGTGCTACAGTGCCTGTGGAGGATCAGGCCTTGTTCCCACAGGTGATTCCATCTGCGGAGATTCAATCCATGTTGCAACAGAAACGTAACAACGAAAAAACAATGGTTTGGCAAAACAAGTAGGCCACTGCCACCACTGTCCAAGGGGCAAGTGGTCTGTTTAGAGAGGGACAAAGGTCATGACCATATTGGTGTGATTTATGGAATTGCTTCTGAACATATCGTGCCTGTAAACGAGCCAGTTCCTCCTCCGTATTATCCAGACCATACAAGTACACTTCCGTCTATGTCTAGCGGTGCTCTTATGCCTCCACCAGCACGACAGCCCATGGCCGAAACGGCTCCTCTGCCCGTGGTGACTTCGCCTGCGTCACAGTCTCCTGCTTTGCATCCAGGAGTGCATGGTACAGTCTCCCTCACCTGTGCAGCCACATGCTCTCTCCCCGGTGGACAATAATGGAGATGGTCTCTACCGTCAACGTGCTGGTCGTGTTTGTAAGCCGGTTGTGAAGTATCTGGAGTATCTATTGCTGTGCATGCCTTATTAGTTAATGGATTTGTACTGTTATTGATTCTTTAAGAGGGAGGATATGGATCAGTGTCACTCACGTCATGCTTTTGGAGTTACGCCGACTTGTTTTCACAGCACTACTCCCTGCCTGTTTTCCCTGGGAATTAGAGAGACGTGCTAGCATGCAGTTATCTATGCTATGGCGTTAATACAGTCTTTGGACCTTTATCATGGTGTAAGGCCTCTGTTATTAATAGAATCGAAACACAACAGGTCCTAAAAATTGAAATTTAATGAAGCGTCTGAGATGTATCCATTGTATGTGGGTGGGACAGCAGAAGGGAGATTGAGTGGAATCGAGGTATGAGGAGATAGGTTCAATGGGGCAGGAGCAGGCTGAGACGCAGTTTGATCAATTTCGATTCCGTGAAGCTAAGCACAAAAAGCTGTAGTAACGGGGTGTCTGCAATTCTCCAGAAAAGAATAGTTGACGTTTCGGGTCGCGATTCTTCTTCAGGCTGAGAGTGAATGGAGTTTAATGTACTAATGTTGGTATTGCCTTCATCTCACATAATTCGAGGGCGCGAGTGGTCTACTCAGGCAAATTGGCGTCCAACTGCCTGAATCCACTTGAGTTTGATCATTTCTTTTGAGCGAGGTGGCATCTCCTTTTCATTAATTTGTGTTCATTATGAGCAGATCGTTGGATCATGGATGGAATTATTTTCCCTCATAGTTTCCCCGGTAAATGTATAAATGGATCAGTGCAGTCTCCTGCTCACACTATTCCATATGCCCACATCAGCCTAGGACGCATCCCGACATGTCCACACGAATTGTTCAGAGTACATGACGTCAGGCAATCACGACCTGTTCTCTGTTTTCCCGTGGATTCCCTCTCCTCAATCGCCCTCCATTCCGGCACGGACTTCGCCTAGTTTGTCAGCACTAATATATGTAATATAGTCATGCAGAATAGACAGTCACATCATATCCTTTCCAACCATCCACGACTCATCTGTACAATCTCCGATACTTATTTCCCCTTTCCTGATCTCATATATCTCCACCACAGATGACAGACTATCGACTGGCGCCTACTGCATACGTACCGACTTCCAGAGTGTTCTGGGTGACACTTCATCCCACCATGTTTCCAAACCAGCTTCATTTCCGCTTCATTTCCGTCACATTAAAAAGTGAACTCACCATATCCACGCATTCCCGCCATCCACGGAGAAGCTCATTGCAACTCGTTGCTTCATCCCATCCCTCCCACACAACCCGGCTACATTTATTTGCACCTACGGGAGACGTACCACCTCTCCCTATACCTCCGGCCCTGCCTCCATCCAGGGACCCCAGCAGACATTCCAAGTGATGCTAACTTTCATGTGCATCTCCTCCGACTCACCTACTGCAGGCATTGTTCCTATTATGGATTCGTGTATATCGGTGAGACCGTGCGGTTTAAACTTTGAATTCCTAAATTTTAGGTAACATCTGTCAATCACCCAAATCCCATTTCTGTCCCGTATTCCATACCTATTGTTTCAGCTATCGCCTTTGTCCAAACAATTACTAAAAAAAGCCACCACCTGTTTGTCCTCTCTCTCCTCTCTTCCAGCTACCCCTCGCCACAATCAGTTTGACATTTTTCTAACTTCATGTAACACCTACATTGCCATCTTAGCCGCTCCTTACTGCTCTTCATCTTTCCCCCACCCAAGTCGCACTAAGTTATCCTTCTTCACTAGGATACAGTTAACAATGGCCTAAGCTGTCTACAACTTTAGGCTGTGCACGCCATACGCAAGAAGAAGACGAACAATCGCCTGTTTCCCTTATCATCATTTCCTTTGTTGCATATATTTCATGTATTTGTTCTATGTCCTTCTACATTACTATCTGTATCTCCCGCTTCCCTTTCCCTTGACAAGTCTGAAGAATGGTCTCGACAGAAAACGTCACCCATTCCTTCTCTCCAAAGATGCTCCCTATGCAGCAGAGTTACTCATGTTACACCGTAGGCAGGCTCCCAATGAGCAGAGTGAGGCGGGAGCAGGGAGTGCCCGCCTCCGTTGAGAGCATTACTTAGCTGTCAACGACATGCAGAACAAAAAATCACCAGCGTCCCTGGGTGGGCTCGAACCACCAACCTTTCGGTTAACAGCCGAACGCGCTGCCGATTGCGCCACAGAGACAACATAACAGAGCGGCTAGGAGTGATGCATTCCCGAGTTGGGAAGGGGTGACCTGTCACATGGCTGGGAAACGGCTTTTCACAAACGGCATCAATGATTTTGGCCCGAGAGTCATTTATTAAAAAATGAACTTTATTCAGAAAAATGACAACAAATAGATCCAAACGATGCAAGCACCATTCCGACATTTGCAGCGTTTATGCAGACATTCATCGGCGTATATGCCGTTACTGTTCACGATCTCATCCTCTATCAAGTCCCCTTACCACTCACGTGTCCAGACTGTCACGGACATCATAACCAGATAATTCTGAAATCACTCAGCCTCCTGTGTACGGATCCGGACCGTCCTCAAGGAAGAATACACAGGTGATGGCGCGAGTGCAGCATCGACTCCCCAGGTTTATGCAGTAAGGAGCGGCTAAGGAACGTGTGTCAATATTTTTTGTTCTTAAGTGGATGACAGTTGAATCATCGCGCAGTGCACACCCTGGGCCACAAGACTCGGGGACAGACCAACGAGGCAAATTTACAGATCAGTAATCAGGCCAGTTTTACTTGTCTCCGTAGATCATCCATAGACTTTTCGGTGTTACCAACAGCTTTGCTGTATTGACACATTTATTCCTTACTAATTTCCGCGGGTTATTCATTTAGGCACAACCCAGTCACCAAGCCTTCTAAATTCCGCACAACTCAGTTTCTCATGGCGGACTGCCACTGCCGTAGTCATCAGGATTCGCACCTGCGCTGGGAGATCCCAATGGATTTTATGTCGATTACGTTACTCTGCCCACGTGCACCGCGCTCGGCCAATGGCATATTGCAGTGGTTGTGATCCGTGTGTCCTTAGAGGGACGAGGACAGTATTGATCCCAGACTCATGGAAGCACGACTGATCGTGACCTAACATTAGAACGCGCCGGAAACATGCAAACGTGCAAGGTGGGGATTGGCTTCCTGCTCGAGACTCGGCGCTCCGTGCGGTGAGGGAACTCCCGTCAGTTTGCCAGTGACGGGGCTTCAGGATACTGATCCGGCCTCCAGGAAGTAATGGCGATCCAGGATTCCACCCGGTGGTCCGTGCTGAGCGGCCAGCCCGGTTTACATTACAACTTGCTGATCAATCTGAAGGGCTTGCTGGGCCGCTTTTGTGGATAGTCACCGGGCGACCACGTCTGTATGGTCGGGATTCACGTATTCTCCCCAGCGGCTGGGGGCGGCGGGTTGTTTTCTCCCAGCCCCCGATAGTCAGCGGGTGGGAGCGGCTGAGGCGGATAGCTGGGCTGCGCAAGTGCACTCTGTGGTAAACGGACGGAGACCGGATTCTTTACTGTCCCCCTCCCCAAGGGTGCACCCTTCACTTTAAGATGTTACTAGACTAAATGGGCCCCGTTGGCCCTGTCACACGGGAGGCCTGGTCCCTCAATGACACCCATTCCCGAACTCCAGATTCCACCACTGTCCCGTTCCGCCAACGCAACCCGTTCCCCCAATGCAATATTCCACCACTCAGTTATACCCCCTAACTGCGCAGGCGCAGCTCATTTCCCCTCATTCTCCAGAACTGCCCCCCTCCTCTTCATTTGTGGGAGGGGAGAAGGGAAGGGGAGGGGGAGGGAAGTGTGGTGTGTGAAGAAACGGTATGAGGGCAGGAGGTGGGGTGTGTGAGCGGAAGGGAGGTGTGTGAGGGCGGGTGGCAGGAGTTTGGGTAAGAGGGAGGGGGGAGAGGTGTGCGGGGGGGGAGGGGTGTCGGTGTGGGGGCGGGCAGGAGGGGTGTGAGGGCGAGGGGGCGGGGTGTGCGGCCGGACTAAGCGGTCTGGGCCGGGGGGTGGTGTGTGGGGACGGGGTAGGTGTCTAGGGCCAGGGGGAGGGGTGTGGGGCAGGAACGTGTGGCGGTGGGGGGGGTTTGTCAGGTAAGGGAGAGGGTTGTGATGTTGGGGGAGGGTGGTGGGACTAAACTATCGACAAGCGCCTACTACGTTCCTGCCGACTTCAAATGTATTCTGGATGATTATTCGTCGCACCAAATATCGATACCAACTTCAATCCCCCGTCACTTATTTGTATATTTCCTGAGCATTGTCTTAAGCAGAGACTGATCCCTCCGCAACTGCCTTGCTAACTCCTCATTTCTCACCCAAACGACCTCCTCCCCAGCAACCTTCCGCTGCACCGCAGGAGATGAAACACCTGTCCCTGTACCTCCTCCTTCGGCACTTTCTAAAAACCCCGACAGTCCTTACAGGTTGTGCAGATGTTCACCTGCTCCTCCTCCAACCTCATCTACTGTGTCCGTTGTTCAAAGTGTGGACTCATATACATCAGCGAACCCAAGCGTAGACTAGTCGATCGTTTCGCTGAACACGTTATCTCAGTCCGCCTGGATCTACCAGATCTCTTGGTTGCCCTTTCCCCTTCCCATTCCAACGTTGACCTTTCTGACCTAGGCCCCCTCCATTGTCAGAGTGAGGACCAACACACATAAGAAGAATGGTATTTTATTTTCGCTTGGGCAGCTACAACCCATTGGAATGAAGAGCGATTTATCTAACTTCATGTAACCCCTACATTGCCACTTTCTTCACGTTTCCCCCACCCAAGTCGCACAAGTTCTCCATCTTCACTAGTAAACAGTTAATGGTCTAAGTTGTCCCACAACTTTAGGCTGTGCACGCCATAAGCAAGAAGAAGAACAATGACCTGTTTCCCTTATCATCGTTCCCTTTGTTGCATATATTTCATTTATTTGTTCTATATCCTTCTACATTACCACCTATATCTACCGCTTCCCTTTCCATTGACAAGTCTGAAGAATGGTCTCGACAGGAAATGTCACCCATTCCTTCTCTCCAACGATGCGGCAGAGTTTCTCCTGTTAAACCGCAGGTAGTCTCCCAATGAGCAGAGTGAGGCGGGAGCAGGGAGTGCCCGCCTCCGTTGAGAGCATTATTTAGCTTTCAACGTCATGCAGAGCAAACAGTCACCAGCGTCCCTGGGTGGGCTCCAACCACCAACCTTTCGGTTAACAGCCGAACGCGCTGGCCGATTGCGCCACAGAGACAACCTAACAGAGCGGCAAGAAGTGATGCATTCCCAGGGTGGGAAGGGATTGACTTGGAACATGGCTGGGAAACGGCTTTTCACAAACGGCATCAATGATTTTGGCCCGAGAGTCTGTTTTTTTAAATAAACTTTATTCAGAAAAATGACCAAAAAATAGACCCAAAACATTGCAAGCACCCTTCCGACAATTGCAGCGTTTATGTACAGATTCATTGGTGTATTTTCCGCTATTGTTCACGCCCCCTCACCACTCCCGTGTCCAGATTGTCACGGACATCATAAACCAGATAATCCTGGAATCACTCAGCCTCCTGTGTACAGATCCCGACACTCCTCAAGGAAAAAATACACAGGTCACGGCGCGAGTGCAGCATCGACTCCCCAAGTTTGTGCAGTGAGGAGCTGTTAAGGAACGTGTGTTAACATTTTTTGGGCGTTCAGTGGATGAGAGCTGAATCATCGCGCAGTGCACACTCTCGGCCGCAAGTCTCGGGGACGGAGCCAACGAGGCAAATTTACAGATCAGTAATGAGGCCAATTTTACTTGTCTCCGCAAATTATCTACCGACTTTTCAGTGTGACCAAAAGCTTTGCTGTATTGTCACTTTTGTCGTTACGTTTTCCGCGGGTTATTCATTTTGGCAGCAGCAAGTCACCATGCCTTCAAAATTACCCGCTTCCGTTTCTCATGGCGGACTGCCAGTGCCGTAGTGGTCAGGATTCGCACCTGCGCTGGAAGACCCAAATAGATTTTATGGCGACCGCTTTACTCGGCCCACGCCTCCCAAGCTCGACCAGGGGCATATTGCATTTGATGTGATCCGTGTGTCCTTCCAGGGACGACGACAGTATTGATCCCAGCCTCAGGGAAGCACGACTGATAGTGACCTAACGTTAGAAAGTGCCGGAAACATGCAAACATCCAAGGTGGGGACAGGCTTCCTGCTCGAAAATCTGCGCTCCGTGCGGTGAGGGAGCTCCTGTCGGTCTGCGTGTGACTGGGCGTCATGATACTGATCCGGCCTTCAGGAAGCAATGGCGATCGGGGATTTCGCCGGCTGGTCCGCGCCCGGCGGCCGGCTGGGTTTACTTTTCCACTTGTTGATCAATCTGACGGGCTTGCTGGGCCGCTTCTGTGGATAGTCACCGAGCGACCGCGTCTGTATGGGCGGGATTCACATACTCTCCGAGCGGCTGATGGCGGCGTGTTGTTTTCTCCCAGACCCCGATAGCGTGGGAGCGGCTGAGGAAAATTTGTGGGGCTGCGCAAGTGCGCTCTGTTTTAAACGGATGGAGACCGGATACTTCTCTGTTCGTCTCCCCACGGGTGCAGCGTGAACAGTGAACTCGCGGAGTTACTCCGTATTTTGTGTCTTTTTTTGTAAACCAGAATCTGCGGTTGCTTCCTGCTATTTAACCATATAACCATATAACAATTACAGCACGGAAACAGGCCCTCTCGGCCTTTCCAGTCCGTGCCGACCATTTGTTTTCCCCTAGTCCAATCTACCTACTCCATTCCCTCCATACCCCTCCATTCCCTTCACGTCCATATACCTATCCACTTTACTTTTAAATGTTAAAATCGATCCTGCCTCCACCACTTCTGCTGGAAGCTCATTCCACACAGCCACCACCCTCTGAGTAAAGAAGTTCCCCCTCATGTTACCCCTAAACGTCTGTCCCTTAATTCTCATATCATGCCCTCTTGTTTGAACCTCCCCTACCCTCAATGGGAAAAACGTATCCACGTCAACTCTGTCTATCCTTTTCATCATTTTAAAGACCTCAATCAAGTCCCCCGTTAACCTTCTGCGCTCCAAAAAATAAAGACCTACCTTGTTCAACCTTTCTCTGTAACAGAGTTGTTGGAACCCTGGCAACATTCTAGTAAATCTCCTCTGTACTCTCTCTATTTTGTTGACATCCTTCCTATAACTAGGCGACCAAAATTGTACACCTTACTCCAGAATTGGTCTTACCAATGCCTTGTACAATTTTAACATTACTTCCCTACTCCTATATTCAATGCTCTGATTTATAAAGGCCAGCACACCAAAGGCTTTCTTTACCACCCTATCTACATGCGATTCCACCTTCAGGGAACTATGCACAGTTATTCCTAGGTCCCTCTGTTCCACAGCATTCCTCAATTCCCTACCATTTGCCATGTTCGTCTTATTTTGATTTGTCCTGCCAAGATGTAGCACTTCACACTTAACAGTATTAAACTCCATCTGCCATCTTTCAGCCCACTTTTCCAAATGGCCCAAATCTCTCTGTAGACTTTGAAAATCTACTTCATTATCCACAACACCACCTATCTTAGTATCATCAGCATACTTACTTATCCAATTTTCCACCCCATCATCCAGATCATTGATGTACATGACAAACAACAGTGGACCCAACACAGATCCCTGAGGCACCCCACTGGTCACCGGCTTCCAACCTGACAAACAGCCATCCACCATTACTCTCTGACATCTCCCATTCAGCCACTGTTGAATCCATCTTGCTACTCCGCCATTAACACCCAAAGATTGAACCTTTTTAACCAACCTTCCATGGGGAACCTTGTCAAAGGCCTTACTGAAATCCATATAGACAACATCCACTGCTTGACCCTCATCAATTTCCCTAGTAACCGCTTCAAAAACTTCAAGAAGGTTTGTCAAACATGACCTTCCAGGCACAAATCCATGTTGACTGTTCCTGATCAGACCCTGTTTATCCAGATGCTTATATATATTATCTCTAAGTATCCTTTCCATCAATTTGCCCACCACTGACGTCAAACTAATAGATCTATAATTGCTGGGTTTATTCTTCTCCTTGGTGAATACCGAAGAAAAGTAATTGTTCAATATCTCCCCCATCTCTTTTGGCTCTGCAGATAGCTGTCCATTCTGGTTCTCTAATGGCCCAATTTTATCCCTCGTTATCCTTTTGCTATTAGTATAGCTGTAGAAACCCTTTGGGTTTATTTTCACCTTTTTTTGCAAAGCAACCTCATATCTTCTTTTAGCCTTCCTAATTTATTTCCTAAGATTATTTTTACATTCTTTATACTCCTCTAGCACCTCATTTACTCCATGCCTCCTATAATTATTGTAGATATCTCTCTTTTTTCGAAACAAGTGTCTAATTTCCCTTGAAAACCATGGCTCTTTCCAATTTTTACTATTTCCTTTCAAACTAACAGGGACATAAAGATTCTGTACTCTTACAATTTCCCCTTTAAATGTCCTCCATTTCTCTTCTACATCCTTCCCATGAAACAAAGTGTCCCAATTCACTCCTTTAAAATCCTCACGAATTCCCTCAAAGTTAGCCTTTCTCCAATCAAAAATCTCCACTCTAGGTCCTGTTCTGACTCGCTCCATAATTATAATGAAACTAATGGTATTGTGATCACTGGTCCCGAAGTGCTCACCAACGCATACCTCCGTCACCTGACCTGCCTCATTTCCTAACAGGAGGTCCAGCACTGCCCCTTCTCTGGTCGATACCTCTATGTACTGCTGCAAAAAACTATCCTGCACACATTTTACAAACTCCAAACCATCCAGCCCATTTACAGAATGTGTTTCCCAGTCTATTTTTGGAAAATTGAAATCTCCCACAATCTCTACCTTGTGCTTACTACTAATAGCTGCTATCTCCTTACATATTTGCTTTTCCAATTCTCGCTCCCCATTTGGCGGTCTATAATACACCCATAAAAGTGTTGCTACACCGTTCCCACTTCTCAGTTCCACCCAAATAGCCTCCCTAGACGAGCCCTCTAATGAAAGGGATAGACAGAGTTGACGTGGATACGTTTTTCCCATTGAGGGTAGGGAAGATTCAAACAAGAGGGCATGACATGAGAATTAAGGGACAGAGGTTTCGGGGTAACGTGAGGGGGAACTTCTTTACTCAGAGGGTGGTGGCTGTGTGGAATCAGCTTCCAGCAGAAGTGGTGGAGGCAGGATCGATTTTAACATTTAAGAGTAAAGTGGATAGGTATATGGACGTGAAAGGAATGGAGGGGGGTATGGTCTGAGTGCAGGTAGATGGGACTAGGGGAAAACAAATGGTCGGCACGGACTGGAAGGGCCGAGAGGGCCTGTTTCCGTGCTGTAATTGTTATATGGTTATATGGTTAATCTATCCTGCCAAAGCACTGCTGTAATATCTTCTCTGACAAGCAATGCAACACCCCCCCCCCCTCTGGTCCTTCCAAGTCTATCACACATGAAGCAACGAAATCCTGGAATATTTAGTTTCCAATCACAGCCCTCCTGCAACCATGTTTCACTGATTGCCACAACATCATATTTCCAGGTGTCAATCCAGGCTCTAAGTTCATCCACCTTACTTACAATGCTCCTAGCATTAAAATATACGCATTTTAGAAACCCACCATCCCTTATTCTATGTCTATTATCTTTTTCATCTTTCTCGCCTACATTTTGGGTCCGAGTGCTTCCCTTCTCTGCCTCTTGCCCCACACCCTGACCCCTAGCCCCCTCTACCCGAGTCCCTCCCCCCAGCCTTTCTAGTTTAAAGTCTCCCCAGTAGCCTTTGCAAATCTCCCTGCCAGGATATTGGTCCCCTCGGGTTCAAGTGCAACCCGTCCTTTGTGTACAGTTCATGCCTTCCCCAAAAGAGGTCCCAGTGATCAAGAAACTTGAATCCCTGCCCACTGCACCAGTCCCTCAGCCACGCATTTATCCTCCACCTCATTTCATTCCTACTTTCACTGTCACGCGGCACAGGCAGTAATCCTGAAATCGTTACCCTTTCGGTCCTTCTCCTTAACGTTCCCCTCAACTCCCTAAATTCTCGCTTCAGGACCTCGTCACTTTTTCTGCCTATGTCATTGGTACCTATGTGTACCACAACATCAGGCTCCTCTCCCTCCCTTATCAGAATCTTTTGGACACGTTCTGACACATGCGAGACCCTGGCACCAGGGAGGCAAACTACCATCCGGGTCTCCCGACTGCGTCCACAGAATCGCCTATCCGACCCCCTAGCTATATAGTCCCCTAATACAATTGCCCTCCTCTTTTTGCTATCCTTCTGAGCATCAGGGCTGGTCTCTGTGCCGGAGGCCCGGCCGCTGTTGTTGCCCCCAGCTAGGCAGTCCCCTCCAATCGTACTCAAACCCGCGTACCTATTTTCCAGGTGTACGCTCACAGGGGTACTCTCTAGCCCCTGCCTCTGCCCCTTGCCCTTCCTAACTGTGACCCACTTGTCTGCCTCCTGTGGTCTGGGAGTGACTACCTCCCTGTAGCTCCTCTCTATGACCTCCTCACTCTCCCTGACCAGACGGAGGTCATCGAGCTGCTGCTCCAGGTTCCTAACACAGTCCTTTAGGAGCCGCATCTCAACACACCTGGCGCATATGTGGATGGCTGAAGGGCTATCAGATTCCCTGACCTCCCACATCTGACATCCAGAACAGTGCACTGCCCTGGCATACATACTGCCCCCTTACACAGGATGCAATATCAACACAATACAAAGTACACAACAAACTGCTGGAATCTGACTGCCAATCAGCAGCTTTCCCTAGTCCACTTCCCACCAATCGGCTCCTGTGGGCCTCTGAAAAAACAAGCCCAACGCTTGAGTTTTAACCTTACCGGTCGGGTGTCGCTCCTCCCCCTCCTCCTCTTCCAACGGCTCCTGTGGGCCTCTGAAAAAACAAGCCCAACGCTTGATTTTTAACCTTACCGGTCGGGTGTCGCTCCTCCCCCTCCTCCTCTTCTTCCAACGGCTCCTGTGGGCCTCAGAAAAAACAAGCCCCGCGCTTGATTTTTAACCTTACCGGTCGGGTGTCGCTCCTCCCCCTCCTCTTCCAACGGCTCCTGTGGGCCTCTGAAAAAACAAGCCCAGCGCTTGATTTTTAACCTTACCGGTCGGGTGTCGCTCCTCCCCCTCCTCCTCTTCTTCCAACGGCTCCTGTGGGCCTCTGAAAAAACAAGCTCCGCGCTTGATTTTTAACCTTACCGGTCGGGTGTCGTTCCTCCCCCTCCTCCTCTTCTTCCAACGGCTCCTGTGGGCCTCTGAAAAAACAATCCCCGCGCTTGATTTTTAACCTTACCGGTCGGGTGTCGCTCCTCCCCCTCCTCTTCCAACGGCTCCTGTGGGCCTCTGAAAAAACAAGCCCCGCGCTTGATTTTTAACCTTACCGGTCGGGTGTCGCTCCACCCCCTCCTCTTCCAACGACTCCTGTGGGCCTCTGAAAAAACAAGCCCCGCGCTTGATTTTTAAACTTACCGGTCGGGTGTCGCTCCTCCCCCACCCTCCTCTTCTTCCAACGACTCCTGTAGGCCTCTGAAAAAACAAGCCCCGCGCTTGATTTTTAACCTTACCGGTCGGGTATCGCTCCTCCCCCTCCTCCTCTTCCAACGGCTCCTGTGGGCCTCTGAAAAACAAGCCCAACGCTTGATTTTTAACCTTACCGGTCGGGTGTCGCTTCTCCCCCTCCTCCTCTTCTTCCAACGGCTCCTGTGGGCCTCAGAAAAAACAAGCCCCGCGCTTGATTTTTAACCTTACCGGTCGGGTGTCGTTCCTCCCCTTCCTCCTCTTCTTCCAACGGCTCCTGTGGGCCTCTGAAAAAACAATCCCCGCGCTTGATTTTTAACCTTACCGGTCGGGTGTCGCTCCTCCTCCACCTCCACTTCTTCCAACGGCTCCTGTGGGCCTCTGAAAAAACAAGCCCCGCGCTTGATTTTTAACCTTACCGGTCGGGAGTCGCTCCTCCCCCTCCTCTTCCAACGGCTCCTGTGGGCTCCTGTGATTATATTTGTCTATACTAATCACGAACTGTTGATTTACTTCAACACCGTTCAAAAACGAATCTGAGTATCATCGGCATTGTGAAAGTACCTCGAATGACAGACGAAACGATTCAGATTCCAAACACCACCTGTGTGTAAATAGTTCCTTTTTAGATACTTTGATATATTCTGAGCGGGTGCTGTCACCTTTCCTACACTCCCTTTCCCGTTAACTGCACGCATGCGCATACGCATCCACGTTGGTGAATCCCCCCAGCCCCCCCCCCCCCCCCCCCCCACTTTCAAGTTTAATCACACCCGTGGAACACTACCGAACGTGCATGCCAGAATATCGTTTCCCCTCCAATCAGGTTGCAACCCGTCCCTTTTATACAGGTCACCCATTCCAACTGCTCAGCCACACATTCAGATCCCCTATCTTCCAGTTCCTACTTTAACTACCACGAGGTACTGGAAGCAACCCAGAGATAACCACCCTAGAAGTCCTGCTTTTCAGCCTCCTACCTCGTTCTCTATATTCACGTTGCAGACCCTCCTTGCTCTTCTTATCCACGTCATTTGTGCCTTCCGGCTATTCACCTTCCGGCTATTCACCTTCCCTCTCGAGGATGTTCTTAAGTCGGTCTGAGACACCGTGAGCCCAGGGAGGGAACGCACCTTCCCCGAGTTTCGACTGTCGCCACAGAATGTTCTATCCGCACCTCTGACAATGGAGTCATACTACACTATGGCTGCCTGCCGTCGGTCGAGCCGGTCGAGCGGGCCGAGTCTCACCACTGGGGTTTGAGTCACAGACCTGTCCGCTGCTCACACTGGAACCTCTTTCGGCCCGGACAGCTCCCAAGAGGGTGTACCTGTTTTTATGAGGCACTCCACCGAGGTCCCGTGAACAAGTTTCATCCCCTTCCTTTCCTCCTGTAACCGTTGCACCTCGTACTTTTGTAGTGCACACAGTTCCCACAGGTGGTGCAGTCAGTGCCTCGCCCTGCAGCAAACGCAATGCAGTAATTCCCATCCCCTCACGCCAATAATTTCAAATGTTATATTAAATTAAAGACACAACCAGATAACTGTCGCCTCCTTGGCGCAGACTCTTGAGCCAGTTTCTTATATTACACCTCAAATAGGCCGCTCCCAACAGGACACACATTTGATGTATCTAATGAAGACAACTATCAATTCAACTAATTAGGATGTCTCAGCCATTCACTGTCCACAAACGGTACTACCCTGACAGACCCATCGTCTCCGCATGCACCTGCCGCACTGATCTGATCTGCACGTGCTTCGTTCCCATCATAACCCCATCCAGTCCCTTTCCAAATACATCCAATACGCCTTACACAACTCTTCAATAACTTTAAAATTGAAAGTCTAATTTCAATGCTCCCCCATTGCCTTACCATGGACGTAGTCAGCCTGTAGAACGGTCCCCATTCGAAACATTACATATCCATGTTCCCCAGAGATGCTGCCTGACCCGCGGCCTTTCTCCAGCCTTTTGTGTCCTTCCCTGTTGATAAATGTCCTTTCCAACAACACACTATTGGGGCCAAATGCGACACCTAACCCGGGCTAGTCCTTGAGCAAAAGATATGAGTGAATAGGTAAACAATCCCGAGACGCGGGCTAATGCCTTTATGGTCGCAGAGGAGGAGCAGCCAGACCAGCGTATGAGGGGATTGACTGAAGGAAGGCTTCCTCCGAGGTGAGTAAAGTTCTCACCTCGAAGGCTTCCTCCGAGGTGAGATAGAAACCTTGGACTTTGGACCTTGGGCCTGTGTGACTTTCGGACAATTAGTCTGGATAATTGTGGATGACGAGATCGGCAGAAGTGGTGAGTATCCTACGGTGAAAGTGGAGCAATGGGGGCCCAGTAATTGAAAGTTATTGCAAAAGCTGAGGAGGATTTTAGGAGTCTGGGATATATGTGGCAAGGGACTGGACAAAGAGGATAGGGTGGAATTGAGGAAGGTAGAGATTTGCTAAAAAGGGCAGGAGCACGCAGACACGATAGGTCTGCCAGTGCAATCCTGTTTGTGATCTTTGGGATAGAGATGGAAGCCAGGTGTGCGTTGTTTAGAACGATACGGTTGATAATTTGATAAAATATATAAGATACAAGCTACATGTATTTGTCACATGTACGAATTGGTACAGTGAAATGTGTGGCCGCCATACAGCCATGCAAATAAATAATAAACAGCACAGGAGAATGCCAGACATGTCGATTAAGTCCATGGTAACAATGAGGCAATGTGGCCTTGAAATTGCAAGCTATTGAAGAGTTGAGAGGCGTGTGAGGTGTAATGGATGTCGTAACTTAACCTGACGAAGGGCATCGACCCGAAACATCACCAATCCATTTTCTCCAGAGAGGCTACCTGACAGCGAGCTATTCCAGCATTTTGTGGCTAATTGGTATAAACTAGCACCTGAAGTTCCTTGTTGTTACATTTCTAATCAGGATTTGTTTTCGTGGTTGCTGATGTGAGAGGCAGATGTGGAGAGATTGTAGTTCATCAACTGTTGCAGATGTCCACTCTCACTTCAGTCGCATTCCGGGTGAAGAATCACTGAGCCTTGTGTAAAACCGGTCTTCTGGAGAATGCGGACATCAAATGGACGGGACTGGAACTGTATCAGTATCAGGGTGCGATTCCCGACCACCGCAGTATGATTTTTATGAATTATTTTATAAATATTTTTTATGAATTATTTCTCCAATTTCAGGTAACATCTAACATCTACCCAGCTCCTTCTCCTTTTCCTCACCTTACCTCACCCGCCAATTATCGGTGCCGCGCCAAGACTCACACCTCTTTTTCCCCCTCCACCCCCACCCGCCACCAATATTTCTTTCTCGGGCTTCACAACTCAATTCCGCTCTGGTCGTTGATTAACCATCTTCCTATCAAAAGCCCACTTACACCTGTCCTTAAATTTCATAGAAACATAGCAAATAGGTGCAGGAGGACGCCATTCGGCCCTTCGAGCCAGCACCACCATTCAATATGAACATGGCTGATCGGCCGCTATCAATAACCTGCCTTCTCCCCATATCCCTTTGCTCCACTAGCCCCTAGAACTCTATTCAACTCACTCTTAAATCCATCCAGTGATTTTGCCTCCACTGCCCTCCGTGGCAGGAAATTCCATAAATTTACAACTCTCTCGGTAAAAAGGTATTTTCTCAGCTCAGTCTTCAATGGCCTTTCGCTTTATTCTATGGCTGTGGCCCCTGGTTCTGGACTCGCCCAACATTGGGAACATTTTCCTGCATCTAGCTTGTCCAGTCCTATTATAATTTTATATGTTCCTATAAGATCCCCCCTCATCCTTCTAAACTCCAGTGAAAACAAGCCTAGTCTTTTCAGTCTTTCCACATATGACAGTCCCGCAATCCCACGGATCAATCTCGTGAACCTACGCTGCACTGCCTCAATCACAAGGATTTCCCTCCTCAAAGTAGGAGACCAAAACTGTACACAATACTCCAGATGTGGTCTCACCAGAGCCCTATACAACTGCAGAAGAACCTCTTTACTCCTGTACTGAAATCATCTTGTTATGAAGGCCAACATTATATTAGCTTTCTTCACTGTCTGCTGTACCTACACGCCAACTTTCAGTGAACGGTGTACAAGGACACCCAGGTTTCGCTGTACCTCCCCCTTACCTAACCTAACCCCATTGAGATAATAATCTGCCCCCTTGTTTTTTGCCGCCAAAGTGGATAACCTCATATTTATCTATATTATACTGCATCTGCCTCGTATCTACCCATTCACTCAACCTGTCCAGGTCCCCCTGCAACCTCCTACCATCCTCTTCACAGTTCACACTGCCACCCAGCTTTGTGTCATACGCAAACTTGTCAGTGTTGCTCCTAATTCCCTCTTCCAAATCATTTATATATATGGTAAACAAATGCGGCCCTAACACGATCCTTGCGGCACTCCACTCGCCATTGCCTGCCAGTCTGAAAATGACCCGTTCACTCCTACTCTTTGCTTTAGGTCTGCCAACCAATTTTCTATCCATGTCAACACCCTACCGCCAATACCATGTGCGCTAATTTTTGTCACCAGTCTCCCTGCGGGACCTTATCAAAGGCTTTTTGAAAGTCTAGATACACTACATCCACTGGCACCTCTTCATCTATTTTACTCGTCACATCCTCAAAACATTCCAGAAGATTAGTCAGGCATCATTTACCTTTCATAAATCCATGTTGGATTGGACTAATCCTTTTATTGCCATCCAAATGCTCCATTATTACCTCTTTAATAATTGACTCCAGCATATTTCCCACCACTGAAGTCAGGCTAACTGGTCTGTAATTCCCCGTTTTCTCTCTCACTGATTTCTTGAAAAGTGGGATAACATTAGTTATCCTCCAATCCACAGGGACTGACCATGAATGCGTCCACTATTTCTAGAGCTACCTCCGTGAAGACCCTGGGATGCAGACCATCAGGCCCAGGGGATTTAGCATCCTTCAGTCCCATTAGCCTACCCAATACTATTTCTCGCCTAATGAAAATGTATTTCAGTTCCTCTACCCCCTTAGATCCTCCCTCCTCCAGTACATCTGGGATATTGTTTGTGTTCCCCTTAGTGAAGACGGATCCGATGTACCTATTCAAGTCTTCTGCCATTTCTTTGTTGCCCATAATAATTTCACCCGTGTCTGCCTTCAACGGACCCACATTTGACTTTTCTACTCTTTTTCCCTTAACATATCTAAAGAGGCTTTTACTGTCCTTCATTATAGTCCTGGCCAGCTTCCCCTCGTACTTCATCTTTTCAGCCCGTATTGCCCGTTTTGTTTCCTTCTGTTGTCCTATGAAAGTTTCCCATTCCTCCGGCTCCGGCTACTCTTTGCTGTGTTATTCATCTTTTCTTTTAGTTTTATTCTATCCCTAACTTCTCTTGTCAGCCACGGTTGTTTCCTATTCCCCTTAGAATAGTTCTTCCTTTTTGGAATGAAATTATCTTGCGTCTTCCGGATTATGCCCTCAAATTCCTGCCATTGCTGTTCGACCGTCATTCCTGCTAGGATCCCTTTCCAGTCTACATTGGCCAGCTCCCCTCTCATGTATTCATAGTCCCCTTTGTTCAACTGCATCACAGCCATGCCTCCTTCCTCGCTTGTCTTGCCCCATCTCCCTTCCAGCTCCCCACCCCCCTACAACGCACACAAGGTCATCTAACTATGTTCTCCGGGGATTCTGCCTGAAGAGCCAAGATCTCCAGCACATGTTCTTTAAACCAGCATCTGCAGTTGCTTGTTTCTACTCATCTACACTATATAACAGCGCGGTCGACATCCTTCAACACTCAATCAAGTGGCCATCTAATATTTCCTGAGCATTGGGGAGACTTTAAACTAGAAAGGCTGGGGGGAGGGACTCGGGTAGAGGGGGCTAGGGGACAGGGTGTGGGGCAAGAGGCAGAGAAGGGAAGCACTCGGACCCAAAATGTAGGCGAGAAAGATGAAAAAGATAATAGACAGAGAATAAAGGATGGTGGGTTTATAAAATGTGCATATTTTAATGCTAGGAGCATTGTACGTAAGGTGGATGAACTTAGAGCCTGGATTGACACCTGGAAATATGATGTTGTGGCAATCAGTGAAACATGGTTGCAGGAGGGCTGTGATTGGAAACTAAATATTCCAGGATTTCGTTGCTTCCGGGGTGATAGAATTGGAGAGACCAGAGGTGGAGGTGTTGCATTGCTTGTCAGAGAGGATATTACAGCAGTGCTTTGGCAGGATAGATTAGAGGGTTCGTCTAGGGAGGCTATTTGGGTGGAACCGAGAAGTGGGAACGGTGTAGCAACAGTTTTAGGGGTGTACTATAGACCGCCAAATGGGGAGCGAGAATTGGAAGAGCAAATATGTAAGGAGATAGCAGATATTAGTAGTAAGCACAAGGTAGTGATTGTGGGAGATTTCAATTTCCCAAAAATAGACTGGGAAACACATTCTGTAAATGGGCTGGATGGTTTGGAGTTTGTAAAATGTGTGCTGGATAGATTTTTGCAGCAGTACATAGAGGTACCGACCAGAGAAGGGGCAGTGCTGGACCTCCTGTTAGGAAATGAGGCAGGACAGGTGACGGAGGTATGCGTTGGTGAGCACTTCGGGACCAGTGATCACAATACCATTAGTTTCAATATAATTATGGAGCGAGTCAGAACAGGACCTAGAGTGGAGATTTTTGATTGGCTAACTTTAAGGGAATTCGTGAGGATTTTAAAGGAGTGAATTGGGACACTTTGTTTCATGGGAATGATGTAGAAGAGAAATGGAGGACATTTAAAGGGGAAATTGTAAGAGTACAGAATCTTTATGTCCCTGTTAGGTTGAAAGGAAATAGTAAAAATTGGAAAGAGCCATGGTTTTCAAGGGAAATTAGACACTTGTTTCGAAAAAAGAGAGATATCTACAATAATTATAGGAGGCATGGAGTAAATGAGGTGCTAGAGGAGTATAAAGAATGTAAAAAGAATCTTAAGAAAGAAATTAGGAAGGCTAAAAGAAGATATGAGGTTGCTTTGGCAAGAAAGGTGAAAGTAAATCCAAAGGGTTTCTACAGCTATATTAATAGCAAAAGGATAACGAGGGATAAAATTGGACCATTAGAGAACCAGAATGGACAGCTATCTGCAGAGCCAAAAGAGATGGGGGAGATATTGAACAATTTCTTTTCTTCGGTATTCACCAAGGAGAAGGATATTGAACTCTGTGATTTAAGGGAAAAAAGTAGAGTAGCTATGGAAACTATGAGATTCAAAGAGGAGGAAGTACTGACACTTTTGAAAAATATAAAGGTGGATAAGTCTCCAGGTCCTGACAGGATATTCCCTAGGACATTGAGGGAAGTTAGTGTAGAAATAGCAGGAGCTATGACAGAAATATTTCAAATGTCATTAGAAACGGGAATAGTGCCGGAGGATTGGCGTACTGCGCATGTTGTTCCATTGTTTAAAAAGGGTTCAAAGAATAAACCTAGCAATTATAGACCTATTAGTTTGACGTCAGTGGTGGGCAAATTAATGGAAAGGATACTTAGAGATAATATATATAAGCATCTGGATAAACAGGGTCTGATCAGGAACAGTCAACATGGATTTGTGCCTGGAAGGTCATGTTTGACAAACCTTCTTGAATTTTTTGAAGCAGTAACTAGGGAAATTGATGAGGGTAAAGCAGTGGATGTTGTGTATATGGATTTCAGTAAGGCCTTTGACAAGGTTCCCCATGGAAGGTTGGTTCAGAAGGTTCAATCTTTGCGTGTTAATGGCGGAGTAGCAAGATGGATTCAACAGTGGCTGAATGGGAGATGTCAGAGAGTAATGGTGGATTGCTGTTTGTCAGGTTGGAAGCCGGTGACCAGTGGGGTGCCTCAGGGATCTGTGTTGGGTCCACTGTTGTTTGTCATGTACATCAATGATCTGGATGATGGGGTGGAAAATTGGATAAGTAAGTATGCAGATGATACTAAGATAGGTGGTATTGTGGATAATGAAGTAGATTCTCAAAGTCTACAGAGAGATTTGGGCCATTTGGAAAAGTGGGTTGAAAGATGGCAGATGGAGTTTACTGCTGATAAGTGTGAAGTGCTACATCTTGGCAGGACAAATCAAAATAGGACGTACATGGTAAATGGTAGGGAATTGAGGAATGCTGTGGAACAGAGGGATCTAGGAATAACTGTACATAGTTCCCTGAAGGTGGAATCGCATGTAGATAGGGTATAAAGAAAGCCTTTGGTGTGCTGGCCTTTATAAATCGGAGCATTGAATATAGGAGTAGGGAAGTAATGTTAAAATTTTACAAGGCATTGGTAAGACCAATTCTGGAGTATGGTGTACAATTTTGGTCGCCTAGTTATAGGAAGGATGTCAACAAAATAGAGAGAGTACAGAGAAGATTTACTAGAATGTTACATAGAAACATAGAAATTAGGTGCAGGAGTAGGCCATTCAGCCCTTCGAGCCTGCACCGCCTTTCAATATGATCATGGCTGATCATCCAACTCAGTATCCCGTACCTGCCTTCTCTCCATACCCTCTGATCCCCTTAGCCACAAGGGCCACATCCAACTCACTCTTAAATATAGCCAATGAACTGGCCTCAACTACCCTCTGTGGCAGAGAGTTCCAGAGACTCACCACTCTCTGTGTGAAAAAAGTCTTTCTCATCTCGGTCTTAAAGGATTTCCCCCTTATCCTTAAGCTGTGACCCCTTGTCCTGGACTTCCCCAACATCGGGAACAATCTTCCTGCATCTAGCCTGTCCAACCCCTTAAGAATTTTGTAAGTTTCTATAAGATCCCCTCTTAATCTCCTAAATTCCAGAGAGAATAAACCGAGTCTATCCAGTCTTTCTTCATAAGACAGTCCTGACATCCCAGGAATCAGTCTGGTGAACCTTCTCTGCACTCCCTCTATGGCAATAATGTCCTTCCTCAGATTTGGAGACCAAAACTGCACGCAATACTCTAGGTGTGGTCTCACCAAGACCCTGTACAACTGAAGTAGAACCTCCCTGCTCCTGTACTCAAATCCTTTTGCTATGAAAGCTAACATACCATTCGCTTTTATCACTGCCTGCTGCACCTGCATGCCTACTTTCAATGACTGGTGTACCATGACACCCAGGTCTCGCTGCATCTCCCCTTTTCCTAATCGGCCACCATTTAAATAATAGTCTGCTTTCCTGTTTTTGCCACCAAAGTGGATAACCTCACATTTATCCACATTATACTGCATCTGCCAAACATTTGCCCACTCACCCAGCCTATCCAAGTCACCTTGCAGTCTCCTAGCATCCTCCTCACAGCGAACACTGCCCCCCCACTTAGTGTCATCCGCAAACTTGGAGATATTGCCTTCAATTCCCTCATCCAGATCATTAATATATATTGTAAATAGCTGGGGTCCCAGCACTGAGCCCTGCGGTACCCCACTAGTTACTGCCTGCCATTGTGAAAAGGACCCGTTTACTCCTACTCTTTGCTTCCTGTTTGCCAGCCAGTTCTCTATCCACATAAATACTGAACGCCTAATACCGTATGCTTTAAGTTTGTATACTAATCTCTTATGTGGGACCTTGTCGAAAGCCTTCTGGAAGTCCAGATATACCACATCCACTGGTTCTCCCTTATCCACGCTACTAGTTACATCCTCGAAAAATTCCACAAGATTCGTCAGACATGATTTACCTTTTGTAAATCCATGCTGACTTTGTCCAATGATTTCACCACTTTCCAAATGTGCTGCTATCCCATCTTTAATAACTGACTCTAGCAGTTTCCCCACTACCGATGTTAGACTAACTGGTCTGTAATTCCCCGTTTTCTCTCTCCCCCCTTCTTAAAAAGAGGGGTTACATTTGCTACCCGCCAATCTTCAGGAACTACTCCAGAATCTAAAGAGTTTTGAAAGATTATCACTAATGCATCCACTATTTCCTGAGCTACTTCCTTAAGTACTCTGGGATGCAGCCTATCTGGCCCTGGGGATTTATCGGCCTTTAATCTATTCAATTTACCCAACACCACTTCCCGACTGACCTGGATTTCACTCAATTCCTCCTTTGACCCACAGTCCCCTGCTATTTCAGGCAGATTATTTATGTATTCCTTAGTGAAGACGGAACCAAAGTAGTTATTCAATTGGTCCGCCATATCCTTGTTCCCCATGATCAACTCACCTGTTTCTGACTGCAAGGGACCTACATTTGTTTTAACTAACCTCTTTCTCTTCACATATCTATAAAAACTTTTGCAGTCAGTTTTTATGTTCCCTGCCAGTTTTCTTTCATAATCTATTTTTCCTTTCCTAATTAAGCCCTTTGTCCTCCTCTGCTGGTCTCTGAATTTCTCCCAGTCCTCTGGTATGCTGCTTTTTTCTGGCTACTTTGTACGCATCATCCTTTGCTTTGATACTATCCCTGATTTCCCTTGTTATCCACGGATGCACTACCTTCCCCGATTTATTCAATGTTGCCAGGGTTCCAGCAACTATATTACAGAGAAAGGTTGAACAAGTTAGGTCTTTATTCTTTGGAGCGCAGAAGGTTAAGGGGGGACTTGATTGAGGTCTTTAAAATGATGAAAGGGAGAGACAGAGTTGACGTGGATAAGCTTTTCCCATTGAGGGTAGGGACGATTCAAACAAGAGGGCATGACATGAGAATTAAGGGACAGAAGTTTAGGGGTAACGTGAGGGGGAACTTCTTTACTCAGAGGGTGGTGGCTGTGTGGAATGAGCTTCCAGCAGAGGTGGTGGAGGCAGGATCGATTTTAACATTTAAAAGTAAAGTGGATAGGTATATGGACGTGATGGGAATGGAGGGGTATGGTCTGAGTGCAGGTAGATGGGACTAGGGGAAAACAAATGGTCGGCACGGACTGGAAGGGCCGAGAGGGCCTGTCTCCGTGCTGTAATTGTTATATGGTTATATGGTTATATTATGGATATACCTGAATACATCTGCCTCTCTCAGGCGACGGGATCCATATTCCAAACACCACCTGCGTGTAAATAGATCTTCTTTAGACACGTTCAATTGTCCGTGCGGGTGAAGTGGGTTGGGGGTACGATCTGCTATCTAAGCCATTCATTATTGGGTAAATATTGACCAGGTCCCCCTCTGCCCACACCGCTCCTTTGAAAACAAACCCCGCCTGTCCAGACTCGCCTCTTCATTGATCACGCCACCACGGGCAACATTCTGGCGGATTCTTGGCTCCTCTCCTTTACACACATAGCCGCACTCAGTCCAATTGTATTCCTTATTGACGAGAATGTGCTTCATCGTCTTTCTATTGTGTTGTGCGTATGTAAATCAGCTTAAAATTATGTCCTGGGCCTTCTCCATTTCCAGAGTGAGATCACACGCTGTGTGGAGGAACAGCCTGCCAACCTTTGCTTAGGCAGCGGTATGAACGTTAATTAATCTAATTTCAAGTAACCCCTGCATTCCCTCTCCCCTACACACCATCGTCGTTCTACTAATTCCGCTGTTTGCATCCTTCTATCCATTCGTTACCATCTCTTCCCCGACGAACAAAGGGACATTGTGAACTCCACCCTGTCTTCGTTATCTTTGCAGCCCTGTTTGATTCGGGTATTTTCTTACATTCGGATCCCGCCACAGTCTGAAGGTGATTCCCGACACGAAATGTCACCTGTCCGTTAATCTCCACAGATGCTGCCTGACACCCATCTACGACTGAGCTAATTCCAGCAGGTTTTTATTCTACTTTCGGTGTTATATTTGAAGTAAGCTTGTTAAAGCGCTAGTTAAGTTTTTCAAGCATTAACGTGAACGGTTGGTGCTTCAACACTGAAGGACCTCTGATATTCACTAAATGGTATCGACCTGTTTGGAAAGTTAAGGGGACCCTGGATTGGACAAAATGAACCGACAGGCCATCGAGTCATAGAGTGATACGGTTTGGAAACAAGCCCTTCGGTCCAACTTGCCCACACCGACCAAAATATCCCTGCTGCGCTAATCCCACCTGTTGTGGGTGGGTCTTCGGCTGCAACTCAGTTTGTGCCGCTGCTCTTAGCTTGGTGTGATCGGAAGATCAGTCCAGAGACAAAGTGAGATAATATGGTAGTTTCACAGAGCAAGAAAAAGAGAACCGTGAACAGCACGTCCGTGCGAATAAGGCAGTTACGTGAAATAAAACAAATGCAATGCAAACGGCTTGGGAACTGTGTATCCGACCGGAACAGACAGTACAGTCATAGCAAACGGATCGGGTAGAGAGTGAGAAAAAAGAAAATTAAATAGCGAGAAGCAGAAAATTGAAAAAAGAAGTAGGGAATTAGGGAAACATATCAAAGCGTACAAACCGAAACTGTGTGATGCGAGAAATGAAAACGGTAAATCAATTAACAAAACAGGCATAACCGCAAAAATGTTAATGTGAGAGCAGAGTGGCGCAGCGGAAGCGTGCTGGGCCCATAATTCAGAGAACAATGCATCGAAACTATCTTCTGCTATTCTATCGGTAATAATTTTGGAGATAATAATAAGGAGATGTCAGGCAAGATGATTCAGTGCGATGCTTGCAATATGTGGGGGGGTCAAGGACACTGCTGGTGCCTCTGGCTGCTACAAATGTGAGAAGTGCATGCAGGTACAGCTTGGGGAACTGGAGAAGCAAGTGAATGACCTCTGGTTCGTCCAAGAAACGGAGTCGTTCCTCGACAAGTCCTACAGTGAGATTGTTAAACCAAAGGTACTGGAAGAGAGAAAGTGCGTGACGGTGAGAAAGGGAGCAAAAGTTGAATGCAAAGGTCCCCGGGTGTTGTACCTCTTGCGAACAGGTTCACACACTTAGAAGCTGTAGGGACAGAAGACGGTAAAACACTGAGCGGCGGACTGGCTTACGAAGCAAAATGGGCTATTGAGCCAAAACCAAAGAGGCCAACGTCGGGCAACGCCATTGTAGTTGGAGACTCCATTGTGAGAGGTACGGACAGGGGTTTCTGCGGCAACAGACGGGATTCGGGGATGGTGTGCTGCCTTCCTGGTGCCAGGATCCAGGATGTCACGGACAGAGTGCAGAAGATCCTCAAGGGCGAAGGTGAACAGCCGGAAGTGGTAGTGCATGTCGGCACAAACGATGTCGGAAAGAAGGGGATGAATATTCTGCAGCGTGACATTAGAGATCTCGGAAAAATGCTGAAAAGCACGACCTCCAGGGTTGTTATCTCCGGTTTGCTTCCAGTTCCTCGTGCTGGAGAGAGCATGAACAGGGAGATACGGGACATGAATGTGTGGCTGAGTAACTGGTGCAGGGGGCAACAATCTAGATTCTAAGGTTACACAAAAAGCTGGAGAAACTCAGCGGGTGCAGCAGCATCTAAGAGGCGAAGGAGATAGGCGACGTTTCGGGTCGAGACCCTTCTTCAGACTGGTCAGGGATCAGGGAAACGAGAGGTGTAGACAGAGATGTGGAGAGATAAAGAACAATGAATGAAAGATATGCAAAAAAGTATCGATGATAAAGGGAACAAGCCATTGTATGCTGTTTGTGGTGTGAAAATGAGAAGCTAGCGCGACTAGGGTGGGGGAGGGAGATAGAGTTAGAGGGAATGCCAGGGCCCGAGGGCTGAGGGAGGGATGGGAAGGGGAGGAGACAGCAAGGGCTAACAGAATTGAAAAAATTCAATGTTCAAGCTTCGTTAACAATCTAGATTCTAAGATCACTGGGATCTGTTTTGGAGTAAGGGGGAACTGTACAAAAGGGACGGATTGCATCTTAACTGGTGGGGGACCAGTGTTCTGGCAGGCAGGTTTCCCACTGCTACACGGGTGGTTTTAAAGTGAATAAGGGGGCGGGGTGTCAAATGAGATAGTCGACGATGGAGTTAAAAGGAAAGAGAGTAAACGGATGGTTAATGACCCAATAGTTAACGGGAAAGGGATCTCACAAAGGGATTGGAGAGTATGGCCAAGTGTAATAGGGATCGATGTGAAAGGTGAAATGCGTAAGGAATTAAAAGTATTGTGTATGAATGAGCGAAGTAGAAGTAAAGTAGATGAGCTTGGGGCTCAGTTAGCGGTTGTTAGATATGACATTGTGGGGATTACTGAGACGTGGCTGCAGGAGGATCGGACCTGGGAACTTAATATTCAGGGTTATACATCCTATAGAAAGGACAGGCAGGTGGGAAGAGGAAGGGGGTAGCTTTGCTGGTGAGGGATGGAATACAGTCCCTTGCGAGGGAAGACAGACGGACTGATGAGGGAGAGTCACTGTGGATTGAGTTGAGGAATTGTAAAGGCAAGAAGACACTAATTGGTGTTATTTACAGACGACCAAATAGTAGCCCGGTTGTAGCGTGTAAGTTGGAGCAGGAGTTAAAACTGGCATGTAACAAATGTAATGCCACTGTGGTGATGGGGGATTACAATATGCAGGTAGACTGGGAAAATCAGGTTGGTTCAGGACCCCAAGAAAGAGAGTTTGTAGAATGCCTCCGAGATGGATTCTTAGAGCAGCTTGTAATGGAGATAACCAGAGAAAAGGCAATTCTGGATTTAGTGCTGTCCAATGAAACAGATATGATAATAGAACTCGAGGTAAAGGAACCGCTTGGATGTAGTGATCATAATATGATTCGTTTTAATCTGCAATTTGAGAAGGAGAACGTTAAATCGGAAGTGGTAGTGATGCAGTTGAACAAAGAGGATTATGAATGCATGAGGGGAACTGGCCACGTAGACTGGAAAGGGATCCCAGCAGGAATGACGGTGAAACAGCATTGGCAGGAATTTATGGGCATAATCCGGAAGACGCAGGATCATTTCATTCCAAATAGGAAGAAAGATTCTAAGGGGAGTTTGAAGCAACCGTGGCTGACAAGAGAAGTTGGGGATAGAATAAAACTAAAAGAAAAGATGTATAGCACAGCAAAGAGTGGCCGGAAACCGGAGGATTGGGCAACTTTCATAGGACAACAGAAGGAAACAAAACGGGCAATACGGGCTGAAACGGTGAAGTATGCGGGGAAACTGGCCTTGAATATAAAGAAGGAGAGTAAACGCTTCTTTAGATATGATAAGGGATAAAGAGTAGCAAAGTCAAATGTGGGTCCCTTGAAGGCGGACACGGGTGAAATAATTATGGGCAACAAGGGAAAGGCAGAAGAGTTGAACAGGTACTTCGGATTTGTCTTCATTAAGGAGGACACAAGCAATCTCCCAGTTGCACTGGATGGCAGAAGATCTATCGGGGTAGAGGGACTGAAATCCATTTTCATTAGGCGAGAAATAGTATTGGGTAGGCTAATGGGACTGAAGGATAATACATCCCCTGGGCCTGATGGTCTGCATCCCGGGGCTCTCAGGGAGGTGGCTCTAGAAATGGTGGACGCATTGGTGATCATTTTCCAATGTTCAAAAGATTCAGGAGCAGTTCCTGTGGATTGGAGGATAACCAATGTTTTCCCACTTTTCAAGAAAGGAGCGAGAGAGAAAACTGCGAATTACAGACCAGTTAGCCTGACTTCGGTGGTGTGACAGATGCTGGAGTCAATTATTAAAGAGATATTAATGGAACATTTGGATAGCAATAAAATGGCTAGTCCAGGTCAACATGGATTTATGAAAAGGAAATCATGCTTGACTAATCATCTGGAATTGTTTGAGGATGTGACAAGTAAAATGGATGAAGGGGTGCCAGTGGATGTAGTGTATCTAGACTTTCTAAAGCCTTTGATAAGTCCCGCACGGGAAACTGGTGACTAAAATTAGATCACATGGTCTTGAACGTAGGGTGTTGACATGGACAGAAAATTGGTTGACAGACCGGAAGCAAAGAATAGGAGTGAACGGGTCCTTTTCAGAATGGCAGGCGAGTGGCGTGTAGAGTGCCGCAAGGCTCGGTGTTGGGGCCGCTAATGTTTACTATATATGTATTAATGATTTGGAAGAGGGAATTAGGAGTAACACTAGCAAGTTTGCGGATGACACAAAGCTGGGTGGCAGAGTGAACTGTGACGAGGGTGTTAGGAGGTTGCAGGGGGACCTGGACTGGTTGAGTGAGTGGGCAGATGCGTGGCAGATGCAGTATAATATAGATACATGTTTGGTTATCCACTTTGGCGGCAAAAACAAGGGGGCAGATTACTATCTCAATGGGGTTAGGTTAGGTAAGGGGAGGTACAGGGAGACGTGGGTGTCCTTATACACTGGTCGCTTAAAATTGGCGTGCAGGTACAGCAGGGAGTGAAGAAAGCTAATATAATGTTGGAATATAATCCCTCACTTGTGAGACCACATCTGGAGTATTGTGTTCAGTTGTGGTCTCCTAATTTGACGAAGGACATCCTTGTGATTGAGGCAGTGCAGCGTAGATTCACGAGATTGAACAAACATGTAAAATTATAAAAGGACTGGACAAGCTAGATGCAGGAAAAATGTTCCCAATGTTGGGCGAGTACCGAACCAGGGGCCACAGCCATAGAATAAAGGGAAGGTCATTTAAGACTGAGCTGAGAAATAACTTTTTTACCGAGAGAGTTGTGAATTTATTGAATTTCCTGCCACAGAGGGCAGTGGAGGCCAAATCACTGGATGGATTTAAGAATGAGTTGGGTAGAGTTCTAGGGGCTAGTGGAGCAAAGGGATATGGGGAGAAGGCAGGCACGGGTTACTGATAGCGGACGATCAGCCATGATCGCATTGAATAGTGGTGCTGGCTCGAAGGACCGAATGGCCTCCTCCTGCACCTATTTTCTATGTTTCTAAGTCCAGAAGTAATTAAGCGGGTTGGGCTAAATCTCTGATCGGATAACAGATTGGTAGCGTGTCGGGTCCGGACCTTTTTCAGGCGGAAGACATACGTGGTCACCATTTGAGCACCTTGTTCCACCGGCGAATTCGGAACGGAACTGTCTCAAGTGCGGTGTGACTCTGTTACTCGCCCACAATCCCGCTGCTGCTTTTTGACAGCAAAATCATAGGAAGACTCGCAGTTCCCTTTACGTTCATTCAGAATAGGGGAAAGCGCATCCCAATGAATCAAATCCACACAAGCATGTACTTAAACAAGTGACTGGATCGCGGAAGAAGCCGACAGCACGCGTTAGACAGTGAGAAGTGTTTGTCTGAAAGTGATTTGTTTTCGCTTAATGGAAATGTAACGGCATGGATTTTGAATTCTCCAATTCCAAGGAAGTAATCTACAGACAATCCATATCCAACCCCCCCCCCCCCCCACCCCCCCTCTTTATGCCCCACCTGGACACACACCCATTTCTCCATGTCTATAACCCCTTCCACCTACATTCCTCATTCTATTTCACAATCCCGAATTCCTAAGGGTTCCGTGTTAGTATAGTGGTTATTATCCCTGCCCATCACGCGAGAGACCGGGGTTAAATTCCCCGACCGGGAGACGTTTATCTTTTTCCAAATGCCACCGAAATTCCATGTCCTATTTTTGAACATTTTGATGAATAAATGGTGATAGGAACAGATAATTAGTTGTTCAAGGGATCGTGTCTGTAAACATCCGTTACGAACATAATACGGCACAGCAGAGGAAGAGGCCATTCGGACCACACCAATGACCGAACATAATGCCAAGCTAATCTAATCTCATTGCTTACTTGTTATTATTTGCTTACTTGTTAGCATTCTATTAAGTTGCATTTAGTTTCGTTTGTTGGAATGTGTACAGCTTTCCGTACGAGCCAACCAATCAGTGGAAAGATTAACGAGGAACCGTTATCAATTATGCAACCTCCCGGTCGGATGTCAATGTTTAGCACGGCTTCATTCACAGTAAAACTCACCTTTCAGATACCCCGTTCACCGTGTGACAGGAGGGGTTTGGGGATTTTATTTTACGATTCATAAACCAATATAGTTCAATAGCCAGGGTCAGGTATACAATTTGGGCTCAAATGTTGCTCGAAGCATCATTTATAGTCAGAAAATGAAACAAAGTGCTGGTGCAACTCTACGGGTCAGGCTGCATCTCTGGAGACCATGGAAAGGTGACGTTTCAATTCAGGGTGATCCTTTTGCCGACTCCGTCCATGGAAGACCTGAGGCAATGGGGGCAGAGACATTTAAATTTAATGAAGAGTTGAAGGGCTTGTGTAATGCTTCGGCTGTATGTGGGTGGGACTGAACAAGCGATATTGAGTGGAATCGAGGTGTATAGACATTAAGGTCAATGGAGCTGGAGCAGGCAAAGACGCAGTTTGATCAATTTCGATTTCCTGAAGATAGGAACAAAAAGCTTAAGTAACATAATTTCGGCAATTTTGCAAAAAAGGAAGAGGTGACGTTTCGTGTCGCGCTTTCTGCAGGCTGAGAGTCAATGGACATTTATTTGCACCTACGGGAGATGTAACATCTGCCCCCATACCTCCGCCCTCGCCTCCATCCAGGGACCGCAATAATCCTTCCGAATGAGGCTAACGTTTATGTGCACCTGCTCTAACTCACGTACTGCATGTTCTGGTCCCGTTGTGACCTCTTGAACATCGGTGAGACCACGCGGTTTAAAATTTGAATTCTTAAATTTTAGGTAACATCTATCAATCACCCGAACGCCATCACCTTCACATTCCACACCTATTGTCCGAGCTTAGCATTCATCCAACCAACTTAGTACAAAAAGCCACCACCTGTGCTCATCGTTGATCCTGTCCCTCCTTTCTTTCAGCTCTCCCCTCGCCACAATCGAAGTAGTGTTCCAACCCGAAACGTCATTTATCCATGTTCTACAGGGATGCTGCCGCACCCGCGGGGTTACTACAGCACGTTGTGTCTTTTCTGGTAATCTAACATCTGCAGTTGGATATTTCTTAACCAGTGTCGTAAGCAGAGACACTCCCTTTATGGTTGCGGAGATAGTCCTGTCAGGTTGCGCAGATGTTCACTTGCTCCTCCCCAACCTAATCTACTGTGTCCGTTGTTCAAGGTGTGGACTCATATACATCGGCGAGCCCAAGCGTATACTGGGCGATCGTTCTGCTGAACACCTTCGATCAGTCCGCCTGGTTCTACCTCATCTCCTGCTTGCCAATCACATTAATCACCCTACCCATTCCAACGTCGACCTTTCTGACCTTGGCCTCCTCCTTTGTCGTAGTGAGGCTCAACGCAATTTTGATGATTATCTAATGTTTCGCTTGGGCAACTACAACCGAGTGGTATGTAGAGCGATTCATTTAATTTCATGTAACGCCTGTATTCCCTCTCACTTCATCCATGCCCCACCCAAATACCACCAGGTTCTCGTTCTTAACTAGCAAACAGCTAACAATGGCCTGTTTCCCTTATCATCGTGCATTTTCTATATATGTCATTCATTTGCTCTATGTCGTTCTACACTACTGTCCGTATTTTCCGTTCCCCTTTCCCTTGACAAGTTTGAAAAATGGTCTCGACACGAAACGTCACGCATTCCATGTCTCCATAGACGCTGCCCATCCGGCAGAGTTACTCCAGTTACACGGCAGGAAGACTCCCAATGAGCAGACTGAGGCAGCAGCATGGGAGTCCTGTCTCCGCAGGGAGCAGTTACTCAGATAACAACGACATGCATAGGAAAATATCGCGATCGTCCCTGGGTGGGCTCGAACCACCAACCTTTCGGTTAACAGCCGAACGTGCTGACCGATTGCACCACAAAGACAACCTGACAGAGCGGCAAGAAATGATGTATTCCACGATTGGGAAGGGATGACCTGGGACATGGCTGGGAAATGGCTTTTTACAAGCGGCATCAATGGTTTTGGCCAGAGAGTTGTTTTTACAAATATATACCTTATTCAGAAAAATGCCAAATATATACATATATTTATAAATATATAAATATATGTGCAAGCACCCATCCGACATTTGCAGCGTTTATACAGACATTAATTTGGTATATATTCCGCTACTGTTCACAATGTCTTCTTAGATCAAGCCTACTTACCATTCATGTGGCAAGAATGTCACGAACATCATAATCCAGAATATCCTGGAAACACTCAGTCTCCTGTGTACTGATCCGGATCCGATTCGAGGAAGTATACACATGTGATCGCGGGAGTGCAGCGTCGATTCCCCAAGGCTATGCAGTGAGGTGCGGTGAAGGAACGTGTTTCGCCACTCTTTGCCGTTCAGTGGATGAGAGTTGAATCATCGGGCAACACACAGTCTGAGTCGCAAGACTCTGGGCCGGAGACAACGACGCAAATGTACAGATCAGTAACGAATCCATTTTCCCTTGTAGCCGTGGATGATCCACCGAGTTTTCAGTGTAAGCAAAAGCTTTGCTGTGTTGTCATTTTTTTATACTTTACTTATTCCTCTGATTATTCGTTCTGGCAGCACACAGTCACCAGGTCTTCAAAATTACGCGCCACTCCGTTTCTCCAGGCGGACTGCTGCTGCCGTCGTCCGGATTCGTACCTGCGCTGGTGCATCCCTATGACGCAAACATGCAAGGTGGGGACAGGCTTCCTGCTTCAGCCTCTGCACTCCGTCCATTGAGAGAGCTCCCATCTGTTTCCCAGTGACGGGGATTCAGTATTCTGATCCGGCCTCCATGAAGAAATGGCGATCGGGGATTCCGCTGGGTTGTCCGCGCTGGGCGGCCGGGGCGGGTGTATTCGGCTACTTGCTGATCAATCCGACGGGCTTGCTGGCCCTCTTCTGAGGATAGTAACCGGACGACAAAGTCAGTATGGGCGGAATTAACGCACTGACCCGAACGGGTGGGACAGGGACGCGTTGGGCCCCAGTAACACGTGGTGCCTGGGCTCCAACGCAACGCATTCCCAAAAAGCAATATTCCACCAATAATCCCGTTCCACCAACGCAATTTTGCACCACTCACCAATAGACCATAACTGCGCAGGAGCGGCTCGTTTCCCCTCATCGCTAGCACTGCCTCCCCTCCTCTTCATGTGAGGGAGGGGAGGCGGGGGGAGGAGGGAATTGGGGTGTGTGGGTGAAGGGCTGTGTGTAGGCCAGGGAAGTGGTGTGTGGGTGGTGTGAAGGTGTGTGTGGGCGGAAGGAAGGGGTGTGTGGGTGGGGATGATTGGTGTATTGGCAGGTGAGGGCTGTGGCGCGGTGGGAGGGGTGTAGGGGCGGATGGGCGGGATCTGGGGCAGGTGGGAGGGGTTGTGGGCAGGGGTGTGTGGTTTGAGGTCGGGGGGACGATGCGTGGGACCTGGGGGAGGGGTGCGAGGCCAGGCGCTGTGGGGTGGGGTGTGGGGCAGGAGGGGAGGGCTGTGGGTCGGACGGGGAGCGTTTAGGGCGGGCGAGGGTTTAGGGGGCGTTGTGGGGGGAGGAACGGTGCGTGCGCGGTGGGGCTGTGGGGGGAGGGTGTGGCGTCATGGGGATTGTAGGGTGAGTGGGTTTGTGGGCGGGGTGGTAGTTCGGCGGCTGTGGGCTGGGGGTGTGCGCTGGTGGTGTGGGGCAGGGGGGATTGTGGCGGGGGAGGGGTTGCGGTTGTCGGTGGAGAGGGGAGCGATGTTTTTCACGGAGGTGTGTCCCGGCGGGGCGTTGCGGGAGCTGTGTGGTTGTGCGGAGTGGTTGCTTTGGTGGGTGGGGGGCTTGTGGAGGGAGGGGGTGTGTGGGCGAGGTGGTGTGGGAGGGGTGTGTGTGTGGGGGGGGGAAGGGTGGGGTGTCCGAGGAGGGTGCTTGTGGGCGTAGGGGGGGAGGGGCGAGATGTGGGTGAGGTCGGAGAAGGGCGAGTGAAGAGCCATGGGGGAGATGGGGGTAACACAGCTGAGCGTGGCAGGAGCCAGCGAGGGGGGGGGGCAGAGGGGAAGCAGCTGGAGCTGGCGGTAGGATTGGAACTCAAAGCTGGCGCTGGTCACTGTTCGCTGTTCGTTTTCCTCGCCGGGATCAGAACATCCGCATTACCCTTGTCAACATCAGCAGCATCCCCGTCTCCGCGCCAGGCTGTGCCTGGCCGGGCCGGGCCGGGCCTGTGGTGGGCTAGGCTGGACAGGACCGCTTCAGTTTCATCAGTAATTGTGTTGGAGACCTCCGTAGACCTCCCTCTGCTCCAGTAAAGACGCGATATCGCAGTAAGCGGCGGACTGTCCCGCTGAGCGACAGGGGAATAGACTATTCCGCATTGTGCAGACTGGCAAGAGAGTAGATCCATCTGTGCACGCGCGATGTATAAGATTTTTAAACCTCAATAACTTGTACAATAGACCGCCTATCGGAAAGAAACTTTGCGCACTCGTGGCACGGGAGATCGATGAGTTGGCAAAATATCTTAGCGATATTGGGTACCGTTTTTGCGACCATTCAAAATCCGAGCACACCGGAAGATAACAAGATCCGAGTTTTAGTTATGTATAGATATATGAATATAGATGTTAACGTGGATGGATGAATAGAGAGGTGGATAGATAGATAGATAGATTGATAGATAGATAGACAGATAGATAGATAGATAGACAGACAGACAGACAGACAGACAGACAGACAGACAGACAGACAGACAGACAGATAGATAGATAGATAGATAGATAGATAGATAGATAGATAGATAGATAGATAGACAGACAGACAGACAGACAGACATACAGATAGATAGATAGATAGATAGATAGATAGATAGATAGATAGATAGATAGATAGATAGATAGATAGATAGATAGATAGATAGATAGATAGATAGATAGATAGATAGATAGATAGATAGATAGATAGATAGATAGATAGATAGATAGATAGATAGAGAGATATAGAGAATCGGAAGGTACAACGGGAATTGGAAAGATAGATTAAACAATTAGATACAGAGAATGCCATTAACCCAACTACGATAAAACATAATAAAATCTTTGCATTGAAATATAAACAAAATAAAATACAGTCGGACCAAGTTGTAAAACTATACCAATATACCAAAAAAATAATATTTGAATTCGGTGACAAACCACATAAACTATTGGCTCGTCAGTTAAGAAAATTGGAAGGAGGAAATTTAATTTATAGGATCAAATGAGATAAAGGAGAATTGGTAATACAAACTAAAGATATAAATGAGAGATTCTTGCAATATTATAAAAATGTATATTCAGCTAAAACAAAAGAAAATCGAATAGGAGTAGAAATATTTTTTAAAATTTGTAATCTAAATGGACTGGATTTAGAAGATAGGGAATTATTAAATGTCGAAATAACTACTAAATAAATTGAAGAAACTATTAGATCATTAAAAAATGGTAAAACTCCAGGACCAGATGGTATTGGAGCAGAATTTTATAAAATATTTTATGATATGTTAGCTCCATGTTTGAAGACACAATGTGAACACATTTATACACAACAGAAATTACCAGAAACATTAAATGAATCTATTATAACCCTTATACCTAAATTAGATACAAAATCTCGACGACCCTGGATCATATAGAGCTATATCTCTTTTAAATACTGATCAAAAAATATTAACAAAACTATTAGCACAAAGACTAAACAAAGTGATTAATAAACTAATTCATTCAGATCAAATAAGATTTATACCAAAACGATACTCTTCAAACAATCTGAGAAAGTTATTTAATATTATATATTCGAAAAGAAACATTAATAAGGATTTATCAATTATTTCGTTGGATGCAGAGAAAGCTTGTGATCAGATTGAATGGTCTTATTTATTTTCGGTTATGGATTTTTTTTCAATTGGGAGAGAAGTTTATAACATGGGTTAAATTACTATATACTAGACCAACAGCTAGAATATTAATAAACCAAGTGTTAACAACTAAATTTGATTTATTCCGAGGCTGCAGACAAGGTTGCCCTTTATCTCCACTACTGTTTGCACTTGCAATAGAACCACTAGCAACATCTGTGAGATCACACCCTGAAATATATGGGTATGAAACTAAGGAAACTGAAAATTAAATCTCTTTGTACGCAGATGATGTATTACATTATATCACAAAATCTGAAATTAGTATCCCTAACTTGTTATATTTAATAACTCAATTTGGATCGTTTTCAGGATATAGAATTAATTGGAATAAAAGTGAACTTATGCCAATAATGGGAAATAACTTACATATATTACAACAATATCCTTTTAAGATTGCAAATGAAAAAAATAATTATCTTGGAATTTATGTATCAAAAATATATGATTCTTTATTTAAATCTAATTTTCTACCCTTATTGAATAAATTATTTAAAAATATTCAATATTGGAAAACATTACCTATTTCAATGCTAGGTAAGATTAATGCGATAAAAATGATTTTTCTTCAACAATTACTATATTTGTTTCAAATGATCCCGATATATCTTCCTTTTCTTTTTTAAGAAACTGGACTCTATGGTTACCAATTTTATTTGGGATTATAAGAATCATAGAATAATTAAAAAGCATCTATGTAAATCAGAAACAAATGGTGGCTTTGCATTGCCTAATTTTATGTTTTATTATTGGGCAGTTAATATAAAAAATATGATTTTCTGGATGGGAGAACCAGATAAACAACCAAATTGGTTAAAAATGGAAAAAGAAGACTTTACCTTTTGAAATTAGTTCGATTTTATTTGCTAATACTACAATACATAACAAATCTTATAGAGGAAACCCAATAACAGAAAGTGGAATACGTATTTGGAAACAATTAAAAAAAACATTAAAATTACAGAATGCACCACTAGCTCTTCCAATAGTAAACAATATTTATTTTAAACCTTCATTGATGGACATAGGTTTCTTAAAAAGGAAGAACTATGGAATAAATAAGATTGATGATCTCTACAGGGAAATGTATTTCTCTCATTTCAGGAACTACAACAAAATTATGGATTACATTTTAAAGAATATTTTCGATATCTACAAATTAGAGATTATGTTAAATCAAATAGACTAGATTTTAGGAATAGAAAGATAGAAATTTTAGATGAATGTTTAAATAAACATCCGAATACAGAAAAAAATAATATCATACATTTATAATATTTTATTGGAAAATGATTTACCAAATACGGATAAATATAGACAAGCATGGGAAAATGAACTAGGTCAAGTAATCAATAGAGAAGCATGGAATGAAAGTTTACAACATATACACCATTGTTCATTAAATGCTAGACACTCTTTGATACAATTTAAAGTTATACATAGATTACATCTCTCTAAGTCCAATTAAATAGAACTTTCTCAAATGTGTCCGCAATATGTGATAAGTGTCAACAATTAGAAGCTAATTTAACGCATTCATTCACAAAATGTATAAAAATTACTAATGTTTGGATAGAAATGTTTAAGATAATCTCAATTGTAGTTAATGCAAAGTTAATTTCAGACTCAAAACTAATCATATTGGGAATACTAGAAACAAATCAGATATTAACAACACAACAAATAATTTTTATTGGTTATATTTTAATAATTGGTAAAAAATTAATACTAAGATTTTGGAAAGGTCCTATTTCCCCTACAACTAAAATGTGGATTACAGAAATGTCGGAGACACTACACCTGGAACGATTAAGACTTGTCCTGATGGACAGGCTGGATCAATTCAGAGGAATATGGTCTCCATTTATTGAATATTTAAAGGGTCATGATAGTCCGGTTCGAAGCCATGACTAAAGCCTGAATGAATGAACAGATGAAGAATTATATACAATAGATCATGAATATATCTCCAATGAAGAATATCTTGTTTAATATTCCACTCAATTAGTATATCTCTTTTTTTTCTCTTTTTCTTTTTATTATCTATTTTTATTTCCTACTGTTATAAAATAAAAAAAAATATAGAGGTATAAATAAGATTGATTGTAAATTTTAAAAATATTAAGAATGTATGTGACGATAATCATTTCTGTTTGTTTCTCTTTGATTTTATATTTCTTCTTAATATGTAATTACTTCTGATAAAAATATTTTACAAAAAAGATAGATAGATAGATAGATAGACAGACAGACAGACAGACAGACAGCCAAACAGATAGACAGACAGACATACAGATAGACAGATAGACAGATAGACAGATAGATAGATAGATAGATAGATAGATAGATAGATAGATAGATAGATAGATAGATAGATAGATAGATAGATAGATAGATAGATAGATAGATAGATAGATAGATAGATAGATAGATAGATAGATAGATAGATAGATAGATAGATAGATAGATAGATAGATAGATAGATAGATAGATAGATAGATAGATAGATAGATAGATAGATAGATAGATAGATAGAGTTTGAATTTTGACAGATAGAAGATATGTTTGAGAAAGAACTGCAGATGCTGGTAAAATCGAAGGTAGACAAACATGTTGGAGAAACTCAGCGGGTAACTCAGCATCTATGGAGCAAAGGAATATGCGATGCTTCGTGTCGAGACCCTACTTCGGACGAGACCCTTCTTCAGAAGAGAGTGATTAGTGGTCGAAGTGTGTTACACTTGCTGGGGGTCTGTGGCCAGTAGATTTCCACAGGGATCTGTGCTGAGACTGGTGTGTGTGTGTGTGTGTGTGTGTGTGTGTGTGTGTGTGTGTGTGTGTGTGTGTGTGTGTGTGTGTGTGTGTGTGTTTGTTTGTGTGTGTGTGTGTGTGTGAGAGAGAGAAAGAGAGAGTGCGTGTGTGTGTGTGTGTGTATGTGTGTATGTGTGTGTGTTTGTATGTGTGTGCGTGCATGTATGCGTGTGTGTGCGTGTTTGTGTGTGTGTGTGTGTATGTGTGCGCGCGTGTGTGCGCGCATGCGTGCGAATTTGTATGTGTGTGTTTGTTTATGTTTGTGTGTGTGGGTGTGTGCGTGCATGTGTGCATGTGTTGCGTGTGTGATATATGTGTGGACACAGATCTTTAGACACAAATGCTGCTGTTACTCATCGGGACAGGCAGCATCTCTGGAGAGAAGGAATGAGTGACGGTTCGGGTCGAGACCCTTCTTCAGACTATGATATAGATATATGTATTGATATAGACACACGCATGCGAATCATTTGGAATGAATGCAGACACAGGCACAGGACACTGCAGATGCCGGTTTACGTGGCGGGAGTGTAGACCGGGGTGCAAGGAGGGAGAACTCTAGTGAGACGCGATGGCTGGAGTGAGATCCGTCTACTAGATCCTATTAGATTCTAGGTGGACAAGACCGTGAAGACCTTTCCACCATGTCACTCCACAGTTCACCCCTCTCCTTATCTGACACTCTTTTGTTCCTAGTTCATCTCTGCCTCTTGTGTACTCGCGGAGAAGATTCGATGGACAATCAGAGCGGCGGTTAATCCGGGACCCGACGGCGTCACTAGATCAACCTGTGACCTTTCCGCATAAAGTGTTTCACCTGTTCCCAACCCAAAGCGGGAAAAGCGGGAAAATAAGTTTGAAGACTGTGAATGAGAAGATCAGCGGAAGCATTGAGTTAAACCGTGGTGAAGTTGAGGCAATGGTGGGCTAGAAATTGAAAGTTGTTGTCGAGGGGTGTGTAAGGAGTCTCGAATGTAGAATCTCAATCTGAAGAATGCCTCGACCTGAAACATCATCAAACCCTGTTCTCAAGAGGTGTTGCCTGACCCGTTGAGTTACTCCAGGATTTTGTGTCGTTTGTTGTAACCCAGCATCTGCAGTTCCTCGTTGCAACATTGATAATCATGTTTTAAGTTCGAGGCCGCTGGTGTGAGAGGCAGATGTGGAGAGATTTGTCGTTCATCAACTGTAGCAGATGTCGACTATCGTTTCAGTTGGATCCGGGAAAAGATTCACTAGATCCAGTGCAACTCCGGTCCGTTGGCGAATGGGGACATCAAGTGGACAGAAATGGGCGAGGGCGAAAACTGATCCGTCGGGAATCAGCACCGGGATTGACGATCCAGCCACAACAATAGAAACTATTCAATAAACTTACCTCCCGCAGAATCATGCGGCGATGGTGGTATAGTGGCGAGCATAGCTGCCTTCCAAGCAGTTGACCCGGGTTCGATTCCCGGCCATCGCAGTTTGAAGAATGTTAATTTCCTGATGTTGCAACTGCCAACCTTTTAGAGAACACAAGGGGCCGAATAGTCTAATCCGATAATTTGACGTACATCTTATTTAATTCATTTGAGTTACATCATTTCCATGTGTGGCGATGCCATCGCATTTTCGTTAATTAGTATTCCCTGTTCACTGGCGGATGGATCAGCGTAGGACTTCATTCCTTCACAATTCTTCCGGTAAATTGATGACTGGGTTAGTGTAGTCTGCTGCTCATTTTTTTTCCGTTTGGCCAGAACAAAGTAGGACACATCACAACATGCCCACAAGACGTGTTCAGACTTAGTGACGTTATCCCATCACCAACGGATTTATTGATGCCCCGTATAGTCACCGTACCCCGCTACCCCTCCCCCTAGCGTGGACATCGCTCGATTCGTCAGCCTTGATATATGTAGTTTAGTCATAGGGAATAGAAGAAGACACCTCATGTCCATACCGATCTTCAACTACTCCCCAGTATATCTCCTACACATCTTCCCTTTCTGGATCTCTCTGCCTCCATCACAGACTATCGACTGACGACTACTACAAACCTATAGATTTCCAGTGTTATCTAGACTACACTTACGCCTACAGTGCCTCTTCCAAATCCGAAATCTCCTTCTCACAATTTATCATCTCTGCCACTTCTTCTCCCAAGATGAGGCTTTTCATTCGCGCCTCCTCTCGGCCCCGTAGTTCTCCTCTCTCCCTCCCCGCACCCGAGATTGAACAAGGACAGAGGTCCACTGGTGTTCACCTTTCACCGCACCAGCCATTTCATCCAACGCATCAATTCTACGACATCTCCCTCACCTCCAAGGTGAAATACCACAACCAGTCACATCTTCGCATCCCCACCTCTTTCCGTGCTCCAAAAATACTTTTCCCTCCCTCATCCCTTCCCACACAATCTACCCCTTCCCCTGGTACTTTATGCTGCAACTACATGAGATGTAACACCTGCCACCACACCTCCGCCAAACACTCCATCCAGGTACCCCAGCTGTCCTTCCATCCGAAACAGAGGTTCACAGGCACCTCATCTAACCTAACCACCTCCACCTGGTTTCCCGTTGAGGCATCCGGTATACTAAGTAGTAAGAACGTTGAATTATTCAATGTCAGTTTACATCTAGCATTCATCCAACCCCCTTCTGCATCGACCCGGCTCGTCCCTTTTTTCCCTGCTCTGTGCAGCATCTGGTCTATCGCGTATTTTCTCACACGCCCTTCGTCCACGTGTCTTCATCTGGAATACATTCGCAGCGCTTAAATGCTTTTGTTTCACACCTGTTGCGTCAGCTCTGACTTTTGCATTGCATCTGGCGTTTGTCCAACCGTCTGGTTGTCAAAAGCGCCCCTCATCTCTGTTCACGTATTACCTGCCCCGCATTGTCCTGCCGCTCCTCTCATACAATTCCCCTCACCACCACCACCACAATTCGTCAGAAGAATGGTCCCGACCAGAAACCTCGGCAGGGATGCTGCCTGGCTCGCTGAGTTACTCCAGTGTTTTGTGTTTTTTCTTGTAAATCGGCATCAGAAATTGCTACCCTCTATTCATCTATACCAATCTCGTGAACAGTGGGGTCGGTATCCTTCAACACCGTTCAAAAACAAATCTGCATATTTCATCGGCACTGTGAATGTACTTTGCACCAGCACCCTCTCACAGGCGAAAGGATCCAGATTCCAAACACCACCTTTATATAAATAGTTCTTCTTTCGATATGTTATATTTTCTGGGCGAATGATATGGGGAGAATGCACTGTTATCACTTTTGTGTAAATCTTGACCAGGTCCCCCTCACTCTCCACCGTTCCCAGAAAAGCAAACGTCTGTCCAGACTCACCGCTTGATTGTTCCACGCGAACTGGGGCAACTTTCTGTTGGAACACCTGCGTCTCTCCTATACACGCAGAGCCTCAGTCACACCAATTTTATTCTTGACTAATGCCAACATTCTTTTATCGTCTTTATGGTATGCATTGGAATGTAGAAAACTTTTTAATTATGTTGGGAAATATGTAATCCTTGAATAGTTGAATAAACCGACAAATTACAGGGGTTAGTTTCTATCCATCGACAATCTTTCATGGGTCCAGTATGCTCCCGGTGCGCAATTCAGCTTTTTGGGAACAACTAAACATGCGTTTTGTTGCGTTGTTGTGAACTTTGGGCATTGCCTCTGCTATTTTGTTACCTTATGGTTTCCAACATTATATATTTTCCATTTGTGGCTTCTTTTTTCAGTCATGACTTACTTTCCTTCTGGAGCTTTGGTCGGATCCAGGGACAATTCCTTTTCTCAAAGATGGTGCTCGAATTCTTGAACTTGCGAGCAGTTTAATATTTGCTGCAGATTCCAGCATCTTGTGTGTCTTGCATAACTCTTATTATTTTCACGCCCCTTCCCCTTTTCTGGTTCTGTCTGTCTTTCACCCGTAACTTTCTAATTGTGTTCATCCGTGTTATTAACTCTGTCTCACGACTTCGCACGTCCTTGCTCTCTGTTACTACGTTCCCACACCTGGGTTATATCCCTGTGCGTAATTCTGTCCCTTGCCCCCGCTCGCCGTTCCAAGCTCCTGACAATGAAATAAAATAAATTATAATCCCATCCGAGATTTCACCTCACCCTGTTCCTAAGGATTCGGGGCAATGTCGAGTTTGCTTTTCCATTTCAGTACTTTTTCACAGCTCCAGTCGGATTCCGTCTGAGTTAATTCTCCTAACTTTTCAAAAGTCACCGGCATGAGGTGGATTTGTCGAAAATTGCACACACAATGCAAAGCATGCGCCTTCCGTAGAACCACATCCCGGACTCCATGATGATAAAGATTAACATTGAAAATAGCTGATGCGGGCCACTCAGTTTTCCACAGCCATTCAACATGATCATGGATGGCCATCCAATCCTAGGTCCCTGTTCCCCATCCTCCACTAATCTCTCGATGCCTTTTGTGTATGTTGTGCTTTCTGAAAACCGTTCAATTGGATTTGTTGGTGGAGAAACTAATCGGTTCGTTCCTGGGATAATGCTTTTTTGAAATAATGACATTCCAGTGAAAGTGAATGTGGCGTCCCCGACTCCCTGGCTTGAGACACCTCAGTTACGCTCCCAGAGAGGCGGCATCAGAGAGTGCCTGCTTACGAAGAGTGCTACTCTGCCAGCGATATACACATAAAAAATGTCGGATCGCCGGTGTCCATGGGCTGGTTCGAACCACAAACCTTTCGGTGAACAGCCGAACACGCTAACCGATTGCGCCACAGAGCAACCTGATGGAAGCGCCAAAACATCACCATTCCAGGGCTGGGAAGCGGTCACCAGGAACACCGATTTTCACGAACGGCATCAACGGCTTCAGTAGAAAACCGTTTTATTCAAAATCAGATGGTGTTAAGATAAATGAAACATGTATAACAACAGTTTAACAAAATCTGTCGATATTTTCCGCATTCATACAAACGTGCATTAGTGTTGTTTTCCGGTAGTGTACATAAACTGTCATACCAAGCTCCCTTGCATACATGATGGACATCATTAACCAGACAACCCTGCAAACAATCCTCAGCCTTATCTGTACAATGCCGGTCCTAACCGAGGACGGATACACACGTGATAGAGGGAGTGCAGCATCATTCACTGCGAATTTGCACTCAGTGAGCAGCGGCGAAGTAGCGTAGGTCGAAACTCTCTGGCGTTCAATGACTGAGAGGTGAATCATCGCTCAGCACACACTCTCGGCCGCAGGAATTTCGGCCGGAGCCAACTAGGCAATTGTACATCTCAGTGTCGAGACCTTTTGTCCCAACATATCCATGTCGCCGCAGATAATCCGCCGACTTTTCAGCGTGACCAAAAGCTCTGCAGTAAGGATGTATTCCCTTACTTATTCTGTCAGGTTGCAGGTTATCAAAACTTCTTCAAAATTTTCCAACTCAATACTTCTGGGAGAATCCGCTGCTGCCACAATGAGCAGGATTCGAATCTGGCGAGGAAATCGCAATGGATTTTTGGACCATCACCTTAACCACTCGTCCATGACTACCGCGCTCTTAATGTCTGCCCTCGAAGATGAATATATTTCCACTGGATGTGCTCGTTATGTCCTGGGACAATCGTAGATGACGCTGATACCAATTATGCAACGATGCGCCTCAATTACACTTTATGGTCACATCTTCTTCTTCTTGCGTATGGCGTGCACAGCCTAAAGTTGCAGGACAAATTGTTCTATTTGTTCTCATTTGATTGCGCACGCCGGGTTCATTTCATTCGTTGAAACAGGGAGACCACGTGAAGGTTGCAATATTCCACCCCTATGATCACATCAACCTTTCTCTGTAACTTAGGTGCTGAAACCCAGGCAACATTCTAGTTAATCTCCTCTTTACTCTCTCTATTTTATTGACATATTTTCAAAAATTTGGCGACCAAAATTGTACACCATACACCAAAGCCTTGTTTGCCTACAACCCGGGAAAATCAAAATGCAAAGCACACCTTGGTCCGCCATGGCCTACGCGACCTCCAGGTTTTTAAACATTTTAACACCCCTTTGTTCCGTCCACCTCTGCCTAGCATCCTTCTGGCGAATGTCCAGTCCCTTGAGAACAAGACCTCAGTGCGAAGTTCAGATTCCAGTGGGACATTAGATCAGATTCAAGTGGGAATGCAACATCTTCTGTCTGACCGAGACGTGGCTGGTGGTGGATCTGGTAATCTGCCCAACCGAGCCCTTCACTGTTTTCCGTGCGGACCGAATGGAAGTATCCGGGAAATCCAAGGGTGGAGGAGTTTGCTTCATATAACCATAGAACAATTACAGCACGGAAACACGCCATCTCGGCCCTTCTAGTACGTGCCGAACACTTACTCTCATGTAGTCCCATCTACCTGCACGCAGACCATAACCCTCCATTCCTTTCCCGTCCATTTACCTATCCAATTTACTTTTTAATTATAAACTCGAACCTGCCTCCACCACTTCCACTGGAAGCTCATTCCGCACAGCTACCACTCTCTGAGCAAAGTTCCCCCTCATGTTACCCCTAAACTTTTGTCCTGTAATTCTCAAATCATGTCCTCTTCTTTGAATCTGCCCTACTCTCAATGGCAAATGCTTATCCACGTCAACTCTGTCTATCCCTCTCATAATTTTAAAGACCTATCAAGTCCCCCCTTAACCTTCTGCGCTCCAAAGAATAAAGACCAAATTTGTTCAACCGTTCTCTGTAACTTAGGTGCTGAAACCCAGGCAACATTCTAGTAAATCTCCTCTTAACTCTCTCTATTTTATTGACATATTTCCTATAGTTTGGCGACCAAAATTGCACACCATACTCCAGAATTGGCCTCACAAATGGCTTGTACAATTTTAACATTACATCCCAACTTCTATACTCAATGCTCTGATTTAGAAAGGCCAGCACACCAAACATTTTCTTTACCACCCTATCTACATGATATTCCATCTTCAGGGAACTATGCAGAGTTATTCATAGATCCCTCTGTTCATCTGCATTCCGCAATTCGCTACCATTTACCATTCACGTCCCATTTTGATTTGTCCTGCCAAGTAGCACCTCACACTTATCAGCATAAAATTCTATTTGACTTCTTTCAGCCCACTCTTCCAAATGGCCTAAATCTCTCTGTAGACTTTGAAAATCTACTTCATCATGCACAACACCACCTATCTTAGTATCAGCTGAATACTTACTAATTCAATCTTAGTATCATCTGCATACTTACCAATTCATGACCAACAATATCAGGTGCAACCTAAGGAATATAAGGCGCTTTCTCGTCCCTGCTCGCAGAACCTGGAGCGTCTGTGGAATTATCTGCCTCAGAGGGCGGTGAACACTCTGGATGCTTTCTAGAGAGAGCTAGATAGGGCTCTTAAAAGTAGCGGATGTTTGAAATGAGCATTTTGTAATGTGCAAATTGCATTGCGGATGCTCACCTGATATAAGCACACACAAATGTTAAAGTAAACGTGCTTCAATGAATGCTTTTATCTATTTCTTAAATATGTCTTCAATGTAACTGAAATAATTAAAGAAAAGATGAACTCGAAATAAACAATTTATAAGAAGCAGTGTTATTATGCAAAGAATTGAGAGAAGGAAAATAGTTTGTATTGACTGTTTAGTATTGACTACGTTTTTTTGTTTGGACGGGGAGTCCGCCTCCTAGATGGAGCAAGTCTACAAGACCAGGCGGAGAGTAAGTTCAGGATAGAGACATAAGTCCAGGATAGAGACTTGTAATCCAGAAAAGACCCCTGTATAGCCGTGGATGGACCACCTGTAGCCAGACGCCCAGATGGGAGAAACCTGGACAGAGGAGCCAGCCTCCCAGAAGCCAGAAGTAGTCTCCCAGAAGGGTCTTTAAGTGTGAGAGACCTAGACAGAGGAGCCAGTCAGAAGCTGGCAAATGTAATTAAAGTGAAGGGGGAGATGTGATGTCATTGTAATGTACTATATGCAATATACGTAATGTAATATATAATGTAAATGCCAGTGCTCTTTGAGGCATGTCGTGCTGCGCGCTCCGCAGGGCTCCTTGATTCTCTCGAACATGGCGGCGGCCATTATTTTCTCTCTGCTGCTGGGCCCGCTGCTCGGTTCGTCGGATTCGCTCTCGGCCGATCCGCTTTTCTCCCTCGGCCGGTCCGCTTCACTCACGAGGCCGGCTTTTTCACTCTGCCGGTCCGCTCTGCCAGTCTGGTTCGGCCCGCTACCGGGCTGACTCTTCTTCCGGCCGGGCTGACTCAGTTTTCGTCGGTGGTTTCCCCGGACCTCCCGTGGCCTACACGGTACTAGGCCCTCACCCGCCTTCGATGGCGGCTGCACAGCCCTGGAAAACGTTCCAGGTAAGTTGACCTTCCTTTTCCTTTTTCTTTTCTTTGCATGGAGGCTTGAGTCCCTCTATATTATTATTATTTTTGTTTTCCTCTGACAGCATGTAATGTTTCAGGCCACGTAAGGCCCTGTTGTGACTAGCACAAAGACAACACGTCCGCCATCGAGTAAGTTATGTTTAATCTCCAATGACTGAAACTTCCAGAAGGTCACTTGACCTCTGTCACGAACCACAGGTACATTTGCCAGCTTCTGTTTTGGCCGCAAGGGGCACTGCCATTTACATTATATATTACATTACATATATTACATAAAGTACATTGCAATTACATCACATCTCCCCCTTCTTTTTAATTGCATTTGCCAGCTTCTCTTTTGGCCTCAAGGGCACTGGCATTTACATTATATATTACATATAGTGCATTACAAATACATCACAGAGGGGATCATTACAGGATGGATGGGGGGATCAGTGCAGGATTAATGGGGGGTCAGTACAGTGTGGATTCGGAATCAGTACAGGATAAATAGGAGGATCAGTGCAGGATGAATGGAGAGATCATTACAGGATGGATGGGGGATCGGTGCAGGATAAATGGAGGCGTGGTCAGTACAGGATGGATCGGGAGATCAGTGCAGGATGAATGGGTGGAGAACAGTACAGGATGAATGGGGGAGCAGTGCAGGATGGATGGGGAGGGGGTCAGTAGAGGATGAATTGGGGGACAAGTGTCAGATGGATGGGGGGTGGCAGGAGAATCAATGCGAGGTGGATAGGGAGATCAGTGCAGGATGAATAGATGGGTAGGGGGGTAGATAGGGAGGGGATCACAGGGAATGTCACCGAGGACTGAATAGAGGCGGGAATGGGGATCAGTGTGGAATGCGAAGATTCCAGGATATGGAGGGTGGAGGGGGCCGTACAAGCGAGGAACCGAGAAAGGGGAAGGGGCAGAGGAGGTGGAGAGGAAGGAAGGCCAGCTCTCCTCGGACAACACCGGCATTATCCGGTGTTGGGACAGCCTTGGTATCCCTGTCAACCGCCAAGTGCCGCCGTCAAAGGGGGAAGCAGCTAAGATCTTCACGCCACCGCCTCCCCTCCTCCGCCAGGTGCGGAGCAGAGCGGTACAGGTGCTTCAGACTGCAGAAGGGGGTCTCCTCCTTCGTCCCTCCCTCCCTCCTCCAATCCTCGCCGTACGGGAGTGTTGGTTTTGAAAGCAGTTATCGCCGTTGGTGGAGTGGTACGCAGCGATCGCTATGAAGGTGGGCGTGGTGCGGGACGAGGAGGTGGTGCCACCGCTGTCGACCCAAAACGTCACGTATTCATTTTCTCCAGAGATGCTGCCTGACCCACTGAGTTACAGCAGTTTTTTGTGTCTATCTTCGGTGTAACCATTAACTGCATTATCAAGCCTGGCAAACATGACACTGCTTTTAAGTTGTCCGGTTACCAGTGGCCACCTAAAGTCCCGTCGGGCAACATAAAAGCCGTGTCATTTTACCCGCCTAATTTCGAGCCCTGACATCCCAATCGTCGTCGTGGCTATCCCTCGAGGTCGAGGATGATGGTCTACGTCCTGTTGTTTTTATGGACTCTCGGGTGGTTTATGAGTCCAATCCTGGCTTTGAAAGTTATTCGGCAGTCAGGCCAGGTAATTCCAGATGGCAGATCGGGCTTTGGTTGTTGCTGCCTCTCTTTCAATTTTCTTCTCTTTTCTTCTAATTCTTCGCATCTCTTGGCTTCTTGGATGATGGTTCGCCAGAGTTTCCTGTCCTTGGCATTGGTTTCCCAATTGTCGATGTCGATTTCACATTTATTCATGCTGGCTTGTAAGGTGTTTTTGAATCTCTTCTCTTGTCTGTGGGCCGAGCATCGAAAATGTGTCTAGAATTTAACTTTCGTGACCCATGACTGGGAACTACTTGAAATTTTGCACAGATTTAGATAAAATATAATTTGGAAGTCATAACTTGTCAGTGCAAGAAGTTTCACATTAATAAATTAAGCTAATTAGAAAATTAGATCAAAAAAGTAAGCACCGTCTGAAAGAGCTAATAGTCAAATTTAAAATGTAGTCTTTCTTCAACAAAAGCATGGTCTAGCAGAACAAAAGAATAGCTCGGGCCAAGTCTGAATGACATTGTAAATTATATGGAACACAATACGGAGGAGAGGTTGTCTTTTTAATAAAAAAAATTAAGATGGAATCCTGCAGTAATAACATGTGCTTTTTCAAGGCCATAAAGAATCCAAAATTGAAAAAAATAGCTGACGCCCCAGAGATAAGTAATAACTTGTTATTTGATGAGATGATTTGGACCCAGCTTTCCTATATTGTGAGAGGCTACAGAATCTTTCAGTCATGCCATATTCAGACTTGTAGGAGTGTTTTACTGAAAAGAAAAATGTGTACTTGTGCTAACTCGCCTTTGTTCTGTTAGTGGGAGCACGAGAAGCACTGAGCAATATTTGTGTTCATTGTAATCTCGTCACTTCCGTTTGACGAATCAATTAAAGATTGCCATGGTCAACCTTCAACGTTTGTTGCTATCTGCTTTTTCAAAAAAAAACTTTCACATTTGGATGTAGTCGGCAGGGATCTAGCTGGAACCAGCAACAGATGACTGAGTAAGAGGGTGCAGTGTACCTGGAACTGAAGGGGAGAAAACTGAGTTCTAGTCGGACCCTTTTCAATCTGACTTTCCCAAGACGTTCCCGGTAAAAATACTAAGATCCCTCAGCATAAGTTTGGCCTGGTTCCAGACAAGTTCCTTAGAAGAAGACAGTGAAAGTAGGACCACTTGCGTAAAGGATTGTCTTGTGTATTGGAAATGAGTAAAGGATTGGCTTGTGTATCGGAAATGAATAATGGATTGGGCACGGCAGTCTAAAGAGGTGTTGTCACATTTAAAGGATTGGGCACAGCAGCTACATAGTTTTTGTCACTAATTGTGTATTGGAAAGACTGGGTGTCTTGAAAAAAAGTGTATTGAAAAGACAATGAGTCTTGAAAAGACAGTGTTTTGAAACTACATGTGAATTTGCTACCAGAGCGAGTAGCCAGATTGGGCTTTAGACTGCAACGGTTAGTTACAAATAAAGGATTGGGCATAACAGGCTGAAAAAGTTTGTTACAATTTGTGTACTAAGATGTGTACTTAGAAATGATTTGGTGATTAGATAAACCTGGAAATAATTTGGTTATGAGTGATGGAAAGACAGCTGTACAACATATGCGTTATTTGAATCCTCAGAACAACAAGGATTAGAGAATGTTTAAGGAGGAACTTCAGATGCTGGAAAGACGGTAGAAGAGCTCCAGGTCGTGGTGGGCGCAGAACTCATTGAGCTGGGGACGGAGGGGAACAAAGGTAAGGCCTCTGCTGAGGACCGACCGTTCGGTGTCGGAGAGGGGGAGGTCAGGGGGGATGGAGATCACACGGCAGGGATGGGGATTGGGGTCGGAGGAAGGCAGGTGGGTGGACTAAGGCCGAGGCGATGTCTGGTGGGGGATCGTCATGGGGTAGGGGATATGAGGACTGTAGTGTAGGTAGACAGTAGAAGAGCTCCAAGTCGTGGTGGGCGGTGACGAGAGAAGAGCTTCAGGTTGTGGTGGTCGATTATAGAATATTGGTAAGGTTGATTATAGAATGGATCGGGGGGTATTGTTGGGGGAGATGGCTTATCAGGGGAAGGCAGCAGCAGCCAAATTCATGGCTCCGTGGGTGGCTTTGCAGCACAGGAGGGGAGAAAAAGAGTGGAAGGGCTATAGTAATAGGGGATTCAATTGTAAGGGGAATTGATAGGCACTTCTGCGGCCGCAAACGAGACTCCAGGATGTGAAACACTAAGGGGCAGAAAACGCTAGTGGGAGATGCGTACAGCCCACCTGACAGTAGTAGTGGAGTTGGGGATTGCATCAAACAGGAAGTTAGAAATACGTGCAAAGGTAAAACAGTTATAACGGGTGACTTTAATCTACATATATATTGGGTGAGTCAAATTGGCTGGGGTGCTGTGGAAGAGGATTTCTTGGCGGGATAGTATTCGGGATAGTTTTCTAAACCAACATGTAGAGGAACCAACGATAGGGCAGGCTATTCTAGACTGGGTATTGAGTAATGGGGACGGGTTTGTTAGCAGTCTTGTTGTGCGTGTCCCCTTGGGCAAGAGTGAGTATAATATGGTTGAGTTCTTCATTTGGATTGAGAGTGACATTGTTAATTCATAAACAAGGGTTCTGAACTTAAAGAAAGGTAACTTTGAGGGTATGAAACGTGAATTGGCCAAGATAGACTGGTAATTGATTCTTAAAGGGGTGACGGTGGATATGCAATGGAGGCATTTAAAGACTGCATGGATGAACTACAACAATTGTTCATCCCAGTTTCGCAAAAGAATAAATCAGGAAAGGTAGTGCATCCGTGGACAACAAGGGATAGTATCAAAACAAAGATGAAACATACAAATTAGTCAGAAAAGGCAGCCTACCAGAGGATTTGGAAAACGTTAGTAGTCCAGGGTGTCCAGCAGAGGAGGACAAAACGCTTCATTAGGAAAGGCAAAATAGATTATGAAAGAAAACTGGCAGGGAACACAAAAATTGACTGCTAAAGTTTTTATAGATATGTGAAGAGAAAAATATTAGTTAAAGCAAATGTAGGTCCCTTGCAGTCAGAGACAGGTGGATTGATCATGGGGAACAAGGACATGGCAGACCAATTGAATAACTGCTTTGGTTCTGTCTTCACTAAGGAAGACATAAATAATCTGCCGGAAATAGCAGGGGACCGGGGTCAAATGACAGGGATCCAAATTAGCGGTTGCCCTTGTGCCAATGACCACTCAAAGTGCCGGGGGGTTACCTAAACGGCGAGTCACGTTGCCCGGCTAGGCATGCAATACTGGTTTATATCGATAGACACAAAAAACTGGAGTAACTCAGCGGGTCGGGCAGCATCTCTGGAGAATAGGAACGTGACGTTTCGTGTCGGCGGCGGCTGCTGCGCGGCAAAGATACTAGGAGCGGGATGACGAAGGGTCGGAGCGAATGAGGGGCCCCACACAGCGGCAATAGCGGCAACAGCGGCCGCGACAGTGGCTCCACTGCCTCCTCCTCCCGCACCACGCCCGGCGGAAGGATGTCACCTACTCCCCTCCTCCCGGCCTCGGCGTGTAAGAGGGGTTGTTTTGAAAGCGCCGTTGGCGGATTTGCAAGCAGCGGCCACTATCGCCCTGAGAATGGCCGCTGCTTGCCATTCCACCAATTGAGCTTTCAAAACAACCCCTCTCGCACGCCTCGGCTGGGCGGAGGGAGAGGGAGAGGAGAGGGAGAGGGAGAGGGAGAGGGAGAGGGAGAGGGAAAGGGAGAGGGAGAGGGAGAGGGCGAGGGCGAGGGAGAGGGAGAGGGAGAGTAAGGCATCCTTCCGCCGTCTGAAGCAGCTGCACCAAAGATCCTATAGCTATATGATCTTTGAGCTGCACCGCTGGGCCCCGCACCTTGCTGTCGGCTGGCGGAGGAGGGGAGGCGGTGGCGAGGAGATCCCAACCCCCACCGTCTTTGGCGGCTGCACTTTGGCGTTGATCAGGGACGGCCAAGGCAGCGGGCGATGTTGTCCTATGAGCGCTGACCTTCCTTCCTCCCCACCTCCTCTTCCCCTCCCTCTCTCTCTCTCTCTCTCTCTTTCTCTCTCTCTCTCTCTCTCTCTCTCTCTTGTACGCCCCCCTTCTCCCCTCTTATCCTGGAACGTTCCTCTCCTTCCCGCACTGATCCCCATTCCCTTCTCTATTCAGTCCGCACTGACATCCCCTGTGCTTCCCTCCCCATCTACCCCACCACCACCCCCCCCCCCCAATCTATTAATCACCCTACCCACCTCGCATTTATTCTCCTGCTCCCCCCCCCATCCATCCTACACTGGTCCCACAATTCATCCTGTACTGACCCTCCTTCACAGCCAACGTGCACTCCTCCTTCCATTCATCCCGTACTGACCCACCCCAAATTTACCCTGGATAAATCCCCGATCCATCATGTAGTGATCTACCCTTTCATCCTGTACTGATCCCCTCATGCATCCTGTACTGTTCCCCTCATTCATCCCGTACTGATCCACATTCATCCTATACTGATCCCCTCATTTATCCTGTAGCAAACCTCCATTCATCCTGCACAGACCCTCCGATCCACACTGTATTGACCCCCATTCATCCTGCACTGATCCCCCCTATTGAAGAAGAACGAGGGGAACAGTCTGAAGGAGGGTCTCGACCCGAAACGTTGCCTATTTCCTTCGCTCCATAGATGCTACCTCACCCACTGAGTTTCTCAAGCATTTTTGTCTACCCCATTCATCCTGTACTGACCCCACATTCATCCTGTACTGATCTCCCCATCCATCCCGTACTGAACACCCCATTCAACACCACTGACATCCCCCGTGCTCTCCCCTCACAATTTTGCATACTCCAACCAACACAAACTAATTCACCTGCCTCAATCCATCCATTCGCGCACGCGATTGCCTTTCTCTCAACCAACACACCCCCCCTCCCTCCCCTGGCCACCTACCCACTCCCGCATTGATTCACCACAACCCCCCCCCCACCCCCTCCCTGACCCTATTGTGCAATCAAATGTGTTTTCATTCCCAATGTTATTATTTCTTTTGAAAACTTTAAACATATTACCAAAAGAACATTTGCTGCAGTTACGTCATTTGGCCATCTCTTGTCAGTCAGTGTAATGTGTAACCTGTCTGATGGGTATAGTCGGTTTTAACAGCTATTATCATAAAACGCCTTTAGAAATTTTTTTACCTTTTGCAACCAGTGTATTTCGTTATGGATAAATTATGTGGGAGGCGAGGGTCTTTCTGTACCAATAGGGAACCTTGCTAAGGTCATGTCATTATAATTTTCTGTCCTTCACAGAGAAGATGCTTGCATCAATCTGTAGTGTGCATGGTTTAGCAAAATATTAGTTACCAGGGTCAGGATTTATTGACACAGGGTGATCTTATGCTGATTTATACAACCACGTTATTGTTTGGAAGTGGAAATAACTAATAGAAATAGCTTTAATTTCAATGTGTAAAAGGAGTTGAGATACTGTATTATAATTTTGCTGCATGTCGCTTGAGCCGTTGAGCCGCTCTCAAACAGTCCGTTGGGCTTTTGACAAATGTCAATGGCCACATCTCAGGAGTTTAAACTCTTTGATCACTTTACCCTAATCTTCATACTTGACCACTGCTCTGATTTATAAGTGGTCACAACCTGTGTGAAACTAATTTAATGCTGAATGGTTGAATCGGTAGACATCTGTTTCAGAGAATCCCCACAACACACAGAAGCAATGTTACAAAATTTTGAGATTTTAAAAATCAAGCCTGCTATATGATCCCCCATCAGATTTAATGCATATACGAAGTTTTATTTTGATATTACTAATTACTATTCATTATCTTACAATATTATAAGATAATATGGCCATTTTTCATATCGAGCGAAATTAACTTGTTTGCCTATATATGCCTTTTCTTATTGTATACTCATAACACAATAAGGTTGTGTATCGAGGACAGTCTATAAAGCCCTTGCTTTCTTAATAAATTATAAGAAAACTGAATGGAAATTGTCAGTATTGTAGATTGATGCATTCTGAAAACAAATATGATAACAATCGTACTTGGATGACCGAATTTTAATTATATAAATGAGTCGTGCACCCAATTGTTGATAATTTACATAAAAGTCAACTTAATAGATCTAAACATATATCCATTTCTTATAGAATATATTACTCAACTTGTTTTTTAAAAGCATATGTGTCAAATAACAACTCACACTAGAACTCATCCTTTAGGAACTTGATTTTTATGTAATTTAATTTATAGGCACAAATTGAAGAAATGCTGTGTTTTAATGCTGTAAATTAATGGCACAATTTAAATCAGCTTTGCGTGTGGGATATTCTGGTCGTGATGGATTGGGAACGTTGCGGTTTGCGGTGAATATAAATCCATATCGGCAGGAATAATTCTGCTGGTTTCTTATTGGGGAATAAATCACCATTTCGCAATATTTAATGTTCCAATAAGGTCATCTATGCAAACAAGTTTTTATGTTTAAAATTAATACAATATGTTATATGAAAAAATAAACAGATTTCACTTACTCTCACCTAACGTAAAATCCGTCCCCGTTTGTCGGCGTTCACGGCATGTTGAAGTAATTTTTATTTTACTGCAGCGAGAAAATGTCGGTGCGATTTAAAAATAAAAATAACTTTACCGGCAGTCTCTCGGAACGGAATATCTTTAGGAAAATCTCGCACTTCCGAGAATATAAAGCTCACGGTCCGGCGATTGGCAAGGGAAAAAAGAGGAAAAAGAAAAGGAAAATGAAAAAAAATTAGAGGGAAGTAGATTAGAGAAGTAAAAGATAACGACGAAGAAAAAAATGGAAAAGGCCAAAGAGTAGAATAGAAGAAAAAAACTTCCGCAGGCATTTAAACCCCAGCTCCCCACCCACCCCAACACCCTCTTGAAAGGCGTCCAAAATTCACTCGCTCAAGTTCAATGGACAGACTGCCAGCACCACTAAAGGTAAGTTTTGAAACTATACTACCACAACCGATGTTTGGCAAAAGTATTTCATTATTTGAAAGTCATAATTCATTTCAACGGGTATTCTTTCTACTCTCCAATATTCTTGTCTGGCTCGCCCTCAAATGAATTCCGAAATATCCTTTTTCGGACATAAAATCATAAACTACGTGGACTATGTGTGTGTATCGCTTTAGGGGGTGTGCATGTATGGTCATGGGTCACAGCGGTTTGACGCACTGAGCCGTAGCGTAATCTTCCTGGGATTATATTATTAAATGCAAGAAATACGTACTTTCCTACCTGTTTAATAAAAAAAAACTGCCAAAATGTTGTATTTTGCGCTGTTGTAAAAATTATGGAAGTCGAGGTAAGAGTGAGAGGACATGTTACCCAACTTCTGAATTCAAAAAGTGAAGCAATAATGACGTTAAAAGAGGAGCGAGAAGCCTGATGGGATCAAAAACAGCTAAATGCTTGACGGACATTGGTGGTGTAGATTTCGGATTTGGAAAATATTGTGAATTATCACGTTTTTTGTTCACTGCATTTCATCACAGTAAGGCATTATTTGTGATTTTCATGGATTCCTTTGGTGTCTAAAAGTCTCAGATGATGATAATTCTGGCAGTTAATTTTGCTTCAGAGGGTTTTTCTTTTTGTTATAAAAACCTACTGAGAACCATGGGCGATTTTACAGCCAGATTTATCACTTCTGAAACGTTTTAGATGCAAAGGAATCAAGAAAAAAAAATACTAATTATGACTTAGTTGATAAAATGCAGTGAGGCACCGGCAAATTTCGCAAAGCACTCTATGCTCGTTGCTTGTCACTTCAGCTCTCACCTTCTATCTCCCCGTCAAATCTTCTCACTCTTTTGGGAATTCTGATGTTGGCTAATGTCTCTCATCGCTTTATTTCGATTTCCATAATTATTTACAGCGCGCATAAAAAGAGGACAATGTCACGGGCTGGTTTTTCGGCCCTTGCTACGCTGAGAGGGATAAAACTCAATGTAAGGCTTATCCATGCAGTTAGTAATATCAAGAGTGACTCCACTTGGCGATAGCGTACATAGCAAAGGCACGGGTCGTGGGTCGTGGGGGCGTGACCCGACTGCCGTGAAACCTCCCTAGACTGTGAAGTAAGTAATGTACTAAATCAAGCTACTGATTGTGACCATTCACCGAGTAACTCAGTGGCTCTGAAGGCCTGGTCTTGATGTAATTATGTGTAAGGAGAAAACACATTTCTAATAAGGACCCTCTCTCTCCTGTTACAATCTCTCCGCCAACCAATATTTACATTGTTGTTTATATTTGACTTTAAAACACCTCCAGAGACAACTTAAACTATGAACGGGATCCCACTACTGGCCTCCTTTCTTACCATCTCCACCCTTTCGGCTTTCCATAGAGAGACCGTTCTTCTGAAACTCCTGGTCAAACTTATGACCTTCCCGCACAACAATATCACCCTAAACCCCCACGGTTCCTTTTTTCCCTGTGCAACTGCAGTTGATGCAACTCCTGTCACGCATTATTCCTCCACCCTGCTTTATCGGTCGCGCATCCAAGGACCCAAACAGGTCTTCCATTCCCGAGATTGACATTTTCATAGTCTTTTACTAGCCTCCACATTTGTCATCTGTAGTGAAGGCTTGGTTGCCATAGTATGGTGATGTACAACTCACTCATATTCATACTTTTAGTAGTTCAATATTATACCACTCAAATTGGTATGAAACATTGTCCTCTCAGTAACTTAGATATATACATTTGACTTTCCACTCATCTCCATCGTCCCTTCTCCCACTTCCAGCCCTCGCCACAGTCTCACTGTCTCAGGACATCGTCTGAAGAAGAGTATCGATACGAAACACCACCTATTACATCTCTCCAGTGATGCTGCCTGACCCGCTGAGTATATAAGCATTTTGTGTTCGTTTCGATTTAAACCAGAGTTGCAGTTTTTTCTGCACAAGGCAATGAATTATCGTTTTTAATTGCTAAAAATGGTCTACCGAGATGTAACTAGTTTGAATGCATGACAAGTAAAACTTTGCAGAATACAATGGGGACATAATTGTAGCTTGCCAAATCACTCTGTTTATTCAATAATTCTTTCGGGGACAGTTGATTCAAAGGCTGGGCTAACACTACCAGGCGGTAGAAGGGTTTCGACCCGAAACGTCACCCCTTCCTTCTTCCAGTGTTGTTGGCCTGTCCCGCTTGAGTTACTCCAGGTTTTTGTGTCTATCCTTGGTTTTAAAAGCAACATCTGCAGTTCCTTCTTTAACCTTTTAATGTGTTGAGGGCTGGACTTCTCTGAAGGCACCCCTTAATAAAAATACCCCAATTATTGACAGGCATGCAAATTTCCCCATTGGCCAAGTGTGATGGGAGAAGAGAAGGAACTGCAGACGCTGTTTTATACCAATGATTACCCTTGGGGTTCTGACCGAGACGTCACCTTTTCCTCTCCCCAGAGATGCAGCCTGACCTGCTGGGTTACTCCAGCATTTTGTTTCTATTCCCATGACCATTCTTCATCTGCCAAGTGACAAATCAGTCTGGTCTGGATATTCTTTCATCTCTATTAAAGCAGTGTGAAATATCCTTCAGCTGTAGTTCTCGTGTGTGTAAGTTCAATGAACACCCAATTGTCTTAGTAGACACTCTGCTGTTTGCAAAGCTGCCCTTTAAATTCCAAAATAATTATCGTTTCCGATGTACATGAAAACAAACATTATGAATTTTGGTTCATGTTTGGAATTAATGGCTGCTGCTCGACATAAACCAAAAACCTGTGATGCAATAAAAACAGGTTTTGAGGATTGGGATTAATGGGGAAATAGGAGGCGGAAAATAGCATTCTGGGTTACAAACAACTGTCTTTACTACAGCAAAATACAGTAGAATACCAATAAGAGCACAAACCTCACGCTTCTGTACATCATTGTCTGCTGTCCGCGACGGCTGGTGTGTAGAACTCGAGAGTCCTGGCACGGGGAAACATCACGGTCATCAGTGAAATCTCTCTCTCTCTCTCTCTCTCTCTCTCTCTCTCTCTCTCTCTCTCTCTCTCCTCCTCTCTCCCTCTCTCTCTCTCTCTCTCTCTCTCTCTTCTCTCCTCTCTCTCTCTTCTCTCTCTCTCTCCTCTTCTCTCTCCTCTATCTCTCCTCCTCTCTGGCTTCTCTCATCCCCGAAGTGAAGTTCCTGTCAGCTCATTCGAAGCATGCACTTATATCTTCAAAAAGCCTGCCATTCTACCCTAATATACATACAGAAGTTTGCTACGTTTATAAAATTAACTGTTCTTCTTGGTCAAAACACAAGGTTAAATCAAGAACTGAGCAAGTCTTGAATGAAAAGTTTATCTTATCTTTTCAGAGAAGACAATCCAAGTCTATCCAGCCTGTCCCTGTAGCGGAAGCCCATTAATCCATTCTGGTAAACGTCCTCTGCACCCTCTCAGAGATTTGGGGGATAAACTGGAAAAGCTGCCACACTTCTGGTCCTAGGTGAGGTCCCGTCATCACACTCACAGTGTGCACACACACTCAAAAATCCCGCACCACTTCCCCAACCCACCCCAACTATCCTTTGTTAGACTAGGTGTGGAACAGGGGTTATTTAGTTGAGCTACATGGGTGGCATTTTATGAGCGGCGTGGTGGCATAGTGGTAGAGCTACTGGTTTACAGTGCCAGTGACCCGGGTTGATTCCTGCTCCTGGTTGTTGTTGCTTTGGGTTGGGATGTTGATTGTATGAGGATGGTATACAGTTAATGGGGGAAGACCTTAACAGCTGGATGTGCAGCAGAGGGAACTTGGAGTCATGTTCTAATGAATGAATGAATACTTTGTCACATGTGACAAATCGCAGTGAAAATCTTTGTTATCACTGTTCGCACTTGTTAACAGCCAGTAGTTAACAAGTAGTTATACAATGTGTCATCAATGCATCGATATAAAATTCACTGGAATCCCGTGAATTTTATTCAAAGGAACGCGGCATCATTAATACTTGGTCAAAACACGATTACACTTAATGAGGAATGTAGATCGATGTATTGATGACACATTGAGAATTTCTGAAAACTCACTTCCTGATTGAGGGTTCCGGACCGCCAGCACAGGCTTCTTCTTGGTGTGCAGGTAAATTCATTCACCTACGGGCCCACGTTGTATTTTTCGCTCTCTCCCTCACTCCCTCACTCTCTCTCGCACGAGCTCTCTCTCTCCCGCTCCCCACCTCTCCTTTCTCTCGCTCTTTCATTTTCCCTCTCTCTCCACCATAGAGAGATAGTATCACGGATTCCAGAATCATTTGACGTTTTGCGGTGATGGCTGCATCTGCAGTTCCTTTCTATTGGGTGGGAATGGGGGGTCCTGGCCTGTGGCGGCTCCCGGACCATTCCCACCGCGGGTGCACCTTGCCCGCTGAGTTCCTCCAGCACTCTGTGTTTTTTGTTAGGCTCTGGAGTTGAAGGTTGGCAAAGGTGGCTGTGATGGCACAACGGGACGGGCAGCGGCTCTGGGGAGAGGGTTGCATTTCTTGTCGAGACCGTTCTTCAGACAATCACAAGTACTCTCACCGACGAGAGTTCAGTTCCGTTTAAAGAAGGATCTTCTCTCCAGAGTCGCTGAGCTGCCTGTCCTGCTGAGTTACTCCAGCAGTCTATCTTCAATTTTAGAGTTAAATAAAATTTATTATGGGGGGCTGAGGGTTAGTTGTTCGCCAAGAAAGATAGATCAAGAACGGTGTTGATGTATTGAGGGATAGCCAAGTCTATCCCTCATTGCTAGCAGCTAATGGGAAGCGGCTGTAAAGTGGGAAGCGGCTGTAAAAGGACAGTGCCGCTGGGGGGGCGGGGGGCGTAGAGTTCCTTTCACAGCGTGTGGGGAATCTTTCCAGGGTAAAGTTGCGGGGAGCGCAGGAGCGTTGAAAAGGAGGGAGTCCGGGATCATGCCAGAATCCAGCTCAAGAGCGGGTCAGCAGGCGATGGATAACAGGACAGCGGGCGGTGGAGCTTACTCCAAATGTCAGTGCGAGTAACCTCAATTGGTCCCTTGTTCGCACTGACACAGGACTAAGCTCCACTGCCCACTGTCCTGGTATCTATCACCCGCTGACCCACTCTGCTCGACGATCTTTGTGCTTGAGCTGATCCCCTCACTGTTCTGACAGAGAGCACTGCCAGTGGTGAGCGGGCGTGCAGAAGGCGCTGAAGTCCCGGCGGCCGCTCGTAGCCACGCGAGCTGCTTCCCTCCCCGGCCACAATGCGATGGCTCTGCGCCCGGAGTCCTGTGAATGAGTGGGCTACTGGCATGATCGCCAACCCCCTCCTTCACAATGCTGCTTCCTTCCCTGCAACCTTACACCTGGTCAGAGTCCCCACACGCTGAACAAGGAACTCTCCCTTTGAACTAGTATTTTCATTCAATATGATCACAACTGATTCAACTTGTCCCGGTGTGCACCCGGTTTTTTTTTCCACGAACTCTCCACCTGTCGTCACCCTCTACCCTCCCACCATTCAGTAATCAGAAATAAGTAGATTTGGATGCCTTGGGCAAATTTATTTGTTACTTTCTTTATTTTTATTTTTTTTATTTTTACGGAGAGGAGAACAATTTAAGATGTTTTCAATGCCGACTGGCTGCCTACCCTGCGTAATTACTCACGACACATGCCTGAATATGACTCATTTAATTATATATTTCTATTTCTATGAAAATTGTTCCCAATTGGGCCCCGCACCTCCTAATGCCGGCACTTTTTACGGATTTACGCTGGTCCTCACACTGGCCATGGAGGAGGCCCAGCAGAGAAAGGTTGGATTCGGAATGGAAGGGGGAACTGAACTGCTGAGCCTCCAGGGGATCAGGTAGGTTAAAGCGAACCGAGTGGAGGTGTTGGACGAAGCAATCGCCAAGCCTATGCTTGGTCTCACCGATGTAGAACAGCTGACACCTAGAGCAGCAGATGCAATAGACGTGGTTGGAGGAGGTGCAGTTGAACATCTGCCGCTCCTAGAACGACTGCTTGAGTCCTTGAATGGAGTCAAGGGGAGAGGTGAAGCGACAAGTCTAGCACTTCCTGCGGTTGCAAGGGAAAGTGCCAGGAGAGGGAGTGGTTTTGGTTGGAAGAGACCAATTGACCAGGGAGTTAAGGAGGGAGTGGTCTTTGTGGAAAGCAGACAGGGGAGGAGATGGGAAGATATGGCCGGTGGTGGGATCCCTTTGAAGGCGGCGAAAATTCCTGATGATTATTTGTTGCATGTGACGGCTGGTAGGGAGGAAGATGAGGACAAGGGGGACTGACCTTGTTACGAGAGTGGGGATGGGGAGTGGGAGCAAAGTTACGGGGTATAGATGAGACCCTAGTGAGAGCCTCATCTATAGTAGAAGAGGGGAACCCCCGTTCCCTGAAGAATGAGGACACCTCCGATGCCCTGGTGTGGAACACCTCATCAGATGTGCAGACGTGGCGCAGGCGGAGGAATTGGGAGTTGGTGATGGAGTCCTTACAGGAAGCAAGGTGGGAAGAAGTGTAGTCCAGATAGCCATGGGAGGCAGTGGGTTTATAGTGGATGTCGGTCAGTGTCAGTTTCACCTGCGATGGAGACAGTGAGGTCTAGAAATGATATGGAAATATCGGAAATCATCCAGGTGTATTTGAGCGACGGTTGGATGTTAGTGGTGAAATGGATGAAGTCAGTGAGTTGTGTGTGGGTGCAGGAGGTAGCACCAATACAGTCGTCGATGTAGTGGAGGTAGAGTGTCGGGATAGGGCCCCAGTACGCCTTGAACATAGATTGTTCAACGTACCCTACAAAGAGGCAGGTATAGCTTGGGCCCATGCTCGTGCGCATAGCTACGCTTTGTATTTGGAGGAAATTGGAGGAGTCAAACGAAAAGTTGTTGAGGGTAAGGAGCAGCTCCGCTAGGCGGAGCGTATCAGTAGACCGGGATTGGTTGGTTATGCGGTCGAGGAAGAAACGGAGGGCTTTACATTACCCTCCCTCTCATCAGTCTGAAGTAGGGTCTCGACCCGAAACATTGCCTATTTCCTTCGCTCCAAAGCTGCTGCCTCACCTGCTGAGTTTCTCCGGCATTTTTGTCTACCTTAAATTTTCCAGCATGTGCAGTTCCTTCTCAAACATGTTGTCTATTCCACTGCGAAATCTCCTCAAGCTATGCCTATTTTGAAAAAGTTCTCCTCCACTTTCTGAAGACGGTTTAACAATCTCCTCTCTCACTGCCCCCCACCTGTGATTCCCTGATCCCTCCAACTCCACATCTTAATCCAGACCCGGTACACAGCCACGTTTGCTTTCTCGGGATTTGCCATCTTGTACATCATGGGTTCCAGCTCCAGTTCCCTACCTCCCAGTTCAGACACAACCAGGACTATATCTACTGACTGGCTATCTGCCGCCATACACGGCAGTTCTCCTTCCGTGCTCTGAGATCTACCCTGACTGCGATGTGCCAGCATCAGCAGGACCTCGCTTTGTCTCTCCCGAAATTTCGGGCCTCACTCACCCAGACCCGCAACGAACCCGAACTTTACTTCGTCCTGCAGCAGATCCACGTCTTCAATCAACAATTCCGGGCCCATCTGGACCCCACCAAGGTCTTGCCCTTTCCCCACAAACCGCATGACTCCAGCTCCTCCACACCCACACAATTGTCCTCATACCCCTTCCTCCCTGACCACCCACCAACCCCCCCCCCCCCACCAGACATCGCCTCGGCCTCAGTCCACACACCAGCATTCCTCCGGCCCCAACCCCATTCTTTCCGTGTGTTCACCATCCCCCTGACCTCCCCCTCCCTGATACTGAATGGTCTGCCCTCAGCAAAGGCTTCACCTTTGTTGCCCTCCGTCCCCAGCTCAATGAGTTCTGCTTCCGCCATGATGCGGAGCTCTTCTTCCGTCGCCACCGCATCAAAGCGTTCTTCCAGGGGAACGAGCACTCGCCCGCCAGTGATGACCCCTTCACCCATCTCCAACGGACCCCCTCCTCTTGGACACCCCCTCATGGCCATCTACCGGCTTTAGACGTTTTTATTTTAAATTGCCGGTGGAACATCAACTGCCTCAACTTCTCCACTCTCCTTTCTCATTCTAACATCTCCCCCCTGAGCGTTCAGCCCTCCACTCACTCTGCAACAACCCAGACTGGGTGATCAAACAGGCCGTCAACAGGGGTGCCGTGGTAGTTGAAAAGAGTACAAGCATACACAGATGAATCTTTACTACTACTTTATTAAACGTACACACACATCATTGCCCTAGTTCACGTGGTCTGTCACGGACACTAGAGAGAGAGCTTAGGGTGGGAAGGTCACAATTATACTGGCTTGTGGGGGAGTGGTTAGCAAGGGCTTCGTCAATACTATTAAACGTGTACACACATATCATCTAAAGTAGTCTGGCGCGCTGATCTCTACAAGGCTGAGGCCACACGCCAACTCTCAGACTCCTCCTCCTACTTATTATTGGACCATAACCCCACAGACGAGCACAAGGCCACTATCTCTAGCTCTATCACTGACTTCATCACTTCCGGCTACCTGCCCTCCCAAGCCTTTAACCTCATCGTTCCCCAGCCCCGCAAGACCGGATTTTAACTTTTCCCCAAATTCCTCAAACCTGACAGTCCTGGAAACCCATTGTTTCTCTCTGTTCATGTCCTAGCGAACTGATTTCCACGTACCTCGACTCCGTCTTATCCCCCCTGGTTAAAAACCTCTCTACCTATGTTCAAGACACCTCACACACTCTCCGTCTATCTCAGGACTTCCGTTTTCTAAGCCCCCGTTCCCTCATCTTCACTATGGATGTCCAGTCACTCTACAGCCCCATCCCATCACCAGGAGGGTCTTAAAGCCGTCCGTTTCTTCCTCGACCACAGAACCAACCAATCCCCGTCTACGATATTCTCCTCCGCCTATCAGAGCTGGTATTTACACATAACAACTTTTCATTTGAGTCCTCCGATTTCCTCCGAATACAAGGCGTAGCTATGGGCACGCGCTTGGGTCATAGCTACGCCTGCCTCTTTGCAGGGTACGTCGAACAATCTTTTTTCGAGGTGCACCCGGGCCCTATCCCCAAACTCAACCTCCGCTACATCCACGATTGCATTGGTGCTACCTCCTCCATCCACACACAACTCACTGATCCATTGATGAACTCAACTTCATCCATTTCACCACTAACTTTGATCTAGCACTCAAATACAACGAACATTTCTGACATTTCCCTAACATTTCTAGACCTCACTATCTCCATCGCAGGTGAGATTCTACTGACCGACATCTACTACACACCCACAGACGCCCATGGCTATCTGGACTACACTTCTGCCCACCCTGCTTCCTGTAAGGACTCCATCCCCTACTCCCAATTCCTCCGTCTACTCTGCATCTGCACCTAGGATGAGATGTCCCATCAGAGATGTCCTAATTCTTCAGGGAACGGGGGTTCCCCTCTTCCACTATAGATGAGGCTCTCTCCAGGGTCTTTTCTATACCCCGTAATTCTGCCCTCACTCCCCATCTCCCCACTTGTAACAAGGGCAGAGTGCCCCTTGTCCTCACCTTCCACCCTACCAGCCGTCACATACAACATATAATCCTACAATATTTTCGCCACCTCTAATCGGATCCCACCGCCGGCCACAACTTCCCATCTCCTACCTTGTCTACTTTCCGCAGAGACTGCTCCCTCCGTAACTCATAGAAACATAGAAACATAGAAATTAGGTGCAGGAGTAGGCCATTCAGCCCTTCGAGCCTGCACCGCCATTCAATATGATCATGGCTGATCATCCAACTCAGTATCCCGTACCTGCCTTCTCTCCATACCCTCTGATCCCCTTAGCCACAAGGGCCACATCCAACTCACTCTTAAATATAGCTATTTCCTTCGTTCCATAACTCCCTGGTCAATTGGTCCCTTCCCACCCAAACCACCCCTTCGCCTGGCACTTTCCCTTGCAACCGCAGGAATTGCTACATTATCGCTTTACCTGCGCCCTTGACTCCATTGAATGGCCAAGCAGTCTTTTCAGGAGAGGCAGAGGTTCACCTGCACCTCATCCAACCTCATATATACTGCATCCGCCACCCTAGGTGTCAGCTGCTCTACATCGGTAAAACCAAGTATAGGCTTGGCGATCGCTTCGCCCAACACTTCCGCTCGGTCCGCATTAACCAACCTGATCTCCCGTGGCTCAGCACTTCAACTCCCACTCCCATTCCGAATCCAACCTTTCTGTCTTGGGCCTCCTCCACGGCCAGAGTAAGACCACCGTAAATTGGAGGAGCAGTACCTCATATTTCGCTTGGACAGTTTACAACCCAGCAGTATGAACCTTCACTTCACTAATTTCAGGTATTCCCTGCTTTCTCCTCCCCATCTCAGCTCTCGCTTAGCCCATTGTCTCCGCCTCCTCCTTTCTTCTTCCTGCCCCCGCACCGTCACATCAGTCTGAAGAAGGGTCTCGACCCGAAAAGTTGCCTATTTCCTTCGTTCCATAAAATCTATCTCACCGGTTGTGGTTCGCCAGCATTTTGTCGACTTCCGATTCTCCAGCATTTGTAGTTCTGTCTTAAACAGTTGTTTGTAGCCCATAATGTTATTTCCCTATTCATTAATCCAAATCCTCGAAATCAGTTTTATTGCATCACAGGTTGTAAGTTTACTTTGGAGCAACAGCCATTCATTCCAAACAAGAAACAAAATTCAGATGTTTTGTGCTCATGTACATTGTAAACTATAATCATTTTGGAATTTAAAGGACAGCTTCGCAAAAGGGCAGTGTGACTACTGAGACAACTGGATGTTTATTAACCCACAAAAAACCCAAAATCTTCAGCTGAAGATATTTCACACTGCTGTAATAGAGATGAAGGAATATTTTGGCGGTCTCACTGATTTGTAATTTGGCACATCAAGAATGGTCATGGGGATAGAATCAAAATACTGAAGTAACCCAGCAGGACAGGCAGCATCTCTGGAGGAAAGGAATAGGTGAAGTCACAGGTCAGAACCCCGGGGCTATCATTGGTATAAACCAGCATCTGCAGTTCCATCCTGCACACATGGCCATGGGGATATTTGTATGCCTGTCAATAATTTGGTTATTTGTGTACTCTGAGTAACCCTCTGTGTATTCTGAGTCAGCCGTTACAACAGTAATGTTGTAAGAGGGAATTGCAGATGCTGATTTACGCCAAGGAGAGACACAAAATGCTGGAGTGCTCAACGGGTCAGGCAGCATCTCTGGAGAGAGGTGATAGGTGACATTTCGGGTCGAGACCCTTCTTCAGACTGATGTCAGGGGAGGGGGCGGGACAAAGAGAGAATATATTTGGAGACAGTAAGGCTGGTGGGAGAACTGGGAAGAGGGAGGGGATGGAGAGGGAGAGCAAGAGCCATCTGAAGTTAGAGAAGTCATTGTTCATACCATCGGGGTGTAAACTACTCAAGCGATATATGAGGTGCTGTTCCTCCAATTTGCGCTGGGCCTCACTCTCACAAGGGTGGAGGCCCAGGACAGAATCGTCAGATTGGGAATGGAAGACTGTTTCGGTCCTTGGATAGAGGGGGGAGGTGAAGGGATATGAATTGCATCTCCTGCGGTTGCAGGGGAAAGTATCTTGGAGGGGGTGGTCTGGGTGGGAAGGGACGTGTTGACCAGGGTGTTTCAGAAGGAACAGTCTCTGCGGGAAGCAGAAAGGGTTGGAGATGCGAAGATGTAGCCAGTAGTGGGATCTCGTTCATTGTTTATTGTTGTCTCTGTGTTTAAAGCCAATATAAACTCAATGTACTTTGAGTTCGGAGACTCTACCGAGAGGGTCTTTATTAGAATGTGTTTCCCGTGACTTTTACATCAACAAGCTTCAGCCACTGAGTGATGCCGTTCAAATGTCACAACAGTAGCCGATTAGTTAAAATTTATTCAGCAGTATTTGAAAGTTTTTATTTTCCAAAATGGATATTTGATTCATTTGAGGGGCAGCAAGAACATTGGAGAGGTGAAATATACTGTTGCGGTTTTAAGACTGAAATTTTGATAAGATTACACAGACACGGAGAATTCTTCAAGAAGACGAAAACCTTTAATTGCAAATATCAGCTTGGAACATTCAGAGACGACACCACCTGTCCGTTCTCTATTTGCTCTCCGATATACAGAAACAGGCCCACTTTCTATTACAGTTTCTAGCCCTATCTCTGCTACATTATTTTCCATGCTGTACACTTTTCGGATCAATCTATCTTCAATTCTAATATTCTCTGTCTCGCCACCATTAACTTCCGACCTTGGCTATGATAATCTTATTAAACTTTACATTTCCACTCATATCTCCCCATCATTCGCCAACCTTAAATTTCAAACTGTTGCTTCAGCCATGTCTACTGCCACTATGATGTTTCCGCTAAAGCCAAGGTTACACAGGTTACACACACCATATTATGTTGTTACATATTAGTTTATAAGTTTACATACAAAGATACAAATGGGTTTATTAAGAATACAAAGGTGCAAAAGTAAAAATAGGTATCTTGCTTAGTGCCTTGATTACAAGATAAATGACTTAATTAAGCATTGCTAAATGGCGAGAGATCACGCGAGTCTAAAATTAAATAGGCTGATGTCTGATTACGTAAAATAGCTGACATCTGCTGGCTATGATAAATGATTTAATTAAGTATACTTTAATATAAATTCCATATAACTCCCTCCTTTGAGACTTCACCCGAGTCTCAACAGAAAAAGAAAACCACACACACATCCCCCAGGTCGAATCACCCATGGAGCCCTAGAATGCAGGCTCTTTTAATCACATTATTGTAATGCTGTGTAATGTTCTTTCTATTGCTCCCTGAGAAACTGGGCCAAAAACCCACCCCCGTTACGTGAGGCAGGAAAAAAATATCCAGCTTCCCTTACAGTCTTCGTTTAACATATTCCCAACACTTCTTCTCCATCGTAGTAGTATTCTATCACCGAGGTCCATTTTCCATGAGGGCCGGATTCATCTTCACCCGTTATCATTGGTAGTTGCTTCACAGTAGCTTTCACCAGGAGAGACTTAATATAGGGGAAAACACAGCGCAACCTTTTTGCCACTGCAAGTAGTGCGACGCCAATGGTCATACCAATTTTAATCAGCCATGCTCCCCAACAACCGAACATGCTCTCCAGCCACCCAAACAATTGATGTCCGAACCCTGCATTTCGTTTAATCTCACTCCTTAGGTTTTTTTTACCTTATCCATGGTTTTAGTGAAAGACACCTCCAGGCTAGTATTACATACGAAGGTGAAGCATTGTTCCCCAAACAAGACACACACACACCCTAATTCTGACCTTATTTACACCAGTATCAGAGTCACTAATGTCTCCAAAAACCTCACATTATGTAAACCATATAAAAATTACAGTACAGAAACAGGCTATCTCGGCCCTTCTAGTCTGTGCCTGACACATATTCTCCCAGAGTCCCATCTACCTGCACTCAGACCATAACCCTCCATGCTTTCCCGTCCATATACCTATCCAATTTATTTTAAAAAATAAAATCGAAACTGCCTCCACCACTTCCACTGGAAGCTCAATCCACACAGCTATCACTCTCTGAGTAAAGAAGTTCCCCCTTATGTTACCCCTAAATTTATGTCCCTTAATTCCGAAATCATATCCTCTTGTTTGAATCTTCCCTAGTCTCAATGGAAAAAGCTTATCCACGTCAACTCTGTCTATCCCTCTCATCATAACCTTCTGCACTACAAATAATAAAGACCTAACTTGTTCAACCCATCTCTGTAACTTAGTTGCTGAAACCCAGGCAACGTTCTAGTAAAATCTCTTTTGTACTCCCTCTATTTTGTTGACATCTTTCCTATAATTTGGCGACCAAAATTGTACACCATACTCCATAATTGTCCTGACCAATGCCTTGTACAATTTGAAGATTACATCCCAACTTCTATACTCAATACTCTGATTTATAAAGGCCAGCACACCAAAAGCTTTCTTTACCACCCTATCTACATGAGATTCCACCTTCAGGGAACTATGCACAGTTATTCCTAGATCCCGCTGTTCAACTGCATTCCTCAATGCGCTACCATTTACCATGAACGTCCTATTTTGATTTGTCCTGCCAAGATGTAGCACCTCACACTTATCAGCATTAAACTCCATCTGCCATCTTTATGCCCACTCTTCCAAATTACCTAAATCTCTCTGTAGACTTTGAAAAGCTACTTCATAATCCACAACACCACCTATGTTAGTATCATCTGCATACTTACTAATCCAATTTAGCACACCATCATCCAGATCATTGATGTATATGACACAAAACAGTGGACCTAACACAGATCCCTGAGGCACCCCACTAGTCACCGGCCTCCAACCTGACAAACAGCCATCCACCATTACTCTCTGGCATCTCCCATTCAGCCACTGTTGAATCCATCTTGCTACTCCACCATTAATACCAAACAATTGAACCTTCTTAACCAACCTCCCATGTGGAACCTTGTCAAATGCCTTACTGAAGTCCATATAGACAACATCCACCGCTTTACCCTCATCAATTGCCCTAGTAACCTCTTCAAAAAATTCAAGATTAGTCGAACATGACCTTTCATGCACAAATCCACGTTGACTGTTCCTAGTCATACCCTGTTTATCCAGATGTTTATATATATTATCTTTAAGTGTCCTTTCCATTAATTTGCCCACCACTGACGTCAAACAACGTTCTTGTTAGAACTCTGCTCTTCCCTCACTTCTTTGTCCTCCTATTCACTTACCTCAGGGCTATTATCGAGTCGTACCTGCGGGACAGCCCTCGTGTAAGGATTGAAATGGTACCAGGTAGATCAACCTTCTACCTGAACAGCGGTGGGTGGTTCGGAGAGCTCATACATACACCTGGTCTCCAGATTTAAATGGTCCTTTCTCCTGGTCCACCTCCAACTGCTTTTACTTTGCCTGTGCATAAATAGACTTGTATATCATAATTAACTGTTAAATATACTTCTTAAATTCTACCTCTAACTGTTTCTTGTAGGGACCTCTCCATTGTGCCACCGGCATGGTTCGGCCATTAAAAAATCTCATGTGATGTTATGTGGGTTATTAGGTTAGTTTTGCATGCAACATCTCTTTAAAGCCAATGACAGCGCATCGATCCAAGTCAACCTTGTAGTTACACAAATCCTATTTATATTAACCTTCAATGCTCCATTTATTCTTTCCACCATGCCCTGTGACTGCAGGTGTTATACACACAAATTTGCGTTTTACTCTAAGGGCCTGTACCGTTCTTGCACCTAACTCTATCCAAACTTACCCTAGGTGCAATAACAGCTGATCATCCTCCAGATTATTGTGTTAAAGAAGGAACTGCAGATGCTGCAGAATCGAGCGTAAACAAAAGGCTGGAGAAACTCAGCGGGTGCAGCAGCTTCTAAGGAGCGAAGGAGATAGGCGACGTTTCGGGTCGAGACCCTTCATTGGACTGGTCAGGGATCAGGGAAACGAGAGATATAACCATATAACAATAACAATATAACAATTACAGCACGGAAACAGGCCCTCTCGGCCCTTCCAGTCTGTGCCGACCATTTGTTTTCCCCTAGTCCCATCTACATGCACTCAGACCATACCCCTCCATTCCCTTCACGTCCATATACCTATCCACTTGACTTTAAAATGTTAAAATCGATCCTGCCTCCACCACTTCTGCTGGAAGCTCATTCCACACAGCCACCACCCTCTGAGTAAAGAAGTTCCCCCTCACGGTACCCCTAAAATTCTGTCCCTTAATTCTCATGTCATGCCCTCTTGTTTGAATCTTCCCTACCCTCAATGGGAAAAGCTAATCCACGTCAACTCTGTCTATCCCTTTCATCGTTTTAAAGACCTCAATCAAGTCCCCCCTTAACCTTCTGCGCTCCAAAGAATAAAGACCTAACTTGTTCACCCTTTCTCTGTAACATAGTTGCTGGAACCCTGGCAACATTCTAGTAAATCTCCTCTGTACTCTCTCTCTATTTTTTTGACATCCTTCCTATAGTTAGGCGACCAAAATTGTACACTATACTCCAGAATTGGTCTTACCAATGCCTTGTACAATTTTAACATTACTTCCCTACTCCTATATTCAATGCTCTGATTTATAAAGGCCAGCACAAAAAAAGCTTTCTTTACCACCCTATCTACATGCGATTCCACCTTCAGGGAACTATGCACAGTTGTTCCTAGATCCTTCTGTTCCACAGCATTCCTCAATTCCCTACCATTTACCATGTACGTCCTATTTTGATTTGTCCTGCCAAGATGTAGCACTTCAAACTTAACAGCATTAAACTCCATCTGCCATCTTTCAGCTCACTTTTCCAAATGGCCCAAATCTCCTCGTAGACTTTGAAAATATACTTCATTATCCACAACACCACCTATCTTAGTATCATCTGCATACTTACTTATCCAATTTTCCACCCCATCATCCAGATCATTGGTGTACATGACAAACAACAGTGGACCCAACACAGATCCCTGAGGCACCACACTGGTCACCGGCTTCCAACCTGACAAACAGCCATCCACCATTACTCTCTGACATCTCCCATTCAGCCACTGTTGAATTCATCTTGCTACTCCGCCATTAACACCCAAAGATTGAACCTTCTTAACCAACCTTCCATGGGGAACCTTGTCAAAGGCCTTACTGAAATGCATATAGACAACATCCACTGCTTTACCCTCATCAATTTCGCTAGTTACCGCTTCAAAAAATTCAAGAAGGTTTGTCAAACATGACCTTCCAGGCACAAATCCATGTTGACTGTTCCTGATCAGACCCTGTTCATCCAGATGCTTATATATATTATCTCTAAGTATCCTTTCCATTAATTTGCCCACCACTGACGTCAAACTAATAGGTTATAATTGCTAGGTTTATTCTTTGAACCCTTTTTAAACAGTGGAACAACATGAGCAGTACGCCAATCCTCCGGCACTATTCCCGTTTCTAATGACATTTGAAATATTTCTGTCATAGCTCCTGCTATTTCTACACTAACTTCCCTCAATGTCCTAGGGAATATCCTGTCAGGACCTGGAGACTTACCCACTTTTATATTTTTCAAAAGTGTAAGTACTTCCTCCTCTTTGAATCTCATAGTTTCCATAGCTACTCTACGTTTTCCCTTACCTCACAGAGTTCAATATCCTTCTCCTTGGTGAATACCGAAGCAACGAAATTGTTCAATATCTCCCCCTTCTCTTTTGGCTGTGCAGATAGCTGTCCATTCAGGTTCTCTAATGGTCCAATTTTATCCCTCGTTATCCTTTTGCTATTAATATAGCTGTAGAAACCCTTTGGATTTACTTTCACCTTTCTTGCCAAAGCAACCTCATATCTTCTTTTAGCCTTCCTAATTTCTTTCTTAAGATTCTTTTTTCATTCTTTATACTCCTCTAGCACCTGATTTACTCCATGCCTCCTATAATTATTGTAGATATCTCTCTTTTTTCGAAACAAGTGTCCAATTTCCCTTGAAAACCATGGCTCTTTCCAATTTTTACTATTTCCTTTCAACCTAACAGGGACATAAAGATGCTGTACTCTTACAATTTCCCCTTTAAATGTTTTCCATTTCTCTTCTACATCCTTCCCATGAAACATGTCCCAATTCACTCCTTTAAAATCCTTACGCATTCCCTCAAAGTTAGCCTTTCTCCAATCAAAAATCTCCACCCTAGGTCCAGTTCTTACTCTCTCCATAATTATATTGAAACTAATGGTATTGTGATCACTGGTCCCGAAGTGCTCACCAACGAATACTTCCGTCACCTGACCAGCCTCATTTCCTAACAGGAGGTCCAGCACTGCCCCTTCTCTGGTCGATACCTCTATGTACTGCTGCAAAAAAACGATCCTGCACACATTTTACAAACCATCCAACCCATTTACAGAATGAGTTTCCCAGTCTATTTTTGGAAAATTGAAATCTTCCACAATCACTACCTTGTGCTTACTACTAATATCTGCAATCTCCTTACATATTTGCTCTTCCAATTCTCGCTCCCCATTTGGCGGCCTATAGTACACCCCTAAAAGTGTTGCTACACCGTTCCCACTTCTCAGTTCCACCCAAATAGCCTCCCTAGACGAGCCCTCTAATCCATCCTGCCAAAGCACTGCTGTAATATCTTCTCTCACAAGCAATGCAACACCTCCCCCTCTGTCCCTCCAATTCTATCACACCTCAAGCAACGAAATCCTGGAATATTTAGTTTCCAATCACAGCCCTCCTGCAACCATGTTTCACTGATTGCCACATCATCATATTTCCAGGTGTCAATCCAGGCTCTAAGTTCATCCACCTTACTTACATTGCTCCTAACATTAAAATATACACATTTTATAAACCCACCATCCCTTATTCTCTGTCTATCATCTTTTTCATCTTTCTCGCCTACATTTTGAGTCCGAGTGCTTCCCTTCTCTGCCTCTTGCCCCACACCCTGACCCCTAGCCACCTCTACCCGAGTCCCTCCCCCCTATAGACGCTGTGGAGAGATAAAGAAGAATGAATGAAAGATATGCAAAAAAATATCGATGGTAAAGGAAACAAGCCATTGTAAGCTGTTTGTAGTGTGAAAATGAGAAGCTAGCGTGACTAGGGTGGGGGAGAGATAGAGAGAGAGGGAATGCCAGGGCCCGAGGGCTGAGGGAGAGGTGGGAATGGGAGGAGACCACAAGGGTTAACAGATTTAGAAAATTCAATGTTCAAGCCCAGAGGATGCAGACTCCCCAAGCGGAATATGGGGTGCTTTTCCTCCAACATGCGTTGTTGCTCACTCTGGCCGTGGAGGAGGCCCAGGACCGAGAGGTCGGATACGGAATGGGAGGGGGAGTTGAAGTGCTGAGCCACCGGGAGGTCGGGTTGTTTATTGAGGACAGAGCGGAGGTGTTCGACGAAACGATCGCCAAGCATTCGCTTGGTCTCACCGATATAGATGATCTGGCATCTGGAACAGCGGATGCAGTAGAAGTTGGAGGAGGTGCAGGTGAACCTCTTTCGGACCTGGAAGGACTGCTTTGTTCCGTGAAAGGAGTGGAGGGGGGAAGGGACAAGTGTGGCATCTCTTGCGGTTGCAAGGGTAAGTGCCCGAGGAGGGGGTAGAGCGGGAGGGAAGGGAAGAATTGACAAGGGAGTTGCGGAGTGAGTGGTCTTTGTGGAAGGCAGACAGGGGTGAGATGGGAAGACGTGGCGAGTGGAGGGGTCATGCTGGAGGTGGCGAAACTGGCGGAGGACTATTTGTCGTATGTGCCGGCTTGTGGTGTGAAAGGTGAGGACCAGGGGACTCTGCCCCTTGTTGCGAGTGGGGGAATGCGGAGAGAGGGCAGTGTTGCGGGGTATGGAGAAGACCCTGGTGCGAGCCTCATCTATAGTGGGGGAGGGGAATCCGCGTTCTCTGAAGAATGAGGACATTTGTGATGACCTGGTGTGGAACACCTCATCCTGGGAGCAGATGCGGCGTAGACGGAGGAATAGGGAATAGGGGATGGAGTCCTTACAGGAAGCATGGTGGGAGGAAGAGTAGTCCAGGTAGCTCTGGGAGTCAGTTGGTTAGTAGTGGATGTCGGTCAGGAGTGTATCACCTGCAATAGAGATGCTGAGGTCCAGGATCCTCCAGATTCTGTTCTGGCAGCTTTCTCTCCACCTTGATATCCCTTCTTATGTGCTTGGCATTTAATGGTAGCTAGTGCCCCTGGCTTCATCTTCCCCCTTATCAGGTCTGTACTTTACTGCTAACTTTGCATGGGGTCTCCGTTGCTTTTCTCAAAGCCTTTCGGTTTCCCTACTGCGCCAAACATGTGACAGACCCCATGTACATATGCTTAGTCGGTATAAACTTCAGCTGTCTCACCTTCCCGCATGTCACATGCTTCTCTTAAAGCCTTAATTTCTGCCAACTGAGCTATGCAAGATTGCAGGCAAGTTTCCAATTTAATTACCTTAAAGTCTAATTCATCCTGATGCATCACTTCAAACCCTGCATAATTGCTATTATCATCCCTTTAACAAGAAACATCCACAAGCAAAACCTTGTTGTCCCCTTCATTCAAAGGATCTGACTGTAAAACATTTCTCAGACTTGGGTGTCCTTCTTCCTTCATTATTTTCCTGAATGACATCACAATTTCAACATACTTTCCTGAGATCATCATCATCTGTCCAACTGTCTGAGGTTTGGGAACTTCAATTATCACTTCACTTTTATCCTGCGCTATAGATTTTACTTCTTTAAATAGCAATCGTCCAAAATAGTCTACCTGCTGCTGACAAAACAACAAATTCTTCCTTGATACTTTATGACCTCCTATGCCATCTTTTCCAAGATAATTAAAATATCTCTCTCACATTGCTTCTCACTTGTGGAACAAACCAACAAATCATCCACATACTATATCAACACCTTCCAAACCTGTCTTTACCATCTGATAAAAAATGGGGCAAGTATTTAAAACACTGCTGCATCCTAGCCTAGGTGTATTTAATACCTCGTTTTAATGTTCTTACCATAGCTATGTTCACCACTATCTTAATGTAATCATTATTATTTCCTGATTACCATACCTGTTCACATCCCCAACACACCTTATACTCTCTCCTTACTAGCCTTTCTTGACCTCCTCCTTGAGATCCCTCCTTCCCTCCCTTGGGGACCCCAGTACTGTCTGGGTTTATATTCAGATTGATTTCACTCCATATAGGGCATTTGAGGAAACACTCCCCCAAAAACATTTACTATTTGCATGGAATTCTCTGGCCCCTGTTTGGCTCTGTCATGGGACTCACTGTGTGTCGGTGCATCACTTATTTCAGACTTTTCAAACAGGTCTGTTGTTATTGACAACATTGCCTTTCCTTTTTCACGCTCTTTCTTTTTGGGCTCTTCAAGTCACATTTGCATCATTTTTATCTGCACCTCTTCCTGCTGGTCTGCAAGTCTTTTTCCTATCTTTGCGATATTTATCGACCTCTGACCAAATGATCGCAGAATCAGGGGTGAGGAATATATGACAATCCCACCATCTCCTCCAATGTTGACTTGACTTTAGGAGGAATGACATCTACGACAGTGGTTCAGAATATAGTGTTCATTAACTGGTTGCCTTCTATTTCTTGTTCAGTTTCCATTCTCCACCTTTTCAGCTGGTTCACCAGATAGACTGCTGGATAATTCGCCTCTTCCAGTGGATCTCCCCTTTAGTTCTTGTGGTCCACCTTACGTGGATAACATTGTCTGGGGGCCCGCCATACCCTCTGCCTGACTGTGTCAAACAGTATGCCATTGTTTATTACATTGTTCACAGTATTTGTATACCAGCCATCTTCAGGAGTTCTGTCAGCTTAGTGGTTCCTATCATTTTCACCAACAGTTCCTTCAAATCTCCCATAGCCAATAGTCGTCCCACGTTCTCCTCCTACAAAGCCATAGTCCATTTCCTGCCCCATCAGGAATATTGGGTAAGGTATTTTTATCCCTCTCAGTTTATGGGTGCCCCAAACGATAATCTGTGTGTGCCCTGCTCTTATAATTTTAAAGCAGTCTCATCAATTTATCCCTCTGCTTCCCACTTTAATCATTTCTGGTATGCCGTCTTTCTTATTCTAAACTCAAGTTCTTACTTCTCAGATAGTCTAGCCTCCTTTGCAAATTCATTCTCCTTTCTTTTAAAATCTTCCACTGACTCCTCCTGATTAATTACTTTCACACCTGTCGTTTCCTACTTCTGTTACCTCCTCACTGCCTCTCTCTCCTTTTCTCTCTAAACTGCTTAAGTACATCTAATTCCTTTCCTCTCCTCTTTTCCCACCTTTCTAACTTATCTGTGGTATACAATTCATAATTAACACTTCCATCTTGTCACACATTTTTCTTGAAAGTGCCTTCTTTGGGCCACTTCCTCACAATTGTTTCTGAAAATCTCAACAAGCATTAGCCTTCTCCAACCAGAATGTCTATCTAAACAAACCACAAAAACAGGTCATGTTTCAGCAATTAACATATTTCCAATTATCTTAATCCATTTTCACCACTATTTTAAATTTCCAATTCCTAGTACTTGTAACAATTTTCCAAATTAACTTTACTGAAAAGAAATCAATAGAAACATCAAAAAAACAAGCAAAATACATTTTCCAACTTTCCCCTTTTAAGTTGCTATGACACAAAGCGTTAATCATTACGTTACAGCTTTTCGTAACCGCCCCCATTTCTTAAAGGAACACACACACCTACCCTTACAACATGTGGCCTACAACAAACAAAAGACATACATGAACTTCCTCATTCATTCTTACTTAAAACAAATTATGCGATTTTCTATACAGATTCAAGTTTCAAAATTAACATTCATACAATTCTTATCCCCCCTTTTAAGTTAAAGTAGGATCGTCTAATCCCCTACCAGTCAGGTTCCTGAGCGCTGTGATTGGACATTGATTCAGATCGTGATTTGTCAGACCCACCGTCACTCAAATTCTAACCACACCCCACTAAGATCACAACCAATCAAAATCCTAGTCACTCAACATCTGACCACCCCCCACGCGCATTAATCTCCAAACAAAGAAGCACATTTTGTCTTGATCTCTCAGCAGAGAGAATGCAACTATTTTATCTCCACAAACAGTAAAGAAACTCAGTCCTTACACCTCCTCCGTCCTCGTAGTCACTATATTACCTTACACTATTCTTCTTGATATTCTACTTTCTGCTATTCTAGAATATTTTATCACTGTGTACACTTATCCTAAATTCGTATTTCTGTTACCCACTTATCCTAAATTCGTATTTTTCCCGTACAAACCCTTGCGCTCTCAGGGTGGTATCCACAAATTACCTTATTCTGCCCGTACAAACCCCTGATCTCTCAGGGTGGTATGCACAAAATACTTGCCTCGTCCGTGCAATCCCTGACTTCTCAGGGTCGTATCCACGAGGTTTTAATAAACTCTTAAAACTGCCTCGTCCATGCAAACTCTGTCCTCTCAACGTGGTATCCACGAGGTCGTAATAAACTCTTAATAATATCACATAATGCAATGCTGTACTTTCTTATCACAAATATTATTACTCACCACACAGTGCACCCTCCTCGGACAATCCTCCGGGCCTCCTTTTTAGAACAATTTAGTGCCACATTCTTGGGTCGGAGAGACCTTCTAACTACCTAGGCAATTCTGTGTCCGCAGTGGCTTCTCATGTTCAACAGATTATTAGTCCAAATGAAGTGGCAAACCGCATAATTTTGCTGGGTGGCCACCCTTTTCCTGTTGTCCCTATGAGCCAGAGGGGCTGGGAAGCGCCCTGGGATGTTTGTCTTTTAATTAATGGTCTCTTACCGACCCTGCTCGCTGCGCCAATTTTGTCGTGGTTTTAAGACTCAAATTTGGATAAGATGACACAGACACGGAGAATTCTTCATGGAGACGAAACCCTTTATTTGCAAATATCAGCTTGGAACATTCAGAAACGACACCATCTGTCCGTTCGCCATTTGCTCTCCGATCCACAGCAACAGGCCAATTTTTATTACAGTTTCTAGCCCTATCTCTGCTGCATTATCTTGCATGCTGAACTCCTTTCGCATCAATCTATCTTCAATTCTAATATTCTCTGTCTCGCCACCATTAACTTCCGACCTTGGCTCAATCTTATTAAACTTTACATATCCCCTCACATCTCTCCATCATTCGCCACCCTTAAATTTCAAACTGTTGCTTCAGCCATGTCTACTGCCTCTATTATGTTTCCGCCAAAGCCAAGGTTACACTGGTACACACACCATATTATGCTGATATATTTTAGTTTATAAGTTTACACACAAAAATAAAAATGGACTTATTAAGAATACAAAGGTGCAAAAGTAAAAATAAGTAACTTGTTTAGTGCTTTGATTACTAGATAAATGATTTAATTAAGCATTGCTAAATGGCTAGAAATCACGCGAGTCTAAAATAAAATAGGCTGATGTCCGATTATGTAAAATAGCTGAAATCTGCTGGCTATGATACATGTTTTAATTAAGTGTTCTTTAATATAACTTCCATATAACTCCCTCCTTTGAGACTCCACCCGAGTCTCAACAGACAAAGAAAACCACACACACATCTCCCAGGTCGAATCACCCAAGGAGCCCTAAAATGCAGGCTCTTTTATTTACACTATTGCAATGCTGTGTAATGTTCTTTCTCTGGCTCACTGGGAAACTGGGCCAAAAACCCACACCCATTACGCGAGGGAGGAAAAATGATACAGCTTCCCTTACAGAATTTGTTTGGTATTTTACCAACACTTATTCTCCATGGTAGTAGTATCCGATCACCGAGGTCCATTTTCCTTGAGGGCCTGTTTCATTTTCACCCGTTATCATTGGTAGTTGCTTTACAGTAGCTTTCACCAGGAGAGACATAATACGGGGGAAAACAGAGCACAGCATTATTGCCACTGCAAGTAGTTCGACCCCAATGGTCAAACCTATTTTAATCAGCTATGCTCCCCAACCCCCGAATATGCTCTCTCACCACCCAAACAATTGATGTCCGAACCCAGCGTTTCGTTTATCCTCACTCCTTAGGTTTTTTAACTTATCCATGGCTTTAGTGAAAGACCCATCCAGGCTAGTATTACGTACGGAAGTAAAGCATTGTTCCCCAAACAAGACACATACACCCTCTCATTCTGACCTTCCATAATACCCAGAGAGATGGATTTGAACTTTAAATAATGACGGTATTTTTGCCTAACAGCTGTGTGTTGTGGGGATTCTCTGAAACAGATGTCTACCATTCAGCATTCAATTACTTTCACACAGATTGTGACCACTTATAAAAGAAAGCATTGGTCACGTATGAAGATTGGGGTAAAATGATCAAACTCCTGGGATGTGGCCACTGACATTTGTCCAAAGCCCATCGGCCTCACGTTGCTGCAGGGACTGTTTGAGAGCGGCTGCATTCTGTGCAGCATCAAGCCCACACTGAGAGCCTATCTGTGTCCGCACTTCCATCACTGGCTTGAACCTCACTCCTTAAACAGTGAGAGGAGCCGCAACTCCGTCCTTCTGAACCAAGCGTGAGGGTCGGGTTTTGCTGCCCAAACTCTTGTCCAGAGGCACTGGTGCAACATTACAGCTGAGGCAGCAGCAGCCTTGCAGACAGTGCGTGTGAGATGCAGCGCGCCAGATGTGGAGGGTGCAGGCTCCCTCCCCCCACCGCCGAGCTGCTCCCCCAGCACGTGACGGGGGCCAGTCCGGCTTCACCCTTAAAGCGGCGCCATTTCCACCAGACAGACGTCACTTCTCGCGATGTTTGGGCGGCGCGGGAGCGGGTCGTCGACGGACGTTTCGTTTCCCGCCAGAAGGCCCCTGAACCCAGGCTGAACAGAATTACCCGCCTCATGCTCCACCCATCATTCCCCCTCACACTACACCCTCATACTACACCCCCTCATGCTCCACCCTCTCACGCTCCACCCCCTCATGTTCCACCCCCTCATACTACACCACCTTCACACCCCTCTCACTCTCTTCCCCTCTCACACTAACTCCCTCCCATCACACTCCGCCCTCCCCATCGACCCCCTCACAGCTCTCCCCTTCCCATTCTTCAGCCCCTCCTCCTCTCCCCTCTACTACACAGTAGGGTGACCATAACTGTTCCCCTCGGCCTCCGCACCCCCTTCACCACTCTGCTTCCTACTCCGCTGCGTTGGTCCTGTAACAGGGTGACCAGAGCTGCTTCCTCTACAACTCTCTCCTCCCCCATCACCACTCCCCTCCTCCCTATCCCCCTTCCACATACGCCCTCCCCTCCCCCCACAACCTCTCAAATCTCCCCCACAGCCTCGCCAATCCCCCCACACCCTCGCCAATCTCCCCTACACCATCGCCAATATCCCCCACACCCTTGCCAATCTCCACCACACAATCGCCTATCTCCCCCACACCCTCGCCAATCTCCCCCACACCCTCGCCAACCCCCCCTCCTCCATCCTCAAAACAATGACCATAATTGCCTCTTCCTCTCCCCCCTCACCACTCTCCCCTTCCCCTCCACTCAGGGTGACCAGATCTGCTCGCCATTAGCAGATAGCTCAGAGAAAGCAGGACAGAGGCAGGGAGGGAGCAACAGGTGGATACGGATAAGATGCAGTGTTTGTCGAGCAGAGTCCCCCAGCATGTTGTCCCAGCAAAGAATGAAAAACTGGAACTAGACACAGCTATTCACAGCCATTTCACGAGTGCCACAGGTGGAGAAGGTGGAAATTAATTTCCTAAAGATGCGGAAAATAGCCGAGTATGATGCTAACTAATTCTTTAAAAAACCTGTTTGGAAATTTGCCAGATTAAGATGATTATTCCTTAATACGATCGGTTTAAGGTGAAGGGGAAATTATTTAATAGGAATCTGAGGGTAACTTTATCACACAATGATTGGGTGTATCGTGGGTGTATGGAAAAAGCTGCCAGAAGTGTTAGCTGAGACAGGGACTGCCCCAACATTTAAGAAACATTTGGACAGGTACATGGATTGGACAGGTTTGGAGGAATATGGACCAAATGCAGGCTGATGGGACGTGTAGTTGGGACATATTAGCCGGCATGGGCAGGTTCGGCCAAGGGCCTGTTTCCACACTATCACTTTATGAGTCAGCAGACATAACCTGTGGGATAAGACAGCAAAGGCTGGTCGTGGGTCGAAGCTGTGGATTGCAATGGTGTTGATAGCATCTCAGGCAAATAGATATTTCACAGTATTGCAGGGCTAGAAATTGGCGTTTTCCCGGCTGCCAATGACCACCCAAACCGCCGCCGGGCAAACTAAGTGCCGAGTCATTTTGCCCGGCTTGGCACTGCAGATCAAAGAAACCAGAGGAGCCCCTTTAGTATCTTTGCAGCAGATACTGGTTTATACCGAAGATAGACACAAAAAAACTGGAGTAACTCAGTAGGTCAGGCAGCATCTCTGGAGAAAAGGAACTTGACGTTTCATGTCGGCGGTGACGGCTTTATTACGGAGCAAAAATACCGAGTGTGGGGTGACGGAGGGTCGGAGCGAATGACGGGCCCCGCACAGCAGCAGCCAAAGATCCTATAGGATCTTTGCCAGCGAAAGGGGCTCCACCTCCCACAGCACCCCACCCACGCTGATAGCAGTGGCTGCGTGCCACTCTCCCATATCCGGTTTTAAAACAAACCCTCCCGCATGCCGACGCGGGGAGGGGATCGCCCCGTTCCGCCGTCTGAATCACCTGCAACGCCCGGCCCCGCACCTTCCTATTGACGGTTGGAGGAGGGGAGGCGGTGGCGAGAAGATCCCAACTGTCTCCCCTTTGGTGGCGGCACCTGGCGGTGGACACGGACGGTCACTCTCTCTCTCTCTCGCTATCTTTCTCTCTCCCTCTCTCTCTCTCTCTCTCTCTCTCTCTCCCTCTCTCTCTCTCTCTCTCTCTCTCTCTCTCTCTCTCTCTCTCTCTCTCTTCTCTCTCTCTCTCTCTCTCTCTCTCTCTCTCTCTCTCTCTCTCTCTCTCTCTCTCTCCCCTTATCCTGGGACTCCATTGATCCCCATTGCCGCCTCTATTTAGTCCTCACTGACATCCAGTCCATCCTGTGCTGATCCCCCATTCATTCTGTACTGAACCCCATTCATCCTGTACTGAACCACCCATTCATCCTGCACTGATCCCACCATTCATCCTGCACTGATCCCTCCATGTATCCTCTAATGATCCCCCGTCCATCCTGTACTGAACCCCCCCCCCATCCATCCAGTATTGATCACCCCATCAATCCTGTACTAAACTCTCCATTCATCCTGCATTGTTAACTCCCATTCATCCTGTACTGATTCCCCCATCCATCCTGTACTGATCCCCCCCTCCCATTCATCCTGCACTGACCTCCTCCCCCGATCCATCCTTTACTGATCCCCCCCCATTCACGAAGAATGTGGGAATCAATCTGAAGAACGGTAGACCCGAAACATTGCCTATTTCCTTCGCACCATAGATGCTGCAACACCTGCTGAGTTTCGCCAGCATTTATCTACGGCTATTCATCCTGCACTGCACTCCCCATTAGTCCTGCACTGATCCCTCCATTTATCCTGTATTGATGCCCTCCGTCAATCCCGTATTGATCCACCCCTTTCAAAACCACTGACATCCCCGCACCCTCCTCTCACAATTTTGCCTATTCCAACTAACATGCACAAATTGCCCTGCCACAATCCATCCATCCCGCACCTTGCCTTTTCACCCCCCCCCCCCCCTCTCGCCATCTATCCACCCCGCACTGATTCACAACCCTCCCCCCCCCCCCCCCGACCGTACTGTGCTGCAAATGTCTTCAGAGTGAAAATTGGCTATGTTTGATAACGGAATGCAATCAAATATGTTTTCAGTCCCAATGTTATTTTTTGTTTTAATCCATAAAGATGGATTAATTAAATTGTGAACACGTGAAACATTAAAACCGCAGTGTTCGATTGTCGCGTTGACACGTTATTACAGAATTCATTTTAATTGGCAAATCAATGCTCTTAATATGGAGTATCAGTACTGTTATTTAATGAGCAACATTCACAACTAATCGTTGGATTTAGCCAGGTTTTTTTTCTACAGTCGGTCATATACATCACAAATTTGGTCAGGAGATAGTTCAGTTGAAATGTTAACGTTAATTCTGAAGTGGGAATGATGGAAATAGTGTTTATCAATAATCCAAAAAAAAATCTGGTGCATACAAACTGGGTATCTTCATTGCTGTTCACAACACATACATTTAATCTGAATGTCCGGTAATGTGACGTTTTGATACCTTTAATCATATTACCAAAAGAACATTTGCTACAGTTACGTCCTTTGGCCATCTCTTGTCAGTTAGTGTATTGTTTAACCTGTCTGATCGGTATAGTCGGTTTTAACTGTTATTATCATAAAGTGCCTTCCGAAGTTTCCTTGCAACCTGTATATTTTGTTGTGGATAAATTATGTGGTAAGCGAGAGTGTTTCTGTACCAATAGCAATAACGGCCCAGGCTATGGCCATGTCATTATAATTTTCAGTCGTTCACAGAAAACATGCTCGCATCAATCTGTTGTGTGCATGGTTAAGCATATATGTTACCATGGTCCATGATTTATTCACACATGTTGATCATATGCTGAATAATCCGACCACATTTTTGTTGGGAAGTGGAAAGAAATAATAGAAATTGCAATAAATGCAATGTGTAAGAGTTGAGATACTGTATTATAATTTTGCTGCGTCGTTGTAGTATTTATCATGTCTTGATTGGTGAATGTGTTTAGTTTGTGACTTTATTTGAAGCAGAAATAATCTGTGAATGCTTCAATGAGCATAATTCCAACAGGTAACTACGCACTTCGTTTGAACAAATTATCGCACACATTTTATGCAAGCCGTCTTAAATTGACCACCTAAACACTCATTTGGCAACTAACTTGCCCGGCTGGCAACAGAGAAACAAATAAGTGAGACCCCTGGTATTTGATTTGCCAGATTTCCAGATTCTCAAATGTTTTTGCTTTACTCCATCCTGATTTTCAATTAATTAATGATGGATCGCAGAATGCTCCTGACCGGAAACGTTACCCATCCTTTTTTTCCAGAGATGCTTCCTGACCTGAGTTACTCCAGCGCTTTTTGTCTATCTTTGGTATAAACCAGCATTTGCAGTTCCTTGTTTCTACTATGATGGTTTGATTTTGGTGAAAAATAGTCTTTGGGGAAAACAAATGGTCGGCACGGACTGGAAGGGCAGAGAGGGCCTGTTTCCGTGCTGTAATTGTTATATGGTTATATGGTTATATGGTAGTCAGGTCACCATCAATGGCCAATAAAATAAGTGTTGAATATTAAGTTAGTGTGTTCTCACTGATATGAGATGTCAGGTGTAGCCTCATTCTGTGGCCTGAACTTTTTTTCCCTTCAAGTTGTCTGATTTGATTTGTTTCAACTTCCTTCCAGAGGCACCCTCTGTTTAAGTGCAGTGGACTTGTTGAAGACATGTTGTGCAAATGTGTATCTACACTTGAGCTCGCAAAGGGATACCTTCTTCCAGCACCGTAGGGATATGGGCTCGAACCCAACATTCTAATCAGATAAAGAAGCCTGTTTTTCTTTCAACTGCGAGTTCACTGTGTTCTGTGTGAAAGTTGTTAGTTGAATGTCATGCTGCAACTTCTACCTTCATCCTGTTTCTCGTAACTATATAGATGCCGCTCTTCACCCTCATAAACTCTATGATTCCATATAATGTTAATATATTCATGTATTTAATACTACAAAGATAGTTAATAAATAATATGTCCACATTTTGACACTTGTTTTATCATTGTCTTATCACTACTAAAATGTGCGGTATCTGCGTTTCCTTCTCCTGGAGGGTTCTGACTGAGTGAGGCAGTTTACATCTGGTGACATGTACGCAATCGGGTTTTCTTTTACTTTTACTGCTGTTTGTGTTGTTCGTAGCTCTAAACATGGTCCTTTCCATCTAGAAGAGAAATACTTTATTCATTGCTCATACATAAACCAGATCTCCTGGTTTAAACGGGTGCATATTTCCTTCTGCCAGAGGGACCTGTCCTGCTTAACATTCTCAAGGATTTTACCATCTCTTTCACACATGGCTTGAGCATATATTAAGGATATATCATCATTTCATACCAGGGCTTCCTTCTCAGCAGTCATCGGGGGTCGGGTTCCTGCTGTCATAGGTCACACCATCAACATCCCGAGAGGTGTTTGGCCCGTGTTTCTATTTTTCTGATTTCCAAGAGCATACATCTCTATGGGCATGTTATCTTGCCACATTAGCCTATTTTGCTGGCATACTTTGGCCAAAGTAACTATTATTTTCCCATGTACTCATTCTATCATGCCTGAGGATTGGGGTTGATATGGTATGTGTAATTCCACTGCAACACAAGAACCTTTGACAAGGTCTTACCTAATTTACTGGTAAAATTAGTTCCTCTGTCACGATTTATTCCCATGGATATCCCCAATTGAAGTATTATTTAATTTATTAAAATATTGACTACGGGCCTTGCATCGTCCCTCCTAATGGGATGTGATTCCGCCCATCTAGAGAATACTAGACTAAGTGGGACGCGTTGGGCCTCACGTTCACATAGGAGGGCTGGTCCACCAATGCAATATTCCACCTCTTCACCAATTCCACTATTGCTGGCAAGTGGGGGGGGGGGGGCAGTATGGCTGTTGTGGGTAAAAGGGCTAGTTTCCAGAGGGCTGGTATGGACATTGTGGGTCGAATGGACTCGTTGGCTGGAACCTCAGTCACTCAGGCTGGTGGGCTGGCAGCTCAGAAACTGCCATAAATTTTGCTCAAAACTGGTGAGAGACTGTGAGTGAGAAGGGGGAGAGGGTGGAGAATTAACTTTAGACAGTGTTCATCTTTTTCTGCAGATCGGATCAATGAAGGAGGAAAGTCTATCCTGGCCTGGATCTCACAGGGAGAAAATGAAGGGCTTGAGAAAAATACAGGGCTGAGGTTCAATACTTGCAGGGGGAATACTTACTGATGGGCCGAAGGGAATCCTGGGCTAGTACATGCCTGATGGGCCAAAGGGGTTCTACTAAAAAGAATATGAGTGAAATTTCAGTGAAAGTCACTTTTTCTGGACATTTCCTGGCCTGGCATGGGCCTTTTGGGTCAAAATGCTCCCCATGGTCTTACGGGTATTTTGGGCAAAAGGGACTGTTTCCTCAGCTAATAGGGGTCTTGTGGGCCAAAATTAGTGGTTTCAGGCAGGCCAAACAACTCATTTCATTCATTTCCAATTGGATTGCGGTTTCAAGCACGCGTCAGGCCGAATAGCCCATTGCATTTTCATTTCACCTCCATTGCCATTGCACTTAAGACAAACAGCTTATTGCATTTTCACTTCATTTCCATTGCCATTGCACTTTCAAGCACAGGGCAGACTCCAGCCAAACACCTGATTGCATTTTCACTTCATTTCCATTACCATTGTACTTTCTAGCACAGGGCAGGTTCAAGACAAACAGCTGATTGCATTTTCACTTCATTCCATTGCCACAGCAAATTCAAGCACAGGGCAGGCTCAAGCCAAACAACGGATTGCATTTTCACTTCATTTCCATTGCCATTGCACTTTCAAGCACAGGGCACATCCAAGTCAAACAGCTGATTGCATGGTCGTGTCCTTCATGGTCTTTTATTTTTCATCGATGGGAAAATTCCTCGGGCCCTGCGCAACGGGGGACTCTAAGATGGCCAAAAATCACAGCTATATATGGTAGCGCTTTTTCTAAAATCAAAGCACAGTGATCAAGATGAGAGTTTTTATTATATGTACAAGAACTATGACCAGATTGTACTTAAAACCCTTTGCAACTTGCAAATTTACAAAATCAATTAGCAAATGCTCAAAAAGGCATTTCAGGTTGTAGTAAGTGATCACATTTTAGAGGCATCTTCCCTCTATTATTTTGTTGACACACCAGACATGTTCTTGGAAAAATTGATCCAATGTTGAGCGAGTCCAGAACCAGGGGCCACAGACTTAGAATAAAGGGGAGGCCTTTTCAGACACAGAGCGCAGTGGAGGCGAAACCACGGGATGGATTTAAGAGAGAGTTAGATTTGAGCTCCAGGGACTAGTGGAATCAATGGATATGGGGAGAAGGCAGGCATGGGTTGTTGATTGGGGATGTTCATCCATGATCACAATGAATGGCGGTGCCGGCTCCAAGGGACTCCTGTTGCACCTATTTCCTCTGTATCTATGTATACATATTCTATTGTGCTGCAGCAAGCAAGAATGTCATTGTCTTATCTGGGACATATGACAATAAAACATTCTTGACTCTTGACTTCCCTGTTGAGGGGATGAATCATGTATTTTCCATAACTGCCCAAAGTCACGTACAACCCCAAACGCATAGCGAGAATCGGTGCAGACATTGGCACTTTTATCTTTGGCCCATATACAGGCAACCGTCAGGGCATACAGCTCAGCTGCCTGAGCATGGTAAAGCATGAGCCTCCAGCACTTGGTGTGGCATGCCCACTGCATATAGATACATAGACAATAGGTGCAGGAGTAGCCATTCGGCCCTTCGAGCCTGCACCGCCATTCAATATGATCATGGCTGATCATCCAACTCAGTATCCTGTACCTACCTTCTCCCCATACCCCCTGATCCCTTTAGCCACAGGGGCCACATCTAACTCGCTCTTAAATATAGCCAATTAACTGGCCTCAGCTACCTTCTGTGGCAGATAATTCCAGAGACTGACCACTCTCTGTTTGAACAATGTTTTCCTCATCGCGGTCCTACTCCTCATATCCTGCTAATAATCCGTCATCGCTAGTTCAGTGTGAAGCGACATCAGTAAATAGGACCAGATCAGGATCATCAATCGGATGATTCTGTAAATCCAGCCGGGGAGTGGCTTCCACAAACAATAGACAATCATGGTCACATCCTTCTTCAGGCAGTGGTACAAAGGTAGCTGTGTTTACAGCAGGCGAGGTATAGATGTGATAAAAATACTTAATGTCCTGCTATTCTAGCGGTTGTGAAATGCTGTGTAACTGCTGAGTTCAATAATAACATGAGGAACAGTCACTACACACCAGTGATCAAGAACGATGGGGGATGGAATTTTCCAACATTCTATCTTTTGCCGCTACAGCTCGTAAGCAGGCTGGCCTTCCATTTACTACAGCTGGTAAAGCCACGGAATAATAGGCTGCCGGTCTTTTTCCCCCTCCATGTTCTTGGACCAAGACCCCGGTCTCAAACCTCTTTGATGGGGATCACTATTTTGTTAATAGCTCTCATGTCCTGGACAAAACGACATTCATTAATTCTTCCCACTTTCGGAATCAGCAGCATAGGAGTATTACAGAGTCTTTGCGTTTTCACTAATAGTCCTTGATGTAATAAAGCCGTGATGACTATACCAGCTATCATTTCATCAACCTCCAGGTAGAGTAGGTACAGTTTTAAACATGGCAAAGCCGCACCTTATGTCACCTTATGTTCAGAGGCTGAACGCACTCGCCCCACGTGATTCTTATGCTTTGTTCATAGTTCAGAGTTTACTTGAACGAGAGGCACTGGCAACCTTGGCGAATCCTCAGTAGGCGGCTGTTGTTTTATAGAAAATATGTGCAGAAGGAGGCCATTCGGCCCTTCGAGCCAGCACCGCCATTCATTGGAAATCATGGCTGATCGTCCCCAATCAAATTGAAACATAGAAAATAGTTTCAAGGGGATCTTACCGTATGTGTCATTATAGAAGTCAATCTGGATCTCTCCATTTGCCATTCGCCAAATTGGGGCCAACTTATCATTCAACCAGCCACGGCCGAGTCGGTCAATGAATTGCCAATCGGAATTTGTCCCGTATTTTGACCTTTTGTCCCTTATTTGGGAGTGAGAAAGTTTTTGTTTTTTTGGGGGATTTATTTTTTGTTTGTTTATTTTTGTTACAAGTAAGTACAATAGTGTGGTACTTGAGTACCTAATACATACATGCATATTTCCATTCTTGCACAACTTCATACTTTTGATTTAATAATAAAAGAACAGTGAGAGAAAAAAACAAAGAAAGAGTGTCGGAATAGATAGTCAAGCGAGTAGAAACAGAAAGCAAAATAAATAAAGGATAGAGATGAGAAGTTAAAAGATTGAAAGAAAAGGAGAAAGTAAAGAAAAGAAAATTAGGAGAGATCTACCTATCTCGTATTTTTTTTGCCCATCCGTCATCCGGTTCTAAACCATTTAAATTCTAAGGTTATGATATGTTGCACCATATGCTTGTAAAAATATACCAAATCTTTAAGAATAGGTCTACTTTGCCTAGTAGGAGGAATCTGATTTCTTCAAGATGTAGCGTTTCAGACATATTTGAAATCCACATTTTGAATGTTGGCGTAGGTGCGTTTTTCCAAAATTTGAGTATAAGTTTTTTTGCTGTTATTAGACCATAATTAAGAAAAGCTTCTTGGAATATAGTTAGTTTACTTCCCTCATCCATTGATCCAAAGATAATCAGTTCTGTATTGGGGTTCAATTTTGTATTAAATAGTTTTGTAAAAATTCCAAAAATATCATTCCAACAATTATACAGTTTTGTACATGAGACAATGGAATGTGCTATAGTGGCATTTTGAATTAGACGTTTGTCGCAGATGGGGGAAACATTTGAAAATATTTTATTCAATCTAGTTTTCGAATAATATAATCTATGTAAAAGGTTAAATTGAATTAAGTTGCGTCTTACATTCATTGAGCATTTGTTTACATATAATACATTTTTATCCCAACTATCGTTCGGAATTTTTATCAATAACTCTTGTTCCCAGTCCCCTTTAATTGCCTCTGTCGTTGGTGTTTCTATATTCTATTATTTATATGGTGTTTTCTAGCCGTCGGCTTATCATATAATAAATTTACCCATGAAATAAAATTATCTCCCGTGTTAAATTTTTCCAATACTTTGAATAAATATTGCCATACTACTTGATCGAGAGCTTTTTCTGCATCCAATGAAATAATTGCTAGTTCTTCTTCAGTATTATGTCAGTACATTATATTAGACAGCCGTCTCAAATTGTTAAATGAGTATTTTTTTGATATAAACCCTGTTTGGTCCGGATATATTAGTTTATCTCGATCTTCTCGCTAGGGTCTTTGCTAATATTTTTTGGTCTGCATTTTGGAGTGCAATAGCTCTATATGAACCTGGGTCTCCTAGATCTTTATCCTTTTTTGGTATAAGTGTAATAGTTGACTCAGTGTTTCAGGTAGTTTATTTTCTTCATAAGCGTATATATATAAATCTTGCAACTGTGGAGAAATTATCTCGTAGAATCTTTTATAAAATTCATTACTAAAGCCATCTGGTCCTGGCGTTTTGCCATTCTTCAATGAACTTATTGTTTCTCCTATTTCCTGTAGTGTCATCTGAGCTCCTAATCACTCTTGTTCCACCATATTTAACTTCGGAAGATTACAATTGTCTAAGAAATTTGAAATTTGAGTATTATTTGCAGAGGTTTTCGATGTATACAAGTTTTGACAAAATTGGGCAAATCTTTTATTAATATCTTTAGGTAGTGTTAGTAATTCCCCTTTGCCTGATTTAATTTTAGTGATTGTATTTTCTGTTTCCTGTTTTTTTTCAGTTGGCGTGCTAGGAGTTTATGAGGTTTATCACCAATTTCAACATTTTCCTGTTGTGTAATTTGAAATAAATTTATTATTCTGGCCGATAACATTTTATTTAATTTATTGTTTAGTATGGTTATCGTATTATATTTATCTATAGTCGGTTCTTTGGCATTTTCTAAATCTAATTGTCTAATTTCTTGTTCTAACTGCAATTGTTCAGTATTATTCTTTTTATTTTGGAAAGCTTGATATGATATTATAGTTTCTCTAATAAATGCCTTAAAAGTTTCCCATAATAAAGAGGGTGAAATATGTGGTGTATCACTTGTCTCAAAGAAGAATATCTTCTGCTCTTTCAAATATTTACAACCTTGTGAGTTGTTTAAGATTTGGGGGTTAAACCTCCAAAACGATTTTTTATCAGGCATTCCTTCTAATTTTAAAGAAAAAGTTAACGGGGAATGATCAGAAATAATACTATTATGATATTTAGAATTATATGTATATGGAATTAATTTTGTGTCCACTAAGAAATAATCTATACGTGAATATGTTTTATGTACTGTTGAATAAAAGGATTATTCCCTACCTACTGGGTTAGCGATCCTCCATACATCTGTTATATTAGTATTTTCCATGTATGTATTTAGGAGTTCACTAGTTTTAGATGTTATGTTAGTCCTTTTTTGTTTTGCTGATTTATCCAAATATGGATCTAAAACACAATTCAAATCTCCCCCAATTATCACATTTTGATCGTTAAGTTCTGAAATTATATCCACATTTTTACTAAAGAATTGTGTGTTGTCAAAGTTAGGAGCATAAATATTTATCAAAGTAAGTGGAGTAGAATTAATTTCTCCCGTGACTATGACATACCTCCCCTGTATATCTGCTATTGTATTCTTTAATTTAAATGATATACTTTGCGAATGATAATAGCCGTGCCTCTAGATTTAGAAGTAGATGAAGAGTAGTATGTTTGCCCAATCCAATTTGGCTTCAGTCTTATCTGTGTTTGATATTTCAGATGCGTCTCTTGTAAAAAATGATGTCACTGTTTAAGGCATTTAATTGGGCAAAGATCTTACCCCTTTTAATTGGTTCATTAGCGCCCCTTATATTCCAACTACAAAATGTGATTCCTCCAGTTTTCTTTTGTTTATCGTCTTGCATTATGAATCATGTTAATACCTTTACTTCATATGGTGCAACCAAAAACCATACAACTTCAGATGAAGGATGGTCATCCCCAGCTGTTACGTTTTGTTGGCATCTCCCCTTCAGAATAAACTTTGAAAAAGACCAGAAAGTGTAGAGCCGTGAAAAGATAATTAACAAACAAAAAGTGATATAATAAAATCCAGATATAAAGAGAGCGATATAAAGTTCAAATATATATATATATTATATATATATATATATATATATACATATATATATATATATATATATATATATATATATATATATATATACACATACATACATATATATATATATATAATAAAAACGCACTCCAATAGTTAGATTAGAATGTATTTTCAAAGAGAATAAACAAAATAAAAAATAATTTCCAACATTAAGTATATACTTAGATATAACAGTGATTATGTTAATTATATATCAATATCTATCAATATGCCTAGATTTATTACAATCAAGTCTAAAATTTTGTATCAGACAACAGCAGGTTCCAAGGGGTTAACCAGATTCAGACCCTTGGATGACTTCCGAGTATCTGAGTCTCCTCGCCCCCTTTACGAGCAATCTAGACTAAGTCTACTATATCCATAAAATATGTTAGTGTGTTATTAATACTTATCAATCATATTTAACTCGTTATTCTTATTAACAAATAAATAACATCATGAAATAAACATCAGCTACAGTTCAGCTATGCCTTAATATTACACAGTTTTATTAATTATATTTTATGTTAGTGTGTAATTATATGTTTCTTAAATCATAATTTTCTATATACCACTAATAATATTCTATATTACACTATATTATCAATTTATTTTCCCCGGCACAGTTTCTCTTCTTTGTCTATCCTTTGTTAAAATGAAACATAAAATCCGACCTTGAATTAACATCCTAAAGATAACATTTCTAGACAATGCCTCGAGGAAGGTTCGCCATTTTAACATGAGCAGTCTTTTTTGTATGTTAAAAAAAGAGACACAATCCTTTCTTTGTCGTTTCTCCTCGGTGTTATTGTAGGAGGTCAACTCCTAATGATCAGTAATCCTCCTTTGTGATACTTTGTGCATATTTAAATGCCTCTTTTGGATCCGTGAATGCACGTTCAACAGAGTTATAAGTAACTCTCAAATTCGCAGGTAATACTATCCCATATATTACTCCCGAGACCTCTTTCAGTATCCTTCTTGTGTTTGTAAACTTGTCCCTTTTCACCATGATTTCAGCTGGAAAATCACGGAAGAATCTTAGTTTGTCTTCTCCAAACATCAGATTCACACCATATGGAATCATTTTTCATAATTCCTTCCAGGTTTGAAATGTCATAGAATTTTAGAATAATCTGTCGTGGGGGGGGGAGGGCAGTTAAGCTTGCATGAGCCTTACGTCGGTCCCGGAGAGCCGTATCTATTCTCGGGGCTTCAGGCAGCTTAAGTACTTGTTTGAGTAAATTGGCAGCACACTCCTGAAATTTTGGTCCAGTCTCCTTTCCCTCTTTTACTCCAATTATCCTCAAATTGTGTCGCCTTGATCTTGCTTCCAAGTCCGTACATTTATACTTCATTTTAGCAAGCTCCCTCCCAGTGCTTTCTTGTTCTTTTTTAGTCTCTTTATCTCCTTAGCCATCTCAGTTATCGTATTGTCCATTCCTTCCATAGCCGCCTCAGTAGATTTTAGCATTGCATCCAGTTTTGTTATTACAATCCTTTTCAACCCGCTTAATTGTTTGGTTTAAATACTCCTCAACTTCGACCACACGTTTGGTTAAGTCATCAATTTTCCCCATCAGCGTATCATTACCTTGTTTAATTTTTTCAGAGAGGCTTTTGTGCAGCGCGAGATTCTCCTCTCGTATCACTTTAGAAATAACTTCAGTGACTGAAGCTAATACCGACTTTTCCAGATGTTCCATTTGTTCCTCCATTAAAGGCAATTCTGAAGAAGGATTTCGGGAATCAACTTCTTCTTCTGATGTTTGAGGGGATTGAGGGGTCTTTTCAGATTTTTTTCAAGTAGGCTCGTGTAGCAGGTCTTGAAGCGGCTTTTGCTTTTGCAAGCTTCTGGCAAGGTTTCTGTCTTTTCATTTAAAACTGCAATAATTCTCTGTTATCAGCAGGATTTCTGATAACACACAATTAAATAGCAGCTCCGGTAGTTATTTTCAGAACTGGGAGTGAGAAAGTTGCAAACCTAGTGGACACCCTTCTTCAGACTGGGGATCAGGGATGGTGTGGTCAGAAATGAAGTGGTGGTGGTGGATTTTCACTTTTCCTGAGGCCTCCTGGAGCCAGCTGGTGCGGCAGTGGGAGTGGAGATATTGCTGTGATGGGTCGCCCCGCAGCCAGTGTGCGCAGCAGTGGGTGTGGTGTAGGGGTGTGATGCATCGTCTCATCCACCAGGGGGTCTGGGAATGTTGATTGAAGTCCTTATAATAACAGTGACCTCACACCAGGATAAGGATTCATAGACTAGTAATTACATAGCAAACACATCTTTTCCCATCTTAACTCCACCAAGGACCTTAAAGTAGCCCGCCTCCAGGCCGCTCCCACCACCGCTTCTCTGCGACTCGACCGCCCGCAAACTCCAGGCCCGGACTCTGTCCCGCGCCGCCTACCCGAGTCCCGCGACGCCATTTTGGCCACGAGGAGCAGGACTCACCAGGACGCCGCCTTAACCGACCTCCACGTCGATGCTGCCACCGGCCTTCTCTTGCCCATCGATGACACCCAGCCTCGCTGCCTGCCCGGTAACTCTGCTTATCTCCCCCTCCCCGATTCCTCTGCCTATCGCCACCACAACGCAAAAGCCGAATCTCGCCGCCCCCCGGCACCACCTAACCTGATTGCCGCACCGTCCCATCCAACATCGCCGTCGCACTGGTCCCACCGAATATCACAGCCGCACCGGGCCCACCTAACATCGCCGCTGCATCGAGCCCACCCAGGAACTCCACCGAACCGGGCCTACTGAGCATCGCCATCACACCAGGCCTGCTGAATATCGCTGTAACTCCAGGGCTAACTAACATCGCTGCCGGACCGGATCTACTGAACATGGCCACCGGACTGGGGCTCCCCGAACACGCTGACGCACCGCACCCCATTAACATCATCGCCTCACCGAGTTGGCCGAACCACACCGCCCCACCGACCATCCGCCCACCGGGGCCTCCCACGCATCGCCCGCCGACCCGTACTCCACTGCCCACGGACTCCTACCATCGGGTCCGCAGACCCTCGCTACTCCACCTCCCTCCCGCATCCCGCAGCCATCGCCTGGACTCCAACCTGGACTCTGCACCTGGCCTGAAGCCTCCACGCTGTTGATTCCCACTCCTCGTGGTTGCACTGCACTGTGTCCTTGTGCTAGTTGCCCAAAACTGGTGACCTCGGTGGCTGTTCCACTGGGTCTTCCCCAACCCCCTCAAACTATTTGACCCCTGGTCATCCCTACCCACACCACAGACCTCAAAACCCACCACCCCTGACCACCCTCTACCCCACCGCACATCGTCTCATCCTCAGTTCATAGAAACATAGAAACATAGAAATTAGGTGCAGGAGTGGGCCATTCGGCCCTTCGAGCCTGCACCGCCATTCAATATGATCATGGCTGATCATCCAACTCAGTATCCCGTACATGCCTTCTCTCCATACCCTCTGATCCCCTTAGCCACAAGGGCCACATCTAACTCCCTCTTAAATATAGCCAATGAACTGGCCTCATCTACCCTCTGTGGCAGAGAGTTCCAGAGACTCACCACTCTCTGTGTGAAAAATGTTTTTTCTCATCTCGGTCTTAAAGCGAATGGTATGTTAGCTTTCATAGCAAAATGATTTGAGTACAGGAGCAGGGAGGTTCTACTTCAGTTGTATAGGGTCTTGGTGAGACCACACCTGGAGTATTGCGTGCAGTTTTGGTCTCCAAATCTGAGGAAGGACATTATTGCCATAGAGGGAGTGCAGAGAAGGTTCACCAGACTGATTCCTGGGATGTCAGGACTGTCTTATGAAGAAAGACTGGATAGACTCGGTTTATACTCTCTGGAATTTAGGAGATTAAGAGGGGATCTTATAGAAACTTACAAAATTCTTAAGTGGTTGGACAGGCTAGATGCAGGAAGATTGTTCCCGATGTTGGGGAAGTCCAGGACAAGGGGTCACAGCTTAAGGATAAGGGGGAAATCCTTTAAGACCGAGATGAGAAAAACTTTCTTCACACAGAGAGTGGTGAGTCTCTGGAACTCTCTGCCACAGAGGGTAGTTGAGGCCAGTTCATTGGCTATATTTAAGAGTGAGTTGGATGTGGCCCTTGTGGCTAAGGGGATCAGAGGGTATGGAGAGAAGGCAGGTACGGGATACTGAGTTGGATGATCAGCCATGATCATATTGAATGGCGGTGCAGGCTCGAAGGGCTGAATGGCCTACTCCTGCACCTAATTTCTATGTTTCTATGTTTCTATGTAAAGGATTTCCCCCTTATCCTTAAGCTGTGACCCCTTGTCCTGGACTTCCCCAACATCGGGAACAATCTTCCTGCATCTAGCCTGTCCAACCCCTTAAGAATTTTGTAAGTTTCTATAAGATATCCTCCCAATCTCCTAAATTCTAGTGAGTATAAACCGAGTCTATCAAGTCTTTCTTCATAAGACAGTCCTGACATCCCAGGAATCAGTCTGGTGAAACTTCTGTGCACTCCCTCTATGGCAATAATGTGCTTCCTCAGATTTGGAGGCCAAAACTGTACGCAATACCCCAGGTGTGGTCTCACCAAGACCCTGCACAACTGCTCCTATACTCAAATCCTTTTGCTATGAATGCTAACATACCATTCCCTTTTTCCACTGCCTGCTGCACCTGCATGCCTACTTTCAATGACTGGTGTACCATGACACCCAGGTCTCGCTGCATCTCCCCTTTTCCTAATCCACCACCATTTAAATAATAGTCTGCTTTCCTGTTTTTGCCACGAAAGTGGATAACCTCACATTTATCCACATTATACTTCATCTGCCAAACATTTGCCCACTCACCCAGCCTATCCAAGTCACCAAGTCTCCTAGAATCCTCCTCACAGCTAACACTGCCCCTCAGCTTAGTGCCTTCCACAAACTTGGAGATATTGACTTCAATTCCCTCATCCAGATCATTAATATATATTGCAAATAGCTGGGGTCTCAGCACTGAGCCTTGCGGTACCCCACTAGTCACTGCCTGCCAAGGACCCGTTTACTCCTACTCTTTGCTTCCTGTTTGCCATCCAGTTCTCTATCCACATCAATACTAAACCCCCAATGCCCTAACCCCTGAACCCCTAACCCCAGAACCCCAAGTTCACTCACCTGCCTTTCTGTGGCCTCCAAGGGAGCTGCCGTGGTAGTCTTGCGCGTCCATCTTTACAAAGCTGAGGCCACGCGCCAGCTTTCGGACACCTCCTCCTACTTACCCCTAGACCATGACCCCGCTGAAGAACACCAGGCCACTATCTCTAGCACCTTCACCGACTTCATCAACTGCCCCCCGAGCCTCCAACCTCATCTTTCCCCAGACCAGCACGGCCCGATTTTACCTTCTCCACAAAATCCACAAACCTGACTGTCCCGGTAGACCCATTGTCTCGGCCTGTTCGTGCCCCACCGAACCCACATACCTTGACTCCATCCTATCCCCCTTGGTTAATACCCTCCCTACCTATGTTCAAGACACCTCAGACACTCTCCGTCGTCTCCGCGCATTCCATTATCTAGGCCCCCATCCTCTCGTCTTCACCATGGACATCCAGTCAATCTACACCTCCATCCCCCACCAGGATGGCTTCAAAGCTCTCCGGATCCTTCTCGACCAGAGGAGCAACCTATACCAGTCCACTGATACTCTCCGCCGCTTAGCGGAGTTGGTCTTTACCCTCAATAACTTCTCATTTGACTTCTCCCAATGTCATCAAAATACAAAGCGTAGCTATGAGCACACACATGGGCCCCAGCTACGCTTGCCTCTTTGTCGGGTACGTCGAAGATTCCTAGCTCGAGGCGTACCAGGGCCCCATCTCCGACCTCTACCTCCGCTACATCGACGACTGCTTTGGTGCCACCTCCTGCACTCACATACAACTCACTGACTTCATCCGCTTCACTACTAACTTCCATCCAACAATCAAATACGCGTGGACCATTTCAACACTGCTCTAGCATTCCTTGACCTCATTATCTCCATCGCAGGTGATAGACCTCTGACCGACATCCACTATAAACCCACTGACGTCTACGGCTATCTTAACTACTCTTCCTCCCGCCCTGCTTCCTGTAGGTACTCCATCCCCTATTCCCAATTCCTTCATCTACGCCGCATCCGCTCCCAGAGCATCGCAAATGTCCTAATTCTTCAGGGAACAGCGGTTCCCCTCCCCCACTACAGATGAGGCTCGCACCAGGGTCTCCTCCATACCCCGTAACATTGCTCTCTCTCCCCATCCCCCACTCGCAACAAGGGCAGAGTCCTCATCTTTCACCCCACTAGCCATCACATCCAACAAATAGTCCACCGTCAGTTTCGCTACCTCCAACGTGACCACACCTCTCGCCACATCTTCGTATCTTCCCCTTCTGCCTTCCACAAAGCCAGCTCCCTCCATACCTTCCTTGTCAATTCTTCCCTTCCATCCCTCTCCACCCCCTCCCCGGGCACTTTCCTTGCAACCACAAGAGATGATACACCTGTCGCTTTACCTCCCCCCCTCGACTCCATTCAACGCCCCAAGCAGTTGTTCCAGGTGTGACAGAGGTTCACCTGCACCTCCTCGAACCTCATCTATTGCATCCGCTGCTCTAGATGTCAGCTGATCTATATCGGTGAAACCAAGCGGAGGCTTGGCGATCATTTCGCCGAACACCTCCGCTCGGTCCGCAATAACTAACCTGACCTCCCTGTGGCTCAGCACTTCAACTCCCCCTCGTATTCCATATCCGACCTCTCTGTCCTGGGCCTCCTCCACGGCCAGAGTGAGCAACACCGGAAATTTGAGGAGCAGAACCTCATATTCCGCTTTGGGAGTCTGCATCCTGGTGGCATGAACATTGCATTTTCACATTTTGTTAACCTTTGCTGTCTCCCCCCCTTCCTACCTCAACCCTCAGACTCCTCCTCCTCATTTTTACTTTCTTCTCCCCGCCTCCCCCCACCCGCTATCAGTCTGAGGAAGGGTTTTGGCCCGAAATGTTGCCCATCTCCTGTACCTCACCCCCCACACATGTGACTAGGGGGACATCCCCCACACATGTGAGTAGGGGGACACTGTACCTCACCCCCCACACATGTGACTAGGGGGACATCCTCCACACATGCGACTAGGGGGACACTGTACCTCACCCCCCACACATGTGACTAGGGGGACATCCCGCACACATGTGTCTAGCGGGACACTGTAACTCACCCCAACACATGACGACTAGGGTCACATCCCCCACAAATGTGACTAGGGGGACACTGTACCACTTCCCCCACACATGTGACTAGGGGGACACTGTACCTCATCCCCCACACATGTGACCAGGGGGACACTGTACCTCATCCCCCACACATGTGACTAGGGACACATCCTCCGCACATGTGACTAGGGGGACACTGTACTGCATCCCCCACACATGTGACTAGGGGGACACTGTACCACATTCCCCACACATGTGACTAGGGGGAAACTGTACCACTGCACCCACACATGTGACTAGGGGAACTCTGTACCTCATCCCCCACACATGTGAATAGGGGGACACTGAACCTCATCCCCCACACATGTGACTAGGGGGACACTGTACCACTTCCCCCACATGTGACTAGGGGGACACTGCACCTCAACACCCACAAATGTGACTAAGGGGACACTGTGCCTCATCCCCCACATATGTGACTAGGGGGACACTGTATCACATCCCCTACACATGTCACTAGGGGAACTCTGTACCTCATCCCCCACACATGTGACTAGGGGGACACTGTACCACACATGTGACTAGGGGGACACTGAACCTCATTCCCCACACATGTGATTAGGGGACACTGTACCACTTCCACCACACATGTGACTAGGGCGACACTGTACCACACATGTGACTACGGGGACACTGTACCACTTCCCCACATACGTGACTAGGGGGACACTGTACCACTTCCCCCACACATGTGACGGGGGGACACTGTACTACTTCCCCCACACATGTGACTAGGGGAACACAGTACCTCATCCCCCACACATGCGACTAGGGGGACACTGAACCACATTCCCCACACATGTGACAAGGGGGACACTGTACTACTTCCCCCACACATGTGACTAGGGGGACACTGTACCACACATGTGACTAGGGGGACAAAGTACCAAATCCCCCACACATGTGACTAGGGGGACACTGTACCTCATCCCCTATACATGTGACTAGGGGGGCACTGTACCTCACCCCACACACATGTGACTAGGGGACACTGTACCTCATCCCCCCACACATGTGACTAGGGTGACAATGTACCACATCCCCCACACATGTGACTAGGGGGACACTGTACCTCATCCCCCACAAATGTGACTAGGGGGTACACTGTACATTGTGAGGGATAAAGTGATTAAACCCCACTATTGTAAGGGGCTTTAAAGAGGATTCAAACCGATAGAGGCCAGGGAGAGGATTCTGACACAGCTGTGTATAAAAGTTACCAGAGCCTTCCTTGAGTAAGAAGTGATAGCATTGTTAGCGGTAGAAGGGAGTGATGTAGATAGATCCCAATCAGTAGAAGGGAGTGATAGGTGGGACCCTTGTCACTATAGCTTAGCTTTAGTGCTGATATAGGAGAACTGAGAGAGTTCAGTTGGAGGTGAGCAAAACTAGGGCAGGTCATAGATAACTGAGCATGCTTAATAAAATACATTTAAATTACAACACACCCCTGGTCAAGAAACTGCTCATTACCATGCACATGTTTGGACATGCGATGTATGATGTGGGAGGTACTGGGGGGCGTACCTACAGACTGTGCACCTCAGTGCCCTGATTGGAGAGGGTCAAAAGGGGAGGTTAAATGTAGAATCATGTGTATAAAAGGGTTTACCTTTCTGACTTTGATGTGTCTCAACTTGGAGAGGCACCCGACTCTGCAGACTCGCAAATATAATAAAGAATCTCTGGCTTCCACGATTTACTCTCTGAGTAGTGATTGTGAGCATAGCGCATATCTCACAAAGTGGGGACTCGACCGCGATCGCCACTCCGGCCGCTCGGTGGAAGCACAGAAGGAAGGGAAGGCGTCCTCCAAAGCCATAATCCATTTCCTGCCCCATCAGGTATATTGGGTAAGTATTTCTTAGCCCTCTCAGTTTATGGGTGCCCCAAAGGATAATCTGTGTCTGACCTGCTCTTATCATTTTAAAGCAGTCTTTTGAATTTATCCCTCTGCTTCCCATTTTAATCCTTTCTGATCTGCCTTCTTTCTCATTCTAAACTCAATTTCTTACCTCAAATAGTTTATCCTCCTTTGTAAATTTATTCACCTTCCTTTTATTCACCTTACTTATTTCTAATTTTGTTCAAACCATTCTCCCTACAATTCCCAAATTCCAATTCCTAGTTTAAATACATACGACTAACAATTTTCCAAATTAACTTTACTGAAAAGACATCTATAGAAGGCAAACAACCTACATTTTCCAACTTTCCCTTTTAAGGTGCGATGACACAAAGCGTTGTCCGTTACCTTACAGCTTTTGTTGGCTATGGGAGATTTGAAGGCACTGTTGGTGGAAGTGATAGGAACCACTAAAATGACAACTCCTGAAGATCGCTGGTATATAAATGCTGTGAACAATGCAATAAACAATGGCATGCTGTTTGACACAGTCAGGCAGAGGGTATGGCAGGCCCTCGGACAAAAATCCAGCAGCCTATCTTGAGAACAAGCTGAAAAGGTGCAGACTGGAAACTGAACAAAAATAGAAGGCAACCAGTTAATGAACGCTATATTTTGAACCACTGTGGTGGATGTCATTCCTCCTAAAATCAAGTCTAGATTGGAGGAGGTGGTGGGATTTTAATCTATTTCCCACCCCTGATTCAGTGATCATTTGGTCAATGAGGTTGAGAAATATCGCAAAGATAGGAAAAAGACTTGCAGACCAGCAGGAAGAGGTGCAGAGAAAATGATGCAAATGTAACTTGAAGAGATCAAAAAGAAAGAGCACGAAAAAGGAAAGACAATGTTGTCAGTAACAACAGACCTGGTTGAAAAGTCTGAAATAAGTGATGCAACGACACACAGTGATTCCTATGACAGAGCCAAACAGGGGCCAGAGATTCCAATACAGCCAATAATAAATGTATTTGGGAGAGTGTTTCCACAAATGCCCAATCAGGAGTGAAATAAATCTGGATATAAGCCCAGACAGGACTGGGGTCCCCAAGGGAGGGAGGGATCTCAAGGAAGAGGTCAAGGAAGGCTAGTAAGGTAATAGGTAATGGATAACAGAAATATTTCAAATGTCATTAGAAACGGGAATAGTGCCGGAGGATTGGCGTACCGCGCATGTTGTTCCATTGTTTAAAAAGGGTTCAAAGAATAAACCTAGCAATTATCGACCTATTAGTTTGACGTCAGTGGTGGGCAAATTAATGGAAAGGATACTTAGAGATAATATATATAAGCTTCTGGATAAACAGGGTCTGATCAGGAACAGTCAACATGGATTTGTGCCTGGAAGGTCATGTTTGACAAAACTTCTTGAATTTTTTGAAGCGGTAACTAGGGAAATTGATGAGGGTAAAGCAGTGGATGGTGTCTATATGGATTTCAGTAAGGCCTTTGACAAGGTTTCCCATGGAAGGTTGGTTAAGAAGGTTCAATCTTTGGGTGTTAATGGCGGAGTAGCAAGATGGATTCAACAGTGGCTGAATGGGAGATGTCAGAGAGTAATGGTGGATGGCTGTTTGTCAGGTTGGAAGCCGGTAACCAGTGGGGTGCCTCAGGGATCTGTGTTGGGTCCACTGTTGTTTGTCATGTACATCAATGATCTGGATGATGGGGTGGAAAATTGGATAAGTAAGTATGCAGATGATACTAAGATAGGTGGTGTTGTGGATAATGAGGTAGATTTTCAAAGTCTACAGAGAGATTTGAGCCATTTGGAAAAGTGGGCTGAAAGATGGCAGATGGAGTTTAATGCTGATAAGTGTGAAGTGCTACATCTTGGCAGGACAAATCAAAATAGGACGTACATGGTAAATGGTAGGGAATTGAGGAATGCTGTGGAACAGAGGGATCTAGGAATAACTGTGCATAGTTCCCTGAAAGTGGAATCGCATGTAGATAGGGTGGTAAAGAAAGCCTTTGGTGTGCTGGCCTTTATAAATCAGAGCATTGAATATAGGAGTAGGGAAGTAATGTTAAAATAGTAAGATTAAACAAGAACTTACCAGTTCGAAGTTTGATCGTTATTTTATGAGGAGTTACGATGAGGGATTACGTGAAGAACTCGCCTCACGCTGGCAACGGCATACTTCAAAGCAGCAGCATGAAAAACACAGAACACCAAAAGCCGGAGTAACATAGTAAGGCTCATAAAAAACTCAGAACTACCATTTGATCATTTATTTTATGAGGGTGGGAGCGGAGGGCACGTAATCCCTCATCGTAACTCCTCATAAAATAACGATCAAACTTCGAACTGGTAAGTTCTTGTTTAATCTTACTATTTTACTTCGGAGTCACGTGAGTGACTACGTGAAGATTTTAAAGCTTTCTGTGTTTTTTATGTCGTAGAATCAATCCGTACGACAGTCCGGCTAAGTAAACACATACATGAGAAACCAGACTAATGTTAGATCATTTCACAATTAACTTTTAAATGGTTTAAAAACCATATAATAACCCTCCTTATATCTGAGGGAAAATGATTACAAGTGATAAAAGATAGAAGTGAAACACCATTGATTATAGCAATTAATAGTAAACAAAGCAGGTGATTATAGTGCCCCCAACACCGCGTGTCCAAAGCTTGTCATAGTGTGAACAGGTTTATTGTAGAACTTTGAAAAAGTTTCTTCTTTACTCCACCCTGCGACTTTTAAAATATGCTCGAGAGGTACGTCCCGCCCCTTCGCCGCGGACGTAGCTGCCGCCCTGGTGGAGTGAGATTTGAACACATCAGTGTCTACTCCCGCTAAAACCAACACCTGTTTCAACCATTTTGAGATAGTTTGAACTGAAGCTTTTGTGTGTGGTTTTTTGTGCGTAACCATTAACGCTTTTTCATTTCCTCGAAGGGTGTCAGTAACTTTAATATATTCGTTCAAATGTTTAACCACACACAAAGTAGGATCAATATGATAAGCTTGAAAGGTTACCTTTGTTCCAGATCTCCCTGGTCTGCTTTGTTTGATTAACTCGTAAACATAGAACACAACATTATCTGCAGTCACATGCATACAGTCTAAACGCAACATTTGTAAAGTTTGCACTCTTTGAGCTGAGACCAGTGACATTAACATGACTAATTTCAATGTCAATCTTTCCAATGTCAACCCTTCAATTGGAGTCCATTGTCTAAGTAGCGTAAGTACAATGCTCACATCCCAAATCTCTGTGTATCTTGGTTTGGGTGGATTAATATTAAAGATTCCTTTCATGAATCTAGATATTAATGGATGCGACCCAATTGATCTCTGATCAGTCATAAGCCCTAAATAGGACGACAAAGCACTGCGTGCAGTGTTAATGGCACTGTAACTTAAATGTTGCTGAAAATGCAAATTGGCAAGGAATTCCAAAACATTTACAATATTTACAGTATCATAAGAAATATTTGACTGTGTGCAAAAGTCTTCCCATTTCTTAATATGTGTCATATATTGCTTTTGTGTGCTATTGCGCCATGATGCAACCATAACTTTCATAGTTTGGTCCGACAATCCCAGCTCCTGTAGTGGTCTGGTCAAAACCTGCAGATTAACAAATTCATATATGCATACAATGGGTAAATCTCTTTAGTTACCGGATTAGTCAAGATATCACTACAGTTAGGAATCGACATATATGGTTCTTTAATCATATTCAGCATTACTGGGAACCAAGGTTGAGTTGGCCAATTTGGAACTACCAACAATCCAGAAGCAGAATCTTGTTCTATCTTCTTCAAGCATCTCTGAATCAAAGCAAATGGTGGAAAAGCATAAAAGAACATCTTTCCCCAGTGTAATGAAAAAGCATCTACTGCTACTGCATCTGGATCGTGTTCCCAAGACACATAAGTAGGCAACTGATGATTAAGCCTAGATGCAAACACATCTATTTCTGGCAACCCAAATTGGTTTACAATATTCTTAAATATTGCTGGCTTAAGCATCCATTCCGTATTATCTTTAAAAATCCTGGACCTTTCATCTGCTACCACATTGTCCTTACCCGGAATGTAGCTTGCTGAAATCCATATTTGGCGACCAATACACCATTGCCATATCTCATTGGCCAGACAATCACATGATACTGACCTAACTCCCCCCATGTGATTAATGTATGCAACAGCCGTTTTATTGTCTAACTGTATTAACACATGTAGACCTTGTTTAGCACAACAATATGCTTTAAGTCCATAAAAAACACCCAATAACTCCAAATAGTTAATACCATAAACTTGAAGAAACGCTTCTTCTTGAGCTTTCCATCTACCTCCACAACTGGAGGACGAATCTGTAGCCCCCCCCCCCCCCCCCCCCCCCCCCCCCCCCATCCGAGAGCACTAGCATCCGTTTGCAAAACCATTTCAGGTTGTTTAATCATGATATTCTTAGCAGCTTGTGGGACATTTTCAACCCACCATTGTAATTCCAACACGGCTTCTTTTGTTAACTGCATAGGCCTGTCAAAGTGACCTGCCTTCTCCTTAAGAGCCCTTGTTTTGTCCCTTTGAAGATTTTGATAATGTAATGGACCAAATTCCACTGCCGGAAATGCTGCTACCAGTTTCCCAATGGTTTTTGCCACTTCTCGGATGGAGGGATAAGGCTTGTGAATGAGGTAATTACAAGTCATCAAGATGTCATTGACCTTCTCTGTTGGCAAAGTAACTAACATAGTCACTGAGTTAATTACAAACCCCAAAAAGTTAATTGATTGTGCTGGCTGCAGCTGGGACTTAATTGGATGAATCAAAAACCCTAGCTTTTCAAACAAAGCTTTAGTAACTGAAACTGAGTGCTCAGCTGACTCTTGAGTATCACTAATGATCAGAATATCATCCAGATAAGCCATAACAATGTGTTTCTGTGCTCTTAATTGGGCTAAAACTGGTTTCAACAGTTTTGTAAAGAATCTAGGAGCCGAACTCAATCCATTTGGTAAAGCTTTGAACTGCCATAATTGTCCCAGCCAATTAAATTTTAAATACCTCCTGAAGCATTGATGAATTGCTACAGAATAATAGGCATCCTTCAAATCAATCTTAGCCATATAACACCCTGCTGAAATAAGATATTTTGCAGTACTGAATGTCTCCATCTTAAAATGTTTGTATTCTACAAACTTATTCAGATCTGTAAGGTCCAGAATAATTCTGCAACCACCATCTTTTTTATCTCTTCGAAATATATTAGAGACAAATTGATGCTTATGTTCATAAGTCTTTTCAATTACGCCTTTTCCAGATAATTTGTCAATTTCCACATTAATCTCCATTCTTTCCTCTGCAGAAAACACATAAGCATAAGCAGGTCTATTCTGTACAGGAGGATTAACCCCTTCTTTAAAAATAATAATGGCTCCCGAAACTGCTTGTAATACATATCGATCAGAAGTAATATTAAGCCAGGCATTATAAAATTTTTGCAATCTCCCTCCAACTGGAGAGTCATCCACAGTTTCTTTAAGTACATAAGTCTTTAATACCTCTGCGTATGAGCGTGGTGGTCTCCTTCTTCCCGAATACAGGGAAGCACTTGCCTGCACAGCACGATAGTATTTTCGTGACAAACTTCTGCTTCTATAACGGAAATCGAAACCCCTTCGGGTCGAAAAACCCCTTCTTTGTCCAAAAACAAAAGGTTTAACATTGCTAAAATATTTAGCTTCTTCATCCAACTCTTTCAGCTGTTTCGGCAGATTTTCTCCAAACAAATACCCAGGAGCTTGAACTCCACTTTCTTGACACAGGCTTGCAAATCTAGGGTGAAATATGGGCCGAATCGCCGTTTTCCTCATGCAATTAATTTCATAGAATGAATTACATAATAAGCCCAAAGTATCCTTTTGAATCTTTTCCATTTCCAGATTCTCCATTTGCCTGCCATAGGCCGTAATGGCGGCAGAAATTAATTTGAGCACCTTTTGAAACTTCACTTCTAGGGCTCTCATACTTGGAGTCATAGACGTCCATATCATCGGATTCACCGTAGGTACTTCCAATGAGGCACAATTTCTTGGAGCTTTATATAATTCTGATGTTTCATTCATCACAGAATTGTGAAGTTGGTGTGATACCATATAATTTATGTTTGCAGCTAGGATTTCTTCCATAGCCTCACCACTTCCTTCAGGTATAGCAAAATCTTGTGCTATCCCAGGCACATTAGGCCTTTTCTTTTTACTTTGTGGTGTGCTTTCAAAAGCCATATAGCCACCAGCAGGGTCTGCCTTCTGCAGCCCTAAATCAATTGGGATATCATCCCATGAGACTTCTTCCAGCCCAAATACTGGGTCCGGAGTATCATATTCCCAACTTGGCCCACAGCCATATTCATCATATTCAAACCCCTCAGGGATTTTTTGGGATTCATCTGGGTACTCTGACACTTGTCTCATTATTGTTTGGAGAACTTTCTCCATATGCTCCATTTTTAGCCACATAGTTTTATTGTCTGGAGGTCTTTCAATATCAGAGTCATCAGAAACCACGGGCCTCTCAGATTTCTTTTTGCATTTTTTAGGAACATTTTCCTCCGTGGTCATTATTTCTGGAGAATCTGGAAACTCACTATCGGGTACATCAGCGGCCAACGGTATCGGAACCGGGTCCGCACTAACTTCGCGTCCCGTATTTTTACTTTCACCCAAGGAACATCTTTTTACCCGCGAAAACTTCTTTCCCGATTTCTCCATTTTTCTTTAATAATCAGTGCTCAATCAGCACGTTAACGTGGCTCTAAATTTTCCTTTTGGTTTCGTTTTGCTGGAGCCACCCAGCGTAACCTAAAAAACGCCCCGGTGTAACTTCACTTACCTGCGGGCCGTTCCGACCGCTGCCGAGGAGCTGCTCCTTACTGCAGCTCCTCCTCGCGCCGTCAGCGTTGACGTCATGCCGTTGCCAGCGTGAGGCGGGCTCTTCACGTAGTCACTCACGTGACTCCGAAGTAAAATTGTACAAGGCATTGGTAAGACCAATTCTGGAGTATGGTGTACAATTTTGGTCGCCTAGTTATAGGAAGGATGTCAACAAAATAGAGAAAGTACAGAGGAGATTTACTAGAATGTTGCCAGGGTTCCAGCAACTATGTTACAGAGAAAGGTTGAACAAGTTAGGTCTTTATTCTTTGGAGCGCAGAAAGTTAAGGGGGGACTTGATTGAGGTCTTTAAAATGATGAAAGGGATAGACAGAGTTGACGTGGATACGTTTTTCCCATTGAGGGTAGGGAAGATTCAAACAAGAGGGCATGACATGAGAATTAAGGGACAGAAGCTTAGGGGTAACATGAGGGGGAACATCTTTACTCAGAGAGTGGTGGCTGTGTGGAATGAGCTTCCAGCAGACGTGGTGGAGGCAGGATCGATTTTAACATTTAAGAGTAAAGTGGATAGGTATATAGACGTGAAGGGAATGGAGGGGTATGGTCTGAGTGCAGGTAGATGGGACTAGGGGAAAACAAATGGTCGGCACGGACTGGATGGGCCGAGAGGGCCTGTTTCCGTGCTGTAATTGTTATATGGTTATATGGTTATAAGGTGTGCTGGGGATGTGAACAGGTACGGTAATCAGGAAATAATAATAATAATAATAATAATAAGATAATGGTGAACATAGCTATGGTAAGAACATGAAGAAGAGGTATTAAATACACCTAAGCTAGGATGTGACAGGGTTTTAAACTAGCGCCATGTTTTCAATCAGATGTAGGCAGATTTGGAAGGTGTTGATATAGTATAACCATGTAACATTGATGTAACATTGTCCTAACCTCCTTTTCCTGCTGATACTGGACCTTCCCTGGCCACATTATCATTATTTTCTTATTACCCCTTTTTCTCCCATAGGCATGACTACAGCCTGCATCTGACTTATACTCCTTGTAATAGGTCCCCTAAAACAAGGGATGCAACAGGGGATAAAGATCAGTCCAGCCACTGCACATAGAAACACGAGACCCAACATTGTGCACCATGTTCCTCCGGTTATATCTAATTCCACTTTTGTATTGGAATATGTGCCAACTTATGGATTCCTTCTGACATGTCCATCACTGCCTTCCATTGTCATCGATGTTTAGACAGCTATTAGAGAGATTGAATTTCCCGCATACCCCTCTTTCTTCTGCCAGGAGGTAATCTAGGGCCAACCGCTTCTGGTATATTGCTGCTCTCATCTGTGTCCGCTGCTTTGCCAGCATCTCCAGTGCCACCGCAGTTTGGTTGGTAGATGATTCTTGCGGGTGGCCATTCATCATCTTCCCATTCTCCAATGTCCATTTTCCTCTTCTTCCGATATAGGTCGTCAAATACAGCGACCGCCCTTCTTCGGTGTTTAACAGGAAAAATCCTGGTTGTACCAGTCCAATAAAGCAAGTCCCGCTCCAATTTGTCGGTAACACCGAATATGCCTTGTGTCCGCATATCCATAACAGTCCTTCGGGGGCCGGTCCACTAGAGGCAACCTTGTTCCATATGTCTCGCAACACCGGGATTCCTTGATAAGTGTTGTTCCCGGTGCAGTTCCATAGTCCAGTCAATTCCATTCCATCGGTCTTCATCCAGATAGTGCAGTTCCCCCCGTCTTTCTTAGTTGGATACCATTTAGGCTCCTCTGGCCACCACATTTGGACTGATTTGGCCACTGGGTGACGATGCGCTGGCAGCGGCTGCTGCCTACTAGGATGGCACCCTTTGCCCAGGGCCTAGCGATACACTCAGTCCCAACCGGAGCGTCTGTCAGGACCCAAGCCTAGGGATCTCGGTCTTGTCCAACTGTCAGGTTCCACTCCATCACGTCCCATACTTCAGCAATGGATCCTCTCCACGGCCAACGTGAGCTCATCAGTGGTCCTCCACAGACCCAACAGTTAGTCACATTCAGGGTTCCAGCTATTCGGAGGGCCAAGTGAACAAACATGTATTTCCGTCCTTCAGGGATCTGAATCAGCTTCTTAATTTCTTCATGCAGTGTCTGGTTCAATTGAGGCTGAGTAGGTGGGGGAGGGGGAGGCTTGGTGACTACAACTTTCGTTAACCTTGTTATTACTTTCTCCTTCCTTTTGTCTAATGCCCATCTTAAGGCATGGAAAGAGAGAGCTAACAGTTCTGTCCTAGTCATACAAACCCATCTCTCCCCCTTTGGGCAGGTAACGTACCCAAACCTCGCTACATATCCTCTATTCTCTACCCTATAATACTTATTTCCCCCGTGCTCACAAATAGTTCTAGTTTTCAGGTTATAGTAAGCATCGTTCACACGGGAATGATAAGTAAATTATCTGGTTGTCCACCCTCCGTATCTGATAGGATGATAACGTTTATCACAGTTTTTAACACTTTTTACCAAAATTACATGCAGAGCAAGCAATACTACAAATGCTCCTTTCATACTGCTAGTTATACATTTATTTTTTTTCTAAAAGTTAATGTTAGTGGCTTATTTCCTGGCTTCACCATCCACTGTTCCTCGTTATCAAGAGCGTGTGAATCAACGTGTCATTTAACCCGGATTGCGTGGGTCCACCCTTTTTCTTTTGTTCGTACTGCTGTCTCGGTTGTCAGTGATACTAGGTATGGGTCGGTACACCTGGGCTGGAATTTCTCCTCCTTCCAATTCTTGACCAGTACCCAATCGCCGGCCTTTACAGCATGTATTAGAAAGTCGAGTGGTGGGCTTTGAGCCAATAATCCTTTAGCTTTTAATTATGTAAGGGAACGAGATACTGCCAGTAAATAGTTCCTTAAGAATACATCACTGCCCTGTATGGTGGATATTCCTTCTATATATCCCAAATAAGGTAACCCAAACAACATATCATAGGGGGACACTGCTAACTTTGCATGGGGTCTCCGTTGCTTTCCTCAAAGCCTTTCTGTTTCCCTACTGCTCCAAACATGTGCCAGACTCCATGTACATATGCTGCTCTTAAAGCCTTAATTTCTGCCAATTGAGCTAAGCAAGATTGCAGGCAAGCTTCCAATTTGATTACCTTGAAGTCTAATTCATCCTGATGCATCACTTCAAACCCTGCATACTTGCTATTATTATCCCTTTAACAAGAAACATCCACAAGCAAAATATTTTGGCCCCCTTCATTCAAAGGCGCTGACTGTAAAACATTTCTCAGACTTGTGTGTCCTTCTTCCTTCATTGTTTTTCTTAATGGCATCACAATTTCAACATACTTCCCTATCTAGTCTGAACTATATCCTGCCATTCCCAATATCATCATCATCTGTTCTACTGTCTGAGGTTTGGGAGCTTCAATTTGATCTTGCGCTATAGCTTTTACTTCTTTAGATATTACTCGTCCAAAATATTCTACCTGCTGCTGACAAAACAACAACTTCTTCCTTGATACATTATGACCTCCTATGCCATCTTTTACAAGATAATTACAATGTCTCTCACATTGCTTCTCACTTGTGGAACAAACCAACCAATCATCCACATACTATATCAACACCTTCCAAATCTGCCTACATCTGATTGAAAACATGGCGCTAGTATTTAAAACCCTGCCGCATCCTATCCTAGGTGTTTTAATACCTCTTCTTAATGTTCTTACCATAGCTCTGTTCACCATTATCTTAATATTAATTATTATTATTTCCCGATTACCATACCTGTTCACATCCCCAACACACCTTATCCATTACCTATCACCTTACTAGCCTTCCTTGACCTCTTCCTTGAGATTCCTCCCTCCCTTGGGGACCCCAGTCCTGTCTGGGCTTATATGCAGATTTATTTCACTCCTGATAGGGCTTTTGAGGAAACACTCCACCAAATACATTTATTATCGGCATGGAATCTCTGGCCCCTGTTTGGCTCTGTCATAGGACACACTGTGTGTCGGTGCATCACTTATTTCAGACTTTTCAACCAGGTCTGTTGTTACTGATAACATTGTATTTCCTTTTTCACGCTCTTTCTTTTTGAGCTCTTCAAGTTACATTTGCATCATTTTTCTCTGCACCTCTTCCTGCTGGTCTGCAAGTCTTTTTCCTATCTTTGCGATATTTCTCAACCTCATTGACCAAATGATCACTGAATCAGGGGTGGGAATAGATTACAATCCCACCACCTCCTCCAATCTAGACTTGACTTTAGGAGGAATGATATCCACCACAGTGGTTCAAAATATAGTGTTCAATAACTGGTTGCCATCTATTTTGTTCAGTTTCCAGTCTCCACCTTTTCAGCTTGTTCTCCAGATAGGCTGCGGGATTATTGTCTTAGGGCCTGCCATACCCCTGCCTGACTGTGTCAAACAGCATGCCATTGTTTATTGCATTATTCACAGCATTTCTATACCAGCCATCTTCGGGAGTTCTGTCAGTTTAGCGGTTCCTATCACTTTCACCAACAGTGCCTTCAAATCTCCCATAGTCAATAATCGTCCTCCAAAGCCATAATCCATTTCCTGCCCCATAAGGAATATTGGGTACGGTATCTCTTAGCCCTCTCAGTTCATCGGTGCCCCAAAGGATAATCTGTGTCTGGCCTGCTCTTATCTTTTTAAAGCAGTCTCATCTATTTATCCCTCTGCTTCCCACTTTAATCCTTTCTGATCTGCCTTCTTTCTCATTCTAAACTGAATTTCTTACTTCTCGGATAGTTTATCCTCCTTTGCAAATGTATTCATCTTCCTTTTCAAATCCTCCACTGACTTCACGATTCTCATATTTTATCACCACCCCTTCTACCTCGGGGGCAGTCATTACTTTCCCTCCTACCCCCGAGATTCTGAATTGCGTTTCACCCAATCCCATTCCTTCCGGTGCCTTAGTAACGCTTGATCTCTCCACTTCCGAATCAGCCATATATACCATATCCTCTCCCTGGGGTCCTAATTTCAAGTTTACCAGAGGTTCCCGTGTGTATCCCATACACCCCAGGGAGCGGGATCCGTGACTTCCCTATTCTTCCTACATGAGTGTGTGTGACTGCACCTGCCGTCGTAGCCTGGAACATTCCCTCTTGAAATGACCCTCCTCACTACAATGAATACACCGGGATTGCCCCTTGTACCACCCTCCTGAGCCTTGTTCCTTGTTTTCCTGGGGACCCCAACTTCGGTCCCTCCATTCACTTCCTCTTCCTCGTCCTCTGTCTCTGCTGCTTTCCCTTCCCCGTCTCCATGAGCACCCGGACTTCTATCATCTTCGCCTCCCTTCTTCTTTACCCCTTGCTGTACTGCCTGCAACATCATTTTTGCCTTTCCCTTCTGTTTTTCCTCATCCCATCGTACATATACTTCCTGAGCCCCTGTTAACAATTGAGTTAATGGTTTGTCATTCCAATCCTCCAATTTTTCCAGTTTCTTTCTAAAATCTGGCCATGACTTAGTTACGAAATTAATCTTTAGTAACTACTGACCTGCGTCTGCTGCTACCCCCGGAGCCTGCGACCCCTTTTCCCAGATCTTTATTCCTGCTTGTCTGACCATCTTTCTTTCTTCTGAAGTAAATAAACTTCCCATTATTGACATCATTGTCTGCCAACTCCTTTGTGTTTTTTTTGCCCTGGGCCCCATTAATTTATTACCCTTCTCCAACCAGAATGTTTACCTAAACAAACCATAAAAGCTGCTAGTTGTACAGCAATTAATTTATTTCTAATTTTGTTCAAACCATTTTCCCTACTATTCCCAAATTTCAATTCCTAGTTTAAATACATACGACTAACAATTTTCCAAATTAACTTTACTGAAAATAAATCTATAGAAGCCAAGCAACCTACATTTTCCAACTTTCCCCTTTTAAGTTGCGATGATACAAAGTGTTGTCCGTTACCTTACAGCTGTTCGTAACCTCCGCATTGCTTACAATTTCTTAAAGGAACACACACACCTACCCTTACAGCATGTGGCCTACAACAAATAAACTTATCACATATATGAACTTCCTCATTCATACAAATCCGGTTTTATACACAAATCACATTAGTTCCATTCTTACTTCAAGGAAATTATGCAATTTCCTACGCAGATTAAAGTTTCAAAATTAACATATTTTGCACTAACTCCTCATGACCAATCTGTATATGACTTCTTCTATAGATTGTGTGAAACAACTCAATATTTCTTTCATGTGCTGCTCGTAACTTTTAAATACCATATGGCACTGTGATTTTCCTTAGATTTTTGCAATGTATGATTGATACTGTGAATATTCTGTACAGTCCAGTGCCACCAGAATGAACTCCCCCTTATTGTTTCCTTTGGTTAATCAAAATTACAGAACTTAATCGTAGTCTCCTTATCTTTTACCCCAGGACTTTTCTTCTCCCCAAGATTGCCACATTCGCCCCAATGGACTATCAGACGGAATGTGCGGCTCTTTACCAGTGTGAGCCTTGTCCTGGCCCCCCCCCCCTCGGACTCTTACTTTTCCCGTGCCAGTTATCTTTATCTTATCGGATTATTCCCGTCCGACAGACCCTCGGTCGCCCAGGCAATACGTAATAGTCTGTTTTCTTACCCGGGTCTTGTGCACCAGAATCGCTCGACCGTCCCTTGTTTATTTACTTGACACTCCCTCTTCCTTCCTGAGTCTCTTGCCCGAATGTCACTCGCTCAAACTGGTGATGGCAAGCAAGGAGATCAGAGACTGTTGAAATCAGCAGGGTGCACCTTCCCTTCCTTCTTTGCCTCCACCGAGCAGCCGGTGGCGATCCCCCAGTTTGTGAGATATGCACTGTGCTCACAATCACTACTCAGAGACAAAATCGTGGAAGCAAGACATTCTTTATTTGCGAGTCTGCAGAGTCAGGTGCCTCTCCCAGTTGAGACACACCGAAGTCAGAAGGGTAAACCCACTTTATACACACAATTCTACATCCCCTGCTTTGACCCCCTCCAATCAGACACTGAGGTGCACAAATTGTAGGTACGTCCCCCCAGTACCTCCCACATCATACATTGCATGTCCAGCCATGTGCATGGTAATGAGCAGTCTCTTGACCAGGGGTGTGTTGTAATATTCATTTATTTTTTTAAGCATGCTCAGTTGTCCATGACCTGCCCAAGTCTACTCACCTCCAACTGAACTCTCTCAGTTCTCCTATATCAGCACTAAAGCTAAGCTATAGTGACAAGGGTCCCATCTATCACTCCGTTCTACTGATAGGGATGTATCTACATCACTCCCTTCTACCGCAATACAATGCTATCACTTCCTACTCAAGGATGGCTCTGGTAACATTTATACACAGCTCTGTCAGAACCCTCTTCCTGGCCTCTATCGGTTTGAATCCTCTTTAAAGCCCCTTACAATAGTGGGGTTTAATCACTTTATCCCTCACAGCTATATAGCTCTCTCTTGAAAGCATTCGGAGAACCTGCCTCCACCGCAGAGGCAGAGAATTCCATAGACTCACAACTCTGTGAGAAAACGTGTTTCCTCATCTCCGTTCTAAATGGCTTACCATTTATTCTTAAACTATGGCCCCTGGTTCTGGACTCCCCCAACATCCGGAACATGCTTCCTGCCTGTAGCGTGTCCAAAGCCTTCACAATCATATATGCTTCAATGAGATCATCCTTCTAAACTCCAGACTGTACAAGCCCAGTTGCTCCATTCTCTCAACATATGACAGTCCCGCCAACCCGCAATTTAACCATGTGAACCTACGCTGCACTCACTCAATTGCAAGAATGTCCTTCCTCAAATTAGGGGACCAAAACTGCAAACAATACTCCAGGTGTGGTCTCACTAGGGCTGCGTACCACTGCAGAAGGACCTCTTTGCTCCTATACTCAACTCCTCTTGTTATAAAGGCCAACATGCCATTCACATTCTTCACTGCCTGCTGTGCCTGCATGCTTACTTTCACAGACTGATGAACAAGGACCCACAGATCCCGTTGTACTTCCCCTTTTCCCAACTTGACGCCTTTCAGATAGTAATCTGCCTTCCTGTTTTTGCTACTAAAGTGGATCATCTCACATTTATCCGCATTATACTTCATCTGCCATGCATCTGCCCACTCCCCCAACCTGTCCAAGTCACCCTGCATTCTCATAGCGCCCTCTTCACAGTTCACACTACCACCCAGCTTTGTGTTGTCTGCAAATTTGCTAATGTTACTTTGAATCCCTTCATCCAAATCATTGATGTCTATAGTAAATAGCTGTGGGTACCAGCACCGAGCCTTGCGATAGCCCACAAGTCACTGCCTGCCATTCTGAAAGGGACCCGTTAATCCCTACTCTTTGCTTCCTGTCTGCCAACCAATTTTCTATCCATGTCAGCGCTCTACCCCCAATACATTTTGCCCTAATTCTGCGCACTAATCTCCTATGAGGGACCTTATCAAATGCTTTCTGAAAATTCAGTTACACTACATTTTCCATTTTCCTAGTTACATCTTCAAAAAATTCCAAAAATCACTGGATGGATTTAAGAGAGAGTTAGATAGGGCTCTAGGGCTAGTGGAGTCAACGGATATGGGGAGAAGATCGGCACGGGTTATTGATAGGGGACAATCAGCCATGTTCACAATGAATGGTGGTGCTGGCTCGAAGGGCAGAATGGCTGCTTCCTGCACCTATTTTTTATGTTTCTATGTAAGATTAGTCGAGCATTATTTCCCGTTCGTAAATCTATGGTGAATCGGACCGATCCTGTTACTGTTATCCAAATGTGTGGCTATTTCATGTTTTATAATTGACTCCATCATCTTCCCCACCACCGATGTCAGGCTAATTGGTCTATAATTCCCCGTTTTATCTCTCCCGCCTTTCTTAAAATCTGGGATAACATTTGCTATCCTCCAATCCACAGGAACTGATCATGAGACTAGAGAACATTGAAAAAATAGCACCAATGCACCCACGATTTCTAGAGTCACTTCCGTACGTACCCTGGGATGCAGACCATCAGGCCCTGGGGATTTATCAGCCTTCAGTCCCATCAGTCTATCCAACACCATTTCCTGCCTAACGTGGATTTCCTTCAGTTCCTTCGTCATCCCAGATCCTCTGGCCTCTACTATATCAGAAAGATTGTTTGTGTCCTCCTTAATGAATACGGATCCAAAGTACCTGGTCAACTCATCTGCCATTTCCTTGTTCCCCATAATAAATTCACCTTTTTCGGTCTTCAAGGGACCAATTTTGGTCATAACTATGTTAATTTATCTTCACATACCTAAATAAGCTTTTACTATCCTGCTTTATCTTCTTTCAATGACAGTGCAGCCATTGCATGCAAAGGATATCCAACACAATACTAAATATAATTACTATCTAAAAAGCGTCAAAGGGGAAGTACAACGGGATCTGGGGGTCCTTGTTCAACAGTCAATAAAAGTAAGCATGCAGGTACAGCAGGCAGTGAAGAAAACAAATGGCATGTTGGCCTTCATAACAAGAGGAGTTGAGTATAGGAGCAAAGTGGTCCTTCTGCAGTTGTACAGGGCCGTGGTGAGACCACACTTGGAATAGTTTGTGCAGTGTTGGTCTATAAACTTGAGGAAGGACATTCTTGCTATTGAAGATTCACCAGGTTAATCCCTGATATCTGGACTGTTATATGCTGAGAGAATGGAGCAGCTGGGCTTGTACAATATGGAGTTTAGAAGGATGAGTGGGAATCTTATTGAAACATATAAGAGGTTAAGGGTTTGGACATGCTAGAGGTAGGAAACATGTTCCCAATGTTGGAGGAGTCCAGAACCAGGGGCCAAAGTTTAAGAATAAGGGGTCGGTCATTTAGAATGGAGAAACATTTCCACCCAGAGAGTTGTGAATCTGTGGCCATTTAGGACTGAGATGAAGATAAACTTTTCCACCCAGAGAGTTGTGAACCTGTGGCAATTAAGGAGTGTGATGAAGAGAAACATCTGCACACCGAGAGTTTTGAGTCTGTGGAATTTTCTTCCTCAGAAAATTCTGAGGAAGAATTCTCTGGATGCTTTCAATAGAGAGCTCGATAGGGCTCTTAAAGATAGCGGACTCAGTTGATATGGAGAGAAGGCTGGAATGGGGTACTGATTGGGGATGATCAGCCATGATCACATTGAATGGCGGTGCTGGCTCGACGGGCGAAATGGCCTACTCCTGCACCTATTGTCTATTGTCTATTATTGAGCACTTTCATTGACATGACATTGCTGTGTCCCAAATATTTTGGTGCCATGAAATGAGGTGGTGGCGGCTGGAATAAACACAGCTGTAATTTCTACATGGTGGAACCAAAATGTATAGAAATGGAAGATAGACAAAAATGTCGGAGAAACTCAACGGGTGAGGCAGCATCTATGGAGCATCTAAGGAAATAGGCAACGTTTCGGGTCGAAACCCTTCTTCAGACTGATGTGAGGGTGGGGGAGGCGGGAAGAAGAAAAGAAGAGGAGGAGCCTGAGGGCTGAGGAAGAGCTGAGAAGGGGGGGCGGTAGAAAGTAGGGCCTACCTGAAATTAGGGAAGTCAATGTTTATGCAGCTAGGGTGCAAACTTCTCAAGCGAAATATGAGGTGCTGCTCCTTCAATTACCGGTGCTCCTCACTCTGGCCATGGAGGAGGCCCAGGACAGAAAGGTCGGATTCGGAATGGGAGGGGGAGTTGAAGTGCTGAGGCACCGGGGGATCAGGTTGGTTGATGCGGGCCGACCGGAGGTGTTGGGCGAAGCGATCGCCAAGCCTACGCTTGGTCTCACCGATGTAGAGCAGCTGATACATAGAGCAGTGAATACAATAGATGAGGTTGGAGGAGTTGAAGGTGAACCTCTGGCACACCTGGAAAGACTGCTTGGGTCCTTGAATGGGGTCAAGGGAGGAGGTAAAGCGACAAGTGTAGCAGTTCCTGCGGATGCAAGGTAAAGTGCCAGGCGATGGGTGGTTTGGGTGGGAAAGGATGAATTGACCAGGGAGTTACGGAGGGAGCAGTCTCTGCGGAAAGCCAACAGGGGAGGAGATGGGAAGATGTGGTCAGTGGTGGGATCCCATTGGTAGACAAAAAAGCTGTAGAAAATAAGCAGGTAAGGCAGCATCTATGGAGCGAATGAATGGACCACGTTTCGGGTCGAGACCCTTCTTCAGATTGTTGTCGGGGGGGGGAGACGAAAAAGAAAGGAAGAGGCTGGCACAGTAGGCTGTGGGAGAGCTGGGAATGGGAGGGGAAGGAGGGAGAAAGCAAGGACTACCTGAAATTGGAGAAGCCAATGTTCATACCACTGGGGTGTAAACTACCCAAGCAAAATATGAGGTGCTGCTCCTCCAATATGCGGTGGTCCTCACTCTGGCCATGGAGGAGGCCCAGGACACAAAGGTCAGATTCGGAATGGGAGGGGGAGATGAAGTAATATAAATAATAATAATAATAATAATAATAATAATAATAATAATAATAATAATAATAATAATAATAACTTTATTACGGACTCAAGGTCCAGACAAGGGGCAACATTACATTTGAAAAAATGCATTGCATCTCAAATATCATAAATATATATAAAATCATGGTAAATCACATAAAAACATCCTAATTTATATATTTAAAAAAACCCCACAATACTTAAGTTAAAAATCCAGAGTAAAAAATGATCAATGTCGTACAACGAGACAACGATACCAGTATCTCCACAACTGGGATTCGTAGCGTGTAGTGCTAACCCTTATGTTTGTCAAGGCCACAATAAGCTCATTTTTAGAGTCATTTATCCTGCAAATGACAACATGTGTTGTCTTAGGATAGCTTCTAGAGTACTGTTGAGAAGTGTTGAGCCACCGGGAGATCAGGTTGGTTATTGCGAACTGAGTGTAGTTGTTGTGCGAAGCGATCGCAAAGCCTGCGCTTGGTCTCACCGAGGTTGATCATATGCTAAATAGTCCAACCTCATTTTTGCTTGTAGTGGAAAGAAATTATAGAAATTGCATTCATTGCAATGTGTAAAAATAGTTGAGAGACAGTATTGTAATGTTGCTGCATGTCATTGTGTAACATATCATGTCTTGATTGGTGAATATGTTTAGTTTGTGACTTTATTTGAAGCAGAACTAATATGTGAATGCTTCTTTGAGCATAATTCCGACTGGTAACTACGCACTTCGCCCGAGCACATTATCGCACGCATCATGCAAGCCGTCTTAAATGTCCACCTGAACTGCCATTTGGCAACTCAAAAGGCTGGCAACGTTGCCCGGCTGACAACAGCGAAATAAAATTAAGTGAGAGCCCTGCAGGTGTATATTCTTGGCTGTCATAGGCCCCTGTTACACATGCTGTCACAATGCACTGTAGTCTCGAAACAACCATTCAGTAATTTTCCTTGCCCTCCATTTCAGAATAATAGTGTTTTCAGCCGATAACTAAACACTAGCACTGGCAATAAATAAGTAAATACTTAAATAAATAAAATAATAAAGCGCAGCTTTCCAGCCCCTTATCATATTGCCACGCTCAGCTGCAAATTGGTGTAAATCTGGTGGACCATCTTCCTCTAGTTGTGGGGGTGGGGGATTGGGAGTGGCCTTTTTTCAAAATATTTCAATTGTACAACACTAGTAACACCCAATGCTCTTTCCATTGGCAGATCGTATTTGTCCAAATCCAACTCTCTGGTTTCTTTGGCTCTATCATCAAGTGGAATGCTTTCTCTATTGTCGCTATTCCACTTGGAACGTGTAAATCCTCCCTTATTGCAAAGAAAAGTTAGATGTTCTACTGGTAGAATTGCCTCCTGCTCAGTAGGCCTAGATTTTAAGTAATCATCCTTAAAAAGTTATTCTTCAAAGGGATTCTTCATTCATGAAATTTATACTCGCCAAACCTGCGTTTAAAATCTGTGTGCGTTGCTGTGCCGTACTACGATTATTTGGCAGATTAACACTTCCTTGTTTGAAAGGGAAGTCCCCACAATAGTATCCATCAGTATTCACTGAGTAGTTCATAACATCCATGAACTTCAACTCTTCTTTCGACATCTCTTCAGATGGCTTGTTGGTACTTTCATTAGAGTCATGATTGCATGGCTCTATTACTGGCTTTTCTAGTTCATCAGTAGACATTTGATTGACAGTAATGGCAGAACAGTTCATCTGATTTTCGTTTTCATTGTTCCTCCTCAAGGAGCCATAGATAACCCATCCAAGTCGGGTTTTTGTAGCATAAGGTCCATGACCTTGGCACCTAACAATCTGTATAGGTTCCAAATCCTTCAAAACATTCATTCCAATAAGCAGATTAACACTATAATTAATTTCAGATATCTTTGCATCCTTCAGGTAAGGCCATTGCCACAAGTCTTCATGTCTTGGTATATTTTGACAAGGGCAGCTGACAACCAGGGAAATACCTAGTGATGGCCTGGGGAGACTGCTGACCGGAGGGAATAGACCCCACCGGGGCTGGCATGGGCTAGCTCCTCATGCCAGCAGGATCCATCGCTAATCAGCGTTTTGGATTCACCCATATATTGCTATGAACAAGACAAGACGAAGAATACCCCTTGAGTCTGCGAGAGCGGGGGCGGAAGTTGACTCATCGACAGACCACACGGCAACAGACCTAGGAACGGAATCGACCATGAGTATTACAACTACACAGCAATTGACAGAGCAGGAGCACCAGCAAGACATAACTTATGAAGATGTATCTGTGGCTGGGAAAAAAATAACATCAGAGAAGGGTCTCAAGATCCAGCAGGGAAGGAAAAAGTGCCTAAGAGAGCTTGTTGTGGAGCCTCGCATTGACCATTACTTTCTAAGAGGTAGGCCAAATCAGTCGAGTGAAGCCCAGTGGCAGGATAACCACCACAGTCCACAGGGTATCAGCACCCCAGGCGAAGCTCAACCGGGCACTGTACCACCAACGGACACGAGTCCAGAGCCCAACCAGCCACAGTCAGCGGTAGAGAAGTAAATGTAAGGGAAAAAGCCTCAAATCCTGTGGCATAAATCCTGCCCGAGTAAAGAGCTGGAGACCATTAACACTGAATTCGACCATCTTCTGGAATGATTGAAGGGGTGTGTGGAAATAAAACGGGAGAAGATGGGAGACACCATATACAACTATGGGGCGAAGAGATTGGGGTGAAGGTCATGAAACAGAGGATACAAAAGGAACCAGCACCCCAGTACAAGTCCAGGAGGCAGCAGGAGATCAAAAGACTGGTGAAAGAAAGGAGGCAGCTGAACAGTGGAGGAAGGCAACAGAGGCAGAAAGGGAAGTACTCGAGGCACTTCAGGCAGAAATAAAGCAGCGCCTGGCAATCCTGCGAAGAGCAGAATGCCCGAGAAAGCAACACAAGAAGAAAGAACGGGCGAGGACAAGTTTCTGCAGAGATCCGTATACGTTTGTCAAAAGCCTCTTGGTCAAGTTGAAGAGCGGGATCCTGAGGGTACCTGTAAGGGAACTGGAGGAGAACCTGAGGAAGATGTACTCTGACAACCTGAGGCATGAGCCAGTCACCATTCCAGATGACATGCCACCTGTCCGCCCACCTGAGCACCAGATGGACATAAGGCCTCCTACATGGAAGGAGATGGAGAGCACAGCCAAACGGGCAATAACAGCACCAGCCGCAGGGCCCAATGGCATTCCATACAGACTATATAAGAACACCTCTGGTGCCCTGAAATACCTTTGGAAGTTAATGAAAGTGGCATGGGGGAATGGAATCATACCTCAGGCATGGCGAAGGGCAGAAGGGATCTTAATTCCAAAAGAAAAGAACTCTTCAACCATTAGCTAATTCCGCCAGATCAGCCTTCTGAACGTGGAAGGTGTAGATTGATGTTGCATATTAACCAATTACACACCAGCCAGCATCTCTAACTCCACCCTACTGTGATATTTTGTTTTATACTTTCTGCCAGCACCGTCAGTTGGAGTAGCCAGGATGTGTTGATAACTTATAATCGTTCATGCTGTTACGTTACAGTGCTGATTAAAGATGTGTTTAAATCATGTGCTAAGTTTGGAAGTCATTTACATGGTGTCAGAAGCGGCGAGACTCACTCCTCCTGAATAACGGTTTTTGTTTTACCCGTTTGTGAGCTTTTATTTTGTTTTATGATGGCCTCTTCCTGTCGAAAGCCTGACCCTCTCGTCTATGATGCGGATATCAGCGAACGCTGGACCACGTTTGAAATTGATTACCGACACTACATGAACAATGTACACCGAAATGAACCTGATGCTGTCAAGGCCTCTCTCCTACTCAACCTTGCGGGCCCAGATGCCCTTCGGCGATCCAGAACATTCCGTCATGCTCCGGCAGTCCTCGATGTCAACGACCAGGTAATAAGCGCAGCTGAATCTCCTGATGACTGATGTGTAAATGTTCTCCAATGTTCTGATGTGTAAATTTAGCCAGATCTGTGACCTGCCCTCAAATCACATTTGGACAGGGCAAGGTTTTTCTCTCGCCGTGAACTCCCTGGTGAATTAGTAGACTCGTTTATCTCAGACTATTTAGCCCAGCGCAGCCGATTCTAATATATGCCGGTCGATCAGCTGACTGATCAGTCAACATGGGACATTTTGGTGAATGGCATTACTGACCTCAAGCTAAGATCAGAGTGTCTGAGACATTCAAATTTGACTCTGGAGGAAGCAGCACACGCATGCAGGACAGCACAATTCATTGACCCTATAGACAGTTCACATGAATCCAAAACTATCAATCTGACGGGCCTCACTAGGCAGCGAAGCAATACAGATAACAGGCGATTTACGACCCAAGCCAGTCAGGTGGCTCTCGGTGATCCTCAGAAAAAAATGCCCAAATTGCAACTACTCACACAGCAGACAATCAGCTTGCCCCGCTTTTGGTAAATCATGCAAATACTGTAAAAGGTTGAATCATTTTGCCGCGGCTTGTCGGGCAGCAAGCAGGGCCCGTGGGAAGAATTCGCCTAGCTCCAGGTCTAATCTCAACATCTTGCTACGAGACAGCAACAATCTCACTCCCCAATTCCAGCTCGAACCTGCCCACGAACAGAGTCCAATTAACCCACAAGAGGACCCGACTAGTTACTCGTTACAGCTTGCTGCTGCTAAGAATTATGATCCAACCGGGACAGTAACTGTAAACAACGTCCATTAGACACGGGAGCGAAATGTCAATCAACCTCTTCAACAATATAAGAACTGACGAGCCACTAATCAGAGACAAATCCACAGGTTTCTCTCTGCGCTGAAAGACATGGCCTCCACAGACATAATTGAAGCATTCAGCGACCCCACCGACTGTGTCTCAACCATGATTCCTACAGTCAAGAAGAGAAAAAATGAAATCTGCTTGTGCATCGAACCGAAAGAACTGAACACTGCCATTAAGCGCCCACACCATCCCATGAAGACTGTCGAGTATGTTGCGGCAAAGGTCGGAACGGCAACCTTATTTTCCGTCATCAATGATAAGAACTCTTTCTGGCAGATACCGCTGGACAAGGAGTCATCAAACCACATTTGCCACCCCATTCGGCAGATACATTTTTCTGAGACTGCCATTCGGAATCAACCCTGCCAGTGAAGTCTTCCAAAGAACTATGGAGCAATTATTCGAGGACCTACCTTGTGCCATCATTGTCGACGATATCCTTGTGTATGGCAAAGATGCAATGGAGCACGACCACAATCTCAGGCTCATCTTGGATCGCGCACACAAGATCAACCTCAAGCTCAATCCTGACAAGTGCAAGTTCCGGGATCCTGAGGTTTCCTACATCTGACACATCTTCACTCCCAATGGTCTCAAACCAGATCCAAAGAAGGCTGCTGCCATCACAGAAATGCCTGCCCCCACAGATGTGAAAGGATTGCAGCGATTTCTGGGCATGGTAAACTATCTCGTCAAGTTCATACCGAACCTCAGCGAATTAAGCCCCACACTGCGGGAGCTGACAAAAAAGGACACAGCATGGTCATGGTCCCAGCAACATCAGATTGCTTTCGATAGCTTATAGTCCAAACTGACCAGTGCACCGACACTACTTTTGTTTTTACCTGAAGCGTCCAGTGACGACCACCTGAGATGCTTCAAAATTCGGGCACGGCGCAGCCTGTTTGCAACAATTTGCCGAGGGAACCCTCCTACATGTCTCGTATGCCTCTCGCACCATAACTGACACGGAACAGCAATAAGTGCAAATCGAACAGGAACTGTTGGCCGTCGTTTTTGCTTGCTCCAAATTCCAAGACTTCATCTTTGGCAACACCTTCACAGTTTAGGCGGAGCACCAACCGCTGGTGACAATGCTGAACAAGCCCATCCACGCCGCGCCAGCTCGTTTGCAGCGTATGATGATGCAGCTGCAGCGGTACTATTTCTCTATTACCTACACTAAGGGTAAGGACATGCACGTCGCTGACACTCTCTCCCGTGCACCTCTGGCATCTTGCGAACAACATCCCTATGAACAGGAAAACTTCACGATCCTCGGTGTCGATTTGGTCTCCAGCAAGCAACTGTGCACCTTGGCCGTGCACACCGCCACTGGCGATAGGCTTCGGATCCTCTCCTCCATCATCAAAACAGACAGACAATCCAACACGCCCACAGAGGTGCAGCCATTCTTCCTGGTCCGTGAGTGATGAACTGGTAATCCAGGATGGGGTTGTTGTCAATGGTCACAAGGTGGTGATACCTTCATCACTACAAGACGTATACTTCAAAGAGGCACACAGCGGTCACCCATGAGCCGACGCCACACTGGCACGCGCCCGTAGCCTGTTCTACTGGCCAGGAATGGCCAGCTACATACGGGAGCGCGTAGCCTCTTGCCCCGCTTGCAACAGCCTTGCGCCTCATCAGCAGTGACAGCCCCTTCCGCAACAACCTCCACCAGCTCTGCCCTGGACGTCGCTGGCGGCAGACATTTTCGAATGGTGCGGGAAGCATTACCTCGGAAGTCGACTCCCTTTCTAATTGGTTTGAACTAGACCATCTGACCTCCCTCACATCGGACATGGTCATCCAGACGATGAAAATACACTTCTGTACCTTTAGCGCTCCCGTCAGCCTGAGAACCGACAACGGTCGGCAGTTCACCAGCCACATGTTCAAGCTTTTTGCAGACCGATGGAACTTCCAGCACGTCACGAGCAGTCCCGAGAATCCACAGAGTAATGGACTCGCTGAGCGCGCTGTCAGAAGCACCAAACACTTGCTGGAGCGCGCACAGATTTTAAAGTCAGACGCTTATCTCGACCTCCTGAATCTCAGAAATATTGCCAGGGGCGGAATCCTGGGGTCGCCAGTACAGCGACTGATGTCGAGATTGACGAGGCCTCCGATACCCATCGCACAACAGCAACGGGTTCCTCAGGTGCTGAAGCCGACCATTATCCAGAAATGTCTACAAGAGAAGCACGAAATTCAGAAACGGTCATACGATCGTTCCAGCAGACCACTCGAGCTTCTATCTCCGGGACAGGTCATCTGTCTATGAACTTCAACTGGACATTCTCGTCTCGGCACTGTGGTAAACCTGACTGACGAGCCACGGTCTTACCTGGTAGACTGTGAGGGACCGGTATACCGGAGAATTCGACAACACCTGCTTGCAGTGAGGGGGCCTCGACCACCGCCTGCTTGTCCCTATGCTCCACCGCTCCAGTTCCAGCCGCCTTTTGCGATGTCTCCCACCGTCCCCGCATGCCTTGCACCCTTCCACTTCCCGCGGTCTCCACTAAACACGGGCCTCTCCCACCGCATGTTTCCCTTTCGGTCACCACAGGCCTCCATCACGTCATTCTCGCCTCCAGGCTCTCCGTCTCATCTGTCAAGCGAGGGAGGGGAGGGTTTGGTCCGCACGCGCTCGAGCCGTGTTAGTAGACCAACACACAGGTATGGCGAGTATGTTTAACCCCACGGCACACTTCCACACTTAACCTTTAGGGGGAAGGATGGAGATTGATGTTGCATGTTAACCAATCACACATCAGCCAGCATCTCTAACTTCACCCCACTGTAATACTTATACTAACACTATTTCTCAGCACCGACAGTTGGAGCAGCCAGGATGTGTTGATAACTTACCATCCTTCATGCTGTTAAGCTTTAGTACTGATTAAAGATGCGTTCGAATCATGTACTGAGTCTGGGAGTCATTTGTAGGCTGGGGTTTTGTAGCCAGTTCCACCGCTAGGCTCCTGAGGGAAGCACAAAGGAGGGCAATAAAATAACTTGCCAATGCTGCCGAACGGAGCAGTCACTGGCTGTGGCTGAAGAGGAAATATGCTGTCTGGCCTGCCACGTGACCATCTAGAGGCTAGCAATAAGACACACACCCAGGTCTGATCAACCTGTGGTGGGCCTGCCTCGACTGTGGGTGTGTTGTGATAAAAGGCCGAAACACCCAGTGACGTTGAGGTACAGAGCCGAAGATGTGTCTGATTGTTAGCAAAATCAGCTGGTGGTCATACCCAAGAATGTCAATTGTAGTGAAATCTTAGGGATTGTAACATCCAGTCCTAATAATCAATCCAATTTAAACAACTTTTACATCACCATCAATATCTCTTGCTTCCCTTATACCTAACGAGTCTGAAGAATGGTCTCAACCCGCAACGTCACCCATTCCTTCTCTCCAGAGATGCTGCCTCTCCCGCTGAGTTACTCCAGCTTTTTGTCTCTATCTTCACTTTAAACCTGCATCTGTAATTCCTTCTTACACAACAAACAACCTGTTAGTCTGTTTTGGTTGCGCTGGTACTTTAGATAACTAGAAACTACTGCTAATTAGAAACTACGGAAAACCGCTGCGATTACTCCCTCGATCTTCAAATGTTGTACCTAATGTGTTACTTTCAGAAATCCTAGACATCGCACATCCCCTTCTTAGGGTTCCATTTACAATCTGTTACAAGAACAGCTGCGTCTAGCATTTATATATACCTGAAGTAATCGAACACTGCAATTGTTGGACACGTTCTTCTTCCTAACGTGTTAAATCTGATGTGCAACTATTTGTGCGGCACGGTGTCGCAGCGGTGGAGTTGCTGCCTTACAGCGCCAGACACCCGGGGTCAATCCTGATTATGGGTGCTGCCTGTACCTTCTCACTGTGACACCGTGGGTTATCTCTGGGTGCTCCGGTTTCCTCCCACACTCCACAGACCTGCAGGTTTTCTAGGTTAATTGCCTTTGAAAAATTAGTAAATTGTCCTTAGTGCGTAGGGTAGTGCTAACGGGGTGATCACTGGTCGGTGTGGTCTCGATGAGCCGAAGGGCCTGTTTCCGTGTTATATCCCTAAAGTTTAAATCGGCGTGTCTTAACACATCTCATTCCCTTCCCCACCATACCTTTTGTTAAAGTTAAAGATTGATAACCTGAGGTATAGAACATAGAAAAGTACGATACAGGAACAGGCCCTACGGCCCACAATGCCTGTGCTAAACGTTACACCACTGCCAACTCTTACCAGCCTTCCAGCTGCGGCTCGCCTGCAGTCCGTCTCGTCTTTTTTCTGTTTTCTTTTTGTCCCGTTTCAGTTTATTTTAGTTCATTTTGGTTGTGTGTGTGTGGTGGTGGGAGAAACATGTTTGTGGTGTCTTCCTTCGTGGGGATGCGACCTTTTCTGTCGTATCCCCGGTCTCCGTCTCCGTCTGCGCTGAGGCCTAATGGCGGAGCAGGCGGCCTCCAACTGGGACCGAACTTGACGCTCCCTAGGCAGAGCCAGGACTTACTTACCATCGCGAAGTTGGCCGACCGGGGCTGTGGCGGCGACGACCCGACTTCGGAGCACTGGATGCTCGGCCGCGGGCCCAGTGGACTCGGCCGCGGGCCCAGTGGACGATAGCAACGGGAGCTCGCAGGTCACAGGTTGGTGACCTGTTTTTCCGGGGCTCCCGCATCAACAGCTTCGTCCGCTGGACTGGAGGGCGGCAGCTACGGCAGCTTCGACCGCCCCGGACCGTGGAGTTTGAACCGGCCCGTTCGTGGAGCTCGGATTCAGCTGCGGGACTTGCTTACCATCACCCGGCGGAAGCCTGGATCGCCTCAGCACAGAGGGAGAACAAGGAGGGAAGAGACAAGGACTTTGGGACTTTTGCTTTTCATCACAGTGAGGAGGTGCCTGGTGGACTCACTGTGGTGGATGATGAACTGTGTTGAGTGTGTGTTTTGTTATTTATTCTATGTTATGACTGCAAGGTTAAATCATTTTGTTGCACTGAAAAGTGTGTGAGGGATAAAGTGATTAAACCCCATTAAAGTAAGTAGTTTTAAAGTGAATTCGAACTGAGAGGGGCTGGAGAGAGGGTTCTGTGTCTGGAGGTTGTGTCTGGAGGTTGCCAGACCCAGCTGTGCCTGGAGGTTGCCGAACTGAGAGGTTGCCAGACCCAGCTGTGTCTGGAGGTTGCCAGACCCATCCTTGAGTCCTTGAGTAAGAAGTAATAGCATTGTATAGCAGTAGAAGGGAGTGATGTAGAGAGATCCCTATCAGTGGAATGGAGTGATAGATGGGACCCTTGTCACTATAGCTTAGCTTTAGTCCTGATATAGGAGAACTGAGAGGGTTCACTAGGAGGTGAGTAAAACTAGGGTAGGTCATGAGCAACTGAGCATGCTTAATAGAATAAATGAATATTACAACACACCCCTGGTCAAGAAACTGCCTTCTCTCCATACCCTTTGATCCCCTTAGCCACAAGGGCCACATCCAACTCACTCTTAAATATAGCCAATGAACTGGCCTCAACTACCCTCTGTGGCAGAGAGTTCCAGAGACTCACCACTCTCTGTGTGAAAAAAGTCTTTCTCATCTCGGTCTTAAAGGATTTCCCCCTTATCCTTAAGCTGTGACCCCTTGTCCTGGACTTCCCCAACATCGGGAACAATCTTCCTGCATCTAGCCTGTCCAACCCCTTAAGAATTTTGTAAGTTTCTATAAGATCCCCTCTCAATCTCCTAAATTCCAGAGAGTATAAACCGAGTCTATCCAGTCTTTCTTCATAAGACAGTCCTGACATCCCAGGAATCAGTCTGGTGAACCTTCTCTGCACTCCCTCTATGGCAATAATGTCCTTCCTCAGATTTGGAGACCAAAACTGTACGCAATACTCCAGGTGAGGTCTCACCAAGACCCTGTACAACTGAAGTAGAACCTCCCTGCTCCTGTACTCAAATCCTTTTGCTATGAAAGCTAACATACCATTCGCTTATTTCACTGCCTGCTGCACCTGCATGCCTACTTTCAATGACTGGTGTACCATGACACCCAGGTCTCGCTGCATCTCCCCTTTTCCTAATCGGCCCCCATTTCAGCAGTCTCTGATCTCCTTGCTTGCCATCAGCAGTTTGAGCGAGTGATATTCGGTTGGAAAGACTCGGGAAGCAAGAGGGGGTGTAAGGTAACTACGTACGGGATGGTCGAGCGATTCTTGTGCACAGGACCCAGGTAAGAAAAGCGACTATTATGTATTGCCTGGGCGACCGGGGTCTGTCGGACGGGAATAGTCCGACGAGACGATGGGAAACCGGAACGTGAAAAGTAAGGGTCCGGGGAAACAGGATGAGGCTCATACTGATATGGAGTCGAACATTCCGCCCGATAGTCCGTTGGGGCGAATGTTGCATGGATGGGGTGAAGGGAGCACCCGGAGTAAGAGTAAGGAAACTATGATAAAGTTTTGTTACTTTGAATGGCCAAAGGAGCCTATTCGAGGGAGCGCAGTGTGGTGGCCGCGGTTGGGTTCAAATGAGGACTGGGTGAGACAGGCGTTGAATGTTTTTGTGAATGAAAGACAAACGCCGAATCAAATAGAAAATGAATATGTCCAGTGCTGGAAACCCAATAATGGGATGTTTCCATTAAAGACGGAAAGAGAGCAGGATGAACCCGACTGGCCACCAATTGGTGATGATCACCTACGGAGACTGCCCCGCCATATGAATCCCAGCCCCAAATATACCCCCATCAGCGCCGGCTGCATGTGCCCAGGAGGTCCCACTATGCCAGAGCGGATCGGCAGTAAACCTGTCCGCTCTTGTCTCAGAAGAGACAGATAATAGAGAATAACAGAAAGTAGAACGTGAAGGAGAGAGCCAGTTAGATAAAGAAGAGGAAATAAAAAGTGAGGACGAGGATGGGACGGGTGTCCCAGGCAGTAGTCGGATGACGCGATCTCAAACGAGGGCAGCGGAACAAAGATTAGACCGATCTGTTCAAATGAAGCCCCTCAGGGAGGACCCGTTAGGGGGAAATGCCGGGGGGATGGGATTTGTAAATGTGCCTCTCACCAGTATGGAGGTGAGGAACTTTAAAAAGGAGATGAAAAGTTTATTGGAAGACCCCTTGGGACTGGCTGAACAAATAGATCAGTTCCTAGGGCCAAATATATATACATGGGAAGATATGATGTGGAATTCTCTGCCACAGAAAGTAGTTGAGGCCAATTCGTTGGCCATATTTAAGAGGGAGTTCGATGTGGCCCTTGTGGCTGAAGGGATCGGGGGATATGGAGAGGTTTCTATGAAAAATATTGAGTTGTTTCAAACAATCTCATTGAAGTAAGAATGGAGCTAATGTGATGTGTGTGTAAAAACCGGTTTTGTATGAATGAGGAAGTTTGTATATGTGATAGGTGTGTTTGCTGTGGGCCACATGCTGTAAGGGTATGTGTGTGTGTTCCTTTAAGAAATTGTAAGCAATGGGGGAGGTTACGAACAGCTGTAAGGTAACGGAAAAGGCTTTGTATCATCGCAACATAAAAGGGGAAAGTCGGAAAATGTAGGTTGCTTGGCTTTGTTGATTTCTTTTCAGTAAAGTTAATTTGGAAAATAGTTAGTCGTATGTATTTAAACTAGGAATTGGAATTTGGGAATTGTAGGGAGAATGATTTGAACAAAATTAGAAATAAGTTAATTGCTGAACAACAAGCAGTCTTTATGGTTTGTTTAGATAAACATTCTGGCTGGAGAAGGGTAATAAATTAATGGGGCCCAGGGGAAACAAAAAAAAAGGAGTTGGCAGACAATGATGTCAATAATGGGAAGTGTATTTACTTCAGAAGAAAGACAGATGGTCAGACAAGCAGGAATAAAGATCTGGGAAAGTGATGACTGCCCCCGAGGTAGAAGGGGTGGTGGTAAAATATGAGGATCGAGAAGTCAGTGGAAGATTTTAAAAGGAAGGTGAATAAATTTGCAAAGGAGGATAAACTATCTGAGAAGTAAGACATTGAGTTGAGAATGAGAAATAAGGCAGATCAGAAAGGATTAAAGTGGGAAGCAGAGGGATGAATGGATGAGACTGCTTTAGAAAGAAAGAGCGTGAAAAAGGAAAGACAATGTTGTCAGTAACAACAGACCTGGTTGAAAAGTCTGAAATAAGTGATGCACCGACACACAGTGAGTCCTATGATAGAGCCAAACAGAGGCCAGAGATTCCATGCCAATAATAAATGTATTTGGGAGAGTGTTTTCTCAAATGCCCTATCAGGAGTGAAATAAATCTGGATCTAAGCCCAGACAAGGCTTGTAAGGAGATAGGTAATGGATAAGGTGTGTTGGGGATGTGAACAGGAACGATAATCAGGAAATAATAATAATAATAATAATAATAATAATAATAATAATAATAATAATAATAATAATAATAATAATAATAATAATATTAAGATAATGGTGAACATAGCTATGGTAAGAACATTAAGAAGAGGTATTAAATACACCTAGGCTAGGATGCGGCAGCGTTTTAAATACTAGCGCCGTGTTTTTAATCAGATGTTGTAGGCAGATTTGGAAGGTGTTGATATAGTATGTGGATGATTTGTTGGTTTGTTCCACAAGTGAGGAGCAATGTGAGAGAGAGACATTGTAATTATCTTGGAAAAGATGGCACAGGAGGTCATGATGTATCAAGGAAGAAGTTTTTTTTGTTTTGTCAGCAGCAGGTAGAATATTTTGGACGAGTAATATCTAAAGAAGTAAAAGCTATAGCGCAGGATCAAATTGGAAGCTTGCCTGCAATCTTGCTTAGCTCAATTGGCAGAAATTAAGGCTTTAAGAGCAGCATATGTACATGGAGTCTGGCACATGTTTGGAGCAGTAGGGAAACAGAAAGGCTTTGAGAAAAGCAACGGAGACCCCATGCAAAGTTAGCAGTGTCCCCCTACGAAATGTTGTTTGGGTTACCTTATTTGGGAAAGATAGAAGGAATACCCACCATAGAGGGCAGTGATGTATTCTTAAGGAACTATTTACTGGCAGTATCTCGTTTCCTTACAGAATTAAAAGCTAAAGGACTATTGGCTCAAAGACCACCACTCGACTTTCCAATACATGCTGTAAAGGCCGGCGACTGGGTACTAGTCAAGAATTGGAACGAGGAGAAACTCCAGCCCAGGTGGACCGGACCGTACCTAGTATTACTGACAACCGAGACAGCAATACGAACAAAAGAAAAAGGGTGGACCCACGCAATCCGGGTTAAAGGACCCGTTGATCCACCCGTCCCTGATGAGGAGGAACAGTGGATGGTGAAGCCAGGAAGTAAACCCCTAACAGTAATTAAAAAAAAAACGTTGAATGTATAACTGACAGTATGAAAGGAGCAGTCTTGGTATTGTTTGCTTTGCATGTAATTGTGGTAAAAGTATTAAAAATTGTGATAAATGTTATCATCCTATCCAATACAGAGGGCGGGCAACCAGATCATTTACCTATCATTCCCATGTGAACAATGTATGCCATAACCAGAAGACTAGAACCATTTGTGAAGAGGGGGGAAAGGAGTATTTGATGGTAGGCAATAGGGGGTATATAGGGAAGTTTGGGCCCGTAACCTGCCCAAGGGGAGAGAGATGGGTTTGTGTAACCAAGGCAGGACAGTTAGGTTTCCCTTTTCAGATCGTAAAATGGGCAATGGATAAGATGAAGGAGGAAGTAATAAAAGAGTTTACAGAAGTAGTAGTCACTAAGCCTCCCCCTCCCCCACCTACTCAGCCTCAAGTGCACCAGACACTGTACGAAGAGATAAAGAAGCAGATCGAGATCCCTGAAGGAGAAAAAAACCTGTGTGTGGACTTGGCCCTCCGGATAGCTGGAATCCTGAATGTGACTAACTGTTGGGTCTGTGGAGGACCACTGATGAGTTCACGTTGGCCGTGGAGAGGATCCATTGTTGAAGTATGGGACCTGATGGGGTGGAACCTGACAGTTGGACAAGACCGAGATCCCAAGGTATGGGTCCTGACAGACGCTCCGGTCGGGACTGAGTGTATCGCTAGGCCCTGGGCAAAGGATTCCGTCCTAGTAGGCAGCAGCCCCTGCCAGCGCATCGTCACCCAGTGGCCAAATCAGTCCCGAGTGTGGTGGCCAGAGGAGCCTAAATGGTATCTAACTGTGAAATATGGGAAAAACTGCGCTATCTGGATGAAGACCGATGGAGTGGAATCGGCTGGACTATGGAACTGCACCGGGAACAACCCTTATCAGGGGATCCCAGTATTGCGAGACATATGGAACAAGGTTGCCTCTAGTGGACCGGCCCCTGAAGGACTGTTATGGATATGCGGATACAAGGCATACTCGGTGATACCGATAAATTGTAGTGGGACTTGTTTTATTGGACTGGTACAACCTGGATTTTTCCTGTTAAACACCTAATAAGGCCGGTCGTTAGGAACACCTGTATTTGATTACCTATATCGGAAAAAGAGGAAAATAGACATTGGAGAATGGAAAGAGGATGAATGACCACCAGCAAGAATCATCTCATACTACGGGCCAGCCACTTGGGCACAGGATGGATCCTGGCGCTACCGAACATCAGTATACATGTTAAACCGGACCATAGGGCTTCAGGCAGTACTGGAGGTAATTACCAACCAAACTGCGGGGGCACTGGAGATGCTGGCAAAGCAGCAGACACAGATGAGAACAGCGATATACCAGAACAGGTTAGCCCTCGATTACCTCCTGGCAGACGAAGGAGGGGTATGCGGGAAATTCAACCTCTCTAATTGCTGTTTGAACATCGATGATAATGGATAGGCAGTGATGGACTTATCAGGAGGGATCCGCAAGTTGGAACATGTTCCAATACAAAAGTGGAAATCGATTATGGGAACCCAATGGTGGGATTCCATCCTCGGAGGAACATGGTGGAGAACGGTGGGACTCGTGTTTCTATGTGCAGTGGTTGGACTGATCTTTATCCCCTGTTGCATCCCTTGTTTTAGGGAACTTATTACCAGAAGTATAAGTCAGATGCAGGCTGTAGTCATGCCTATGGGAGAGAAAGGGGAAATACACAAAATAATGATAATGCGGCCAGGGGAGGTTCATGATCTACAGGAAAAGAAGGTTAGGACAATGTTACGTCAATTCGAGTTGAGGGAACTTGAAATGGGGGTTTAATCAGTGTATGCGTAGCAAAAGAAAAAGGGAGGATTGTGAGGGATAAAGTGATTAAACCCCATTAAAGTAAGGAGTTTTAAAGATAATTCGAACTGAGAGCGGCTGTAGAGAGGGTTCTGATACAGCTGTGTCTGACGGTTGCCAGACCCATCCCTGAGTCCTTGAGTAAGATGTAATAGCATTGTATAGCAGTAGAAGGGAGTGATGTAGAGAGATCCCTATCAGTAGAATGGAGTGATAGATGGGACACTTGTCACTATAGCTTAGCTTTAGTACTGATATAGGAGAACTGAGAGGGTTCACTAGGAGGTGAGTAAAACTAGGGTAGGTCATGAGCAACTGAGCATGCTTAATAGAATAAATGAATATTACAATACACCCCTGGTCAAGAAACTGCTCATTACGACTTCCGGTGGCGCTATGGAGACCAAGAGGATAGCGCCAGCCAGCTCCGCAAAAAAATCGGAAAAAACGGGGGTTTAAAAGGACTTACCGGCTGTCTGCTGCATACTGCCTGCCGTTTCTGCACCGACTGTGCCGAGTGACGTCATCAGGCGCGCGACTAATTATGTCAACAGCACGGAGCCCTACCGACAAGGGGAAAGGTCGACAAACTCGGCTGAGACTGGCAGAAGGCCAAATTGAAGCCTCGGACTCGAGTAGGGCCCGATCCCTGGAAGATGTATCCAAAAAACCAGGGACAAAAATGGAAGGTGAGGAATTGAAAACTTTCATTTCTCAACAGATGGCTGGCTTAAAGGAAGAAATAAAGGAAGAAATAAAGGATATAAAGGAAGAAATAAACCAAATGAATAGTCAGATGGATACTCAGTTGAATCAGATGAAAAATCAACTGAAACAATTACAACAGGAAACAAAGTTAAACATTGAAAAAAAGGTCAAGAAATTATCGGATGATTTGAAGGAAGAATTTATTGAAATGTTTAATGATATGGAAAAGAAGATGGACAAAAAACTTGAAAAGCTCAAAAAAGACTTTCATAATAGGATTAATCCTATTGAGGAAGTACAGGAACAACAGATGGCTGGAATAAAGAACCTTGAACAAATAGCTGAGAAGAGTGTTTTGACTACAGCGAAGCTGATTACAGAAAATGAAGGTCTAATGAACCTGCTGACTAAAACAACAGAGAAATGTACTGAGCTAGAAGGACATCAGAGAAGGCAAAACCTGAGAATTGCAGGGATTCCTGAGGGTCGAGAGAAAAACGACGGCCCTCGAGAATTCACTGCTAAACTACTCAAATAAGTTCTATCTCTGGAAGAAATGCCTTTACTAGCTCGTGCTCATAGAGTCAGCAGACGCCAGACCAGACCAAACGCCCCTCCGAGACAAATGATTTTAAAGGTACAATATGACTTTGTTCTGGATGAGATTATGCGAAAAGCTTCAAGAATCAAAGACTTGACATTTGAAGGTCAAAGGATTAGTATCTATCGAGAATACCCACCAGAGGTCGCCAGGAAACGGAAAGCATTTAATGAAGCCAAAAGTCTTATGAGGGGAGTAGAAAACCTGAGATACGGTTTGAATTATCCAGCTATCTTAAGAGTTACTTATAACAACGCGGAACACTTTTTTAAAACTCCAGCAGCAGCTTTGGAATTTGCTCAACAGTTCAAGACCTGAAGAGTATCTACAAGTAAATATATTGACTTTTACTACTTTTAGATATCCAACATGGACTCTTAACACCCAGTGAGATTCTACAAGATAATATTGGACTTGATGGAATGGACAATGTCGAACGGAATGGAGAGGAATAAAATGAGATCCGAAAATGTTATCTGGATATTGATAATTAGTGCTAACATATAACTAACATAAATAAATAACACATACATTAAGATCACAACGCGGTTTTATTATTAGTATTATTGTCCTTTTTTTTATTAATTAAGATTGTTCACTATTACTAATCACTATTACTAATAATTAACAACTAATTTTCCTTTTTTGAACTGACTTAATTGTATGTTATTTTTCTTTTTTATATAGCCTTTATATTTTTTATGTTTAATATTACTTAGATGTTTAAGTTATCTTTAGATATAGATACTTTCATAGGATGAATCCTATCCTTTTCCCCTTCCTTTTTCTATTACCACCCCCTTTTCTTTTTCCCATAATATTATACCCACGTTAAAATATTACTATGGAATAATAATTCCCCAAATCTAGGAGCTGGCCTAGTTAACAACATCAATGACGGAAGTCATTAGATGGATAGCCATGCTAATATGGCTAACACAAACTACATCTATTCCAGATGTAGTTCTTTCCACCTTTACACACAGCACTTTAATCTATCTTTTATTTATCTTACATATCTATTGTATTTCTCGGTTTGAATGGAGTAATATATTGTACCAATGGAGATATATTCGTGAGGGACAAAAAAGAGATTTAAAATTCATCTATTCAAGGTTCAGGTGTAAGGTTGGGTCTATCGCGCTGATCCTTAGACTCTATTAGATCTCTACAAATTTAAAATGCAAGACTTAAAGAGAAATACGGGGAATGAGGGATTAACGTTTTGCAGTTGGAATGTTAAAGGTATTAATGAACCGATAAAGAGAGGAAAAGTATTGGCGCATTTAAAGGCAAGTAAAGCTGATGTAATTTATATTCAAGAAACCCACTTAAAAAAAGATGCGGAAAACAGGTTGAAAGCTAAATGGATAGATAAAATATATCATTCTTCTTTTACACATAAATCAAGAGGCGTAGCAATATTATTTCGTAAAGGCACTTTATTTAAACATACATCAACCATAGCTGATAAAGATGGCAGATACATTATTGTGATAGGAGAATTAAATACAGAAAAAATGATTTTTGTTAATATATATGGACCAAATTTTGATAGTCCATTGTTTTTTAAGAAAGTATTTAACAATATCCCGGAATTAACACAATATAATTTGATAATTGGAGGAGATTTTAACTGTACATTGGATCCCTATTTAGACAGATCTACAAAACAAAGGAAAATTAAATCACATTCTAGTGTTCACATTTATACATGCAAACGACCAATATTAAAGATGTTTGGAGAACAGAAAACCCTACGGGACGAGAATATTCTTTTTACTCCCCAGTACATAAAACTTATTCAAGAATAGATTATTTTTTGGTGGATGCAAAACTTATTTCACTTACTTATGAATCTAAATATGATAATATTATAATCTCAGATCATGCGCCATTAACATTTAAGATTAAAATCAATGGCAAAATAGAAAACTCAGGACAGTGGAAACTTAACCCACAAATTTTAAAAAATAAAGCCACCCAGGAATATATCATAACTCAAATTAAGATTTTTTTTTTGAAATAAATGATCAACCAGAGATATCCCGTTCTTTAATATGGGAAACATTCAAAGCATATCTCCGGGGAATCATGATTTCTTCACAAGCATTCTATAACAAAAAGATTCGGAAAGAACAACACGATTTAGAAAAGGAGATTAAACAATTAGATATACAGAATGCAACAAAACCAGATATAATATTACATAATAAAATTGTAACATTGAAATATAAATTAAACAAAATATATACAGATCAAGTGATAAAATTTTATCAACATACTAAACAATTACAGTTTGAATTTGGGGACAAACCCTAAAAATTATTGGCTCGACAATTAAGGAAAATTGAAGCGGAAAAAATCATACATAGGATTAAATCACAAAACGGTGAATTATTAATACAACCTAAAGATATTAATGAAAGATTTATGCAATATTATAAAAATTTATACACTGCTAAAGCAACAGTAAATAAAATAGAAATAGATGCATTCTTAAAAAAATGTAACCTGAAAGGATTGGATTTACAAAACAGAGAATTATTAAATGCTGATATTTCAATAAATGAAATTGAAGAATCTATTAGATCATTAAAAAACGGTAAAACACCGGGACCCGATGGTATAGGTTCGGAATTTTATAAAATATTTCATGATTATATGGTTCCATATCTGAAATCATTATATCAACAGATACACACACAACAGAAATTACCAGATACGTTGAATGAATCTATTATAACACTTATACCTAAAATAAATAAAGATTTGGATGAACCAGGATCATATAGAGCAATAGCTCTATTAAATACAGATCAAAAGATATTAACAAAAATATTAGCAAAAAGACTGAGTTCAGTCGTTAACGAACTAATCCATCCCGATCAAACAGGATTTATACCAAAAAGATACTCTTCATACAACCTAAGACGGTTGTTCGATATTATATATTCGAAAAGAGGTGATAAAAAAGATTTAGTAGTCATTTCGCTTGATGCAGAAAAAGCTTTTGACCAAGTAGCATGGCCTTATTTATTTTCGGTGATGGAAGCTTTCAAACTGGGGGAGGAGTTTATTACTTGGATTAAATTACTATATGCAAATCCAATAGCTAGAATAACAACAAATCGAATGTTATCAACTAAATTTAATTTATCTCGAGGTTGTAGACAAGGTTGTCCTCTATCACCTTTATTGTTTGCATTAGCAATAGAACCTCTTGCCCAGAGGGTGAGATTACACCCGGAAATACATGGATATGATACTACAGATAGTAAGAATAAAATCTCCTTATATGCGGATGATGTATTACTTTATATCACTGAGCCAGAAACAAGTATCCGAAATTTGTTAAAACTAATAACGGAATTTGGATCACTCTCAGGATACAGTATCAATTGGAATAAAAGTGAACTTATGCCAATAACGGTGAATAATTTACATATATTACAACAATTCCCTTTTAAGATTACAAATGAAAATATTAAATATCTTGGGATTTTTGTTCCAAAAAGATTTGACTCTTTATTTAAATTTAATTTCCCTCCATTACTGAATAAATTAAATAAGAATATTTTATACTGGAAAAGCTTACCTATTTCAATGATAGGTAAAATTAATGCAATAAAAATGATCTTTCTCCCACAATTATTATATTTATTTCAATTAATTCCGATATATCTTCCTAAATTTTTTTTTTTTAAGTAGACTCTATAATTACTAACTTTATCTGGGATTATAAGAGCCATAGAATAAATAAAAACCACTTATGTAAATCTAAAATAAACGGAGGATTAGCATTACCAAATCTTATGTTTTATTACTGGGCAGTTAATATTAAAAATATGAATTTTTGGCTAGAAGAAATAGATAATAAATCAAATTGGTTAAATATGGAAAAAGAAGATTGTTCTCCATTTGAAATTAGCTCTATAATATTTGCTAACACTAATGTAGCTAAGAACGTTTATAGTGAAAATCCGATAATAGAAAACGGAATCCGCATCTGGAAACAAATAAAGAAAGCATTAAAACTAAAATCTATACCATTAGGTCTTACAATTGCCAATAATTTTGTGTTTAAACCTTCAATGTTGGATAAGGTTTTTTTACAATGGAAAAATAAAGGAATTTCTAAGATGGGTGATCTTTATAAGGAAAATACTTTTCTTTCATTTCAAGAGTTACAACAAACTTATGGGCTACACAATAAATAATATTTTAGATATTTACAAATTAGAAATTATGTTTTTGCAAATATGCAAGAATTTAGAAATAGAAAGACAGAAATTTTAGATGAATGCTTGAATAAACACCCAAATACGGAAAAAAAGATATCATATATATATAATATTTTATTGGAAAATGATACCCCATCAACAGAAACATATAGAGAGTCTTGGGAAAAGGAATTAGGTCAAATAATAAGACCAGAAATATGGGATGAAAGTCTACAACATATACATCATTGCTCGTTAAATGCTAAACATTCCCTTATACAGTTTAAAATACTACATAGATTACATTATTCTAAATCTAAATTACATTATATTTTCCCAAAGATATCTCCTACATGTGATAAATGTCAAATTTCAGAAGCAAATTTGTCACATTCATTTACTAACTGTATAACAATTGTAGAATACTGGAACGAAATATTTAAGATAATTTCGAATGTTGTCAATATAAGTATGACTCCTGACCCAAAGTTAATTATACTTGGAATATTTGAAACTGACCAACTAATAACAATGAATCAAAGAACTTTTATTGACTACTGTCTAATAATTGGGAAAAAATTAATATTAAAATTTTGGAAAGGCCCTGCATTCCCAACAATCAAAATGTGGAATACAGAAATGTCGGAGACACTCCATTTGGAGAGATTGAGGCTTGTCCTTATGGATAGGTTAGACCTCTTCAGAAGGATTTGGTCTCCGTATATTAAATATTTACAGGGTTCGGCGCGAGGACTGAGGCCTGGATATTTGAATGGATGAAGAAATATATATAATAAATCATGAATATATCTTTAAGGGCGAATTAATGACGAATATTCTATTCTCCATCAAACCTTTCTTATTCTTTATTCTTTTTTCTATTTTCTCATATCTATATAAAAAATTAGAAAATAGTATAGAAACAAATTATCTTAACCTCTTAATATCAGTACGAATATAAATATTATTAACTTCATGAGAATATTATTAGTATCTTATATTTTTAATTATATAAAATTGTGTATTTTCAATTATATAATAATTTTAAATTTAAAATCAGTGATAACACAAATATTGTTAACTTTACAAAATATAATGAACATCATAAAAGTTTTACTAGTATTTCATATTATTAATTACATAAGATTTGGCATTATACTTAAAAATTAGAGACAAAACAAATATTATTAACAGTATGAGTATATTGCTAATACTAGAAATGTATTATTAGTATCATGTATTCTTAGTTATATAAAATATATAACCTTGAAATTTAAGAAGGGAGGGAGAGAGAAAACGGGGAATTACAGACCAGTTAGTCTAACATCGGTAGTGGGGAAACTGCTAGAGTCAGTTATTAAAGATGGGATAGCAGCACATTTGGAAATTGGTGAAATCATTGGACAAAGTCAGCATGGATTTACGAAAGGTAAATCATGTCTGACGAATCTTGTGGAATTTTTCGAGGATGTAACTAGTAGCGTGGATAAGGGAGAACCAGTGGATGTGGTATATCTGGACTTCCAGGAGGCTTTCGACAAGGTCCCACATAAGAGATTACTATACAAACTTAAAGCATACGGTATTAGGGGTTCAGTATTGATGTGGATAGAGAACTGGCTGGCAAACAGGAAGCAAAGAGTATGAGAAAACGGGTCCTTTTCACAATGGCAGGTAGTGAATAGTGGGGTACCGCAGGGCTCAGTGCTGGGACCCCAGCTATTTACAATATATATTAATGATCTGGATGAGGGAATTGAAGGCAATATCTCCACGTTTGCGGGTGACACTAAGCTGGGGGGCAGTGTTAGCTGTGAGGAGGATGCTAGGAGACTGCAAGGTGACTTGGATAGGCTGGGTGAGTGGGCAAATGTTTGGCAGATGCAGTATAATGTGGATAAATGTGAGGTTATCCACTTTGGTGGCAAAAACAGGAAAGCAGACTATTATTTAAATGGTGGCCGATTAGGAAAAGGGGAGATGCAGCGAGACCTGGGTGTCATGGTACACCAGTCATTGAAAGTAGGCATGCAGGTGCAGCAGGCAGTGAAAAAAGCGAATGGTATGTTAGCTTTCATAGCAAAAGGATTTGAGTACAGGAGCAGGGAGGTTCTACTTCAGTTGTACAGGGTCTTGGTGAGACCACACCTGGAGTATTGCGTACAGTTTTGGTCTCCAAATCTGAGGAAGGACATTATTGCCATAGAGGGAGTGCAGAGAAGGTTCACCAGACTGATTCCTGGGATGTCAGGACTGTCCTATGAAGAAAGACTGGATAGACTCGGTTTATACTCTCTGGAATTTAGGAGATTGAGAGGGGATCTTATAGAAACTTACAAAATTCTTAAGGGGTTGGACAGGCTAGATACAGGAAGATTGTTCCCGATGTTGGGGAAGTCCAGGACAAGGGGTCACAGCTTAAGGATAAGGGGGAAATCCTTTAAGACCGAGATGAGAAATACTTTTTTCACACAGAGAGTGGTGAGTCTCTGGAACTCTCTGCCACAGAGGGTAGTTGAGGCCAGTTCATTGGCTATATTTAAGAGTGAGTTGGATGTGGCCCTTGTGGCTAAGGGGATCAGAGGGTATGGAGAGAAGGCAGTTACGGGATACTGAGTTGGATGATCAGCCATGATCATATTGAATGGCGGTGCAGGCTCGAAGGGCTGAATGGCCTACTCCTGCACCTAATTTCTATGTTTCTATGTTTCTATAATTAAGAACAATACAAATAATATTAATAGTATGAATTTATCATTAATATTATGTATTTTCACTATAGTAAAATAATGTACTCTGTTATTATTTTGTTTCTATAATAAATAAAATTATAAAAAATAAAAAAAAATAAACTGCTCATTACCATGAACATGTTTGAACATGCGATGTATGATATGGGAGGTGCGAGGGGATGTACGGTGGGATTTACCTACAGATTGTGCACCTCAGACACTGATTGGAGAAGGGTCCAGAGGGGAGGTTGAATGTAAAATTCTGTGTATAAAGGGGGATGACTTCTTTGGCTTCGGTGTGTCTCGGCTTGGAGAGGCACCCGGGTCTTCAGAGTCGTGAGGAATAAAGAACTCTTGCTTCCAAGATTTAGTCTTTGAGCGATGATTGTGAGCACAAAGCGTATCTCACACCTGCGTCACTACTCCCACATTGATACAAGGCAGAAACATGTTTGCCTACAATCCACAAACAGTAATTTAACCCCCAGTCCCAACCTCCATCTACACAGTTTAACTGAGTCCCTGCGCGACAGAGATGTACAGAAACAGACCGACCTGTAGTACGGGGACGGGGCGGGACCAGCGACCGCTGATCGACATCAGAGGGGAGCAGGGGCGGGATAACGTCCGAACTGGCCTATAAGAGTGAACTAACCGGGGTGCGAGACAAGAGCGGCTGATCGACGTCTGCAGTGACCAATCAGAGGGGAGCAGGGGGCGGGACAGCAGCTGCTTGGACCAATGGGGGGGGCGGGGCCGTTGGTCTGTGATTGACGCCGGCAGCGACCAATGGGGCGTCGAGTAGAGGGGGGCGGGGCGCTGGTCTGTGGTTGACGCCTGCAGCGACCAATGGGGCGTCGAGAAGAGGGGGCGGGGCCGTTGGTCTCTGATTGACTCTGGCAGCGACCAATGGGGCTTCAAGTTGGCGAGGCGGCGGGAGAGACAGGGAGGGGCCCGGGATGATGAGGCTACCCGGACTACTCTTCCTCCCACCCTGCTTCCTTTAAGGACTCCACCCCCTATTCCCAATTCCTCCGTCTACGCGGCATCTGCTCCCAGGATGAGGTGTTCCACACCAGGTCATCACAAATGGCCTCATTGTTCAGAGAACGGGGATCCCCCTCCCCCACTATAGATAATGCTCGCACCAGGGTCTCCTCCATACCCCGCAACACTGCCCTCTCTCCCCATTCCCCCACTCGCAACAAGGGCAGAGTCCTCCTGGTCCTCACCTTTCACCCCACCAGCCGGCACATATAACAGATAGGCCTCCGCCAGTTTCGCCACCTCCAACGTGACCCCTCCACTCGCCACATCTTCCCATCTCCCCCCGTCTGCCTTCCGCAAAGACCGCTCCCTCCGCAACTCCCTTGCCAATCCTCTCTTCCCTCCCGCTGCAGCCCTTCCCCGGGCACGTTCCCTTGCAACCGCATGAGATGCCACACTTGTCCCTTCACCTCCCCCCTCCACTCCATTCACGGACCCAAGCAGTCCATCCACGTCCGACAGAGGTTCACCTGCACCTCCTCCAACCTCATCTACTGCATCCGCTGCTCCAGATGCTCTATATCGGTGAGACCAAGCGAAGGCTTGGCGATCGTTTCGCCGAACACCACCGCTCGGTCAGCAATAAACAAGCCGACCTCCCGGTGGCTCAGCACTTCAACTCCCCCTCCCATTCCGTATCCGACCTCTCGGTCCTGGGCCTCCTCCACGGCCACAGTGAGCAACACTGCAAGTTGGAGGAACAGCACCTCATATTCCGCTTGGGGAGTCTGGTTCCTCTGGGCTTGAACATTGAATTTTCTCAATTCTGTTAACCCTTCCTGTCTCCTCCCGTTCCCACCTCTCACTGAGCCCTCGGGCCCTGGCATTCCCTCTCTCTCTATCTCTCCCCCACCCTAGTCGCACTAGCTTCTCATTTTCACACTACAAACAGCTTACAATGGCGTGTTTCCTTTATCATCGATACTTTTTTGCAAATCTTTCATTCATTGTTCTTTATCTCTCCACATCACCGTCTATATCTCTCGTTTCCCTGATCCCTGACCAGTCTGAAGAAGGGTCTCGACCCGAAACGTCGCCTATCTCCTTCTGCTGCACCCGCTGAGATTCTCCAGCCATTTGTGTCCCCACTATAAGAGTGAACTAACCGGGGGCGGGACAAGAGCGGTGATCGACGTCTGCAGTGACCAATGAGAGAGGAGCAGGGGACGGGACAGCAGCTGCTTGGTCCAATGGGGGGCAGGGCCGTTGTTCTGCCATTGACGCCGGCAGCGACCAATGGGGCGTCGAGTAGAGGGGGCGGGCCGTTGGCGAGGGGGCGGGGCCGTTGATGAGTCGGCGGGAGACAGAGGGGAGGGGCCCGGAATGATGATGCTGATGACAGGGCAGGGGCCGGGGCCTGTCAGAGAGAGACGGAAACAACAGTGAAGGGGGGAGAGAGAGAGAGAGAGAAGGGGCAGAAAGAAGAGGAAAGGTGGGAAAGAGGGAGAGAAGGAGAAGAAAGGAGTGTAAAAAGAAATGAAGAGAGAGAATGGAAAGGAGGAAAAAAGAGGAATAGACAGAGAAAGGGGTAAGAAGAAGAATGAAGAGATAAAGGGGAAAGGAGGGAAAAAAGAGAAAACAAAGAGAAAGAGGAGGGAAAGAAGAAAGGATGAAATAAATGAATAGAGAGTGAAAGGGGAAAACAAGAATAAAGGGGAAACGAGGAAATGAAGAGAGAGAGAAAGGGGGGAAGAAGAAAGAAAGGGGGAAGAGAAAAAGTGAAGGGAAAAAAGAAAGGGGAAGAGAGGAAGGAAACAGAAAGGGAGAAGGAGAAAGGGAAATAAAAAGGGGAGCTATAATGAATGAGAGGGAAAGAAGGCGGGAAAATGACGAAAGGGAAAGGGAGGAATGAATAAAATAAGGGTTGAGAAAGGAAGAGAGGAAGAAAAAAGAAAGGGGAAGCTAATAAAGAGAGACAGCTAAGGAAGGAGAATGAGGGAGAGAGAAAGGAGGAGAGAAAGAAAGTGAGGGAAATAAGAGAGAACAGAGGGAAACAAAGAATGGGAGCAAAAAGGTGCGAAAGGAGGGGAGGGAGAGAAATAGGAGAAAGGAAGGGAGAGAAAAAATGAGAGTAGGAAAGAGCGAAAGGAGGGGAGCGAGAAAGAAGGGGGAGAGAAAAAAGGGGAAAGAGAGAAAGGAGGGGAGAGAGAAAGAAGGGGGAGAGAAAAAAAGAGGGAAGGAAAGAGACAAGGAATGGAGAGAAAATGTGTCCAATAGAGTCCCAGCCTCAACTACCTCCTCCGGCAGCTCGATCCATACACCCACCACCCTCTGTGTGGAAAAGCTGCCCCTCAGATTCCTATTAAATCTTCTCTCCCCCCTCTCATCTTAAACCCATGTCCTCTGGTCCTCGATTCCTCTATTCTGGGCAAGAGACTGCGTCTAACTGATCTATCCTCTGGTGATTTTGTACACCTCAATAAGATCACCCATCAGTCAGTCCTGCGCTCCAAGGAATAAAGTCCCAGCCTGCCTCAACCTCTCCCTGCATCTCAGGCCCCTCGAGTCCCAGCAACATCCTCGTAAATCTTCCACATTTAGATTCTGGGCATTGTGTTACAGGAAAGATGTCGTCAAGCTGGAAAGGGAGTGGAGAAGATTTACGAGGATGTTGCCGGGACTCGAGGGGCCTGAGCTATAGGGAGGGAGGGGTTGAGGCAAGCTGGGACTCTATTGGAGCGCAGGAGGATGAGGGGCGATCTTGTAGAGGTGTACAAAATCACCAGAGGATTAGGTCGAGTAGACGCACAGAGTCTCTTGCACGGAGTAGGGAAACCGAGGACGAGAGGACATGGGTTTAAGGTGGGGGGAGCATGTTCCCGATGTTGGGGGAGTCCAGAACTAGGATACACACACAGTTTAAGAATAAGAGGTCGGCCATTTAGGACTGAGGATAAATGAGGATGAGGAGAAACTTTTCCACCCAGAGAGTTGTGAATCTGTGGCCATTTAGAACTGAGATGAGGAGAAACTTTTTCACCCAGAGAGTTGTGAATCTGGGATTCCCAGCCACAGAAGGCAGTGGAGGCTGATTCACCGGATGTTTTCAAGAGAGAGTTAGATTTAGCTCTTAAGGCTAACGGAATCAAGGGATATGGGGAGAAGGCAGGAACAGGGAACTGACTGTGGATGATCAACCATGATCATATTGAATGGGGCTGAATGGCCTGCTCCTGGACCTATTGCCTATGTTTCCATCACCTTCTGCGGCATTTCTTTCAATTTCTTTCAATTTCTTCTCTATTCCTCCATCTTCGCTTCGGCATCTCATCCGTCGATGCCACGTCTGCACACGGAGTGACAGTGAATGGGTGAGTGAGAGTGAGTGAGTGAGTGAGAGTGAGTGAGAGTTAATGAGAGTGAGTGTGAATTGAGAGTGTGGGTGAGTGTGAGTGAGTATGTGAGTGAATGACAGTGAGTGGGTGAGTGAGTGTGAATTGAGCGTGTGGATGAGTGTGAGTGAATGCGAGAGTGAGTGGGTGAGTGAGAGTGAGTGAAGAGTGTGTGAGAGAGAGAAGTGAGTGTGAGTAGGTAAGTGAGTGAGGGAGAGTGAGTGAGAGGGAATGGGTGAGTGAAGTGTGAGCGACTGAGAGTGCTGCTCTTTCTATGTGCCTTTCTTTGTGGCTCTTCGGGCGTGTCGGTGGCAGAGTCTGCAGGCATGTCGGATGCCGTCATCGCAGGCATGTTGGCGGCGTGTCGTGGCCCTTGTTGGCGGTGTGTCGGTGGCAGTGTTGTCGGCCGTGTCGGTGGCGGTGTTGTCGGCCGTGTCGGTGGCGGTGTTGTCGGCCGTGTTGGTGGCGATGTTGTCGGCCGCATCGGTGGCGGTGTTGTCGGCCGTGTAGGTGGCGGTGTTGTCGGCCGTGTAGGTGGCGGTGTTGTCGGACGTGTCGGTGGCGGTGTTGTGGGCCGTGTCGGTGGTGGTGTTGTCGGCAGTCTCAGTGGCGGTGTTGTCGGCCGTGTCATGGGCCGTGTCGGTGGCGGTGTTGTCAGCCGTGTCATCGGCCGTGTCGGTGGCGGTGTTGTCAGTGGCGGTGTTGTCGGCCGTGTCGGTGGCGGTGTTGTCGGCCGTGTCGGTGGCGGTGTTGTCGGCCGTGTTGGTGGCGGTGTTGTCGGCCGCATCGGTGTCGGTGTTGTCGGCCGTGTAGGTGGCGGTGTTGTCGGCCGTGCCGGTGGCGGTGTTGTCGGCCGTGTCGGTGGTGGTGTTGGCGGCAGTCTCAGTGGCGGTGTTGTCGGCCGTGTCATGGGCCGTGTCGGTGGCGGTGTTGTCAGCCGTGTCATCGGCCGTGTCGGTGGCGGTGTTGTCAGCCGTGTCATCGGCCGTGTCGGTGGCGGTGTTGTCAGTGGCGGTGTTGTCGGCAGTGTCGGTGGCGGTGTTGGCGGCAGTGGCATGGGCCGTGTTGGTGGCGGTGTTGTCAGCCGTGTCGGTGGCGGTGTTGTCGGTGGCAGTGTTGTCGGTCGTGTCAGTGGCGGTGTTGTCAGCCGTGTCGGTGGCGGTGTTGTCATCTGCGTTGTTGGCCGTGTCGGTGGCAGTGTTGTCGGCCGTGTCGGTGGCGGTGTTGTCGGCCGTGTTGGTGGCGGTGTTGTCGGCCGCATCGGTGGCGGTGTTGTCGGCCGCATCGGTGGCGGTGTTGTCGGCCGCGTCGGTGGCGGTGCTGTCGGCCGTGACGGTGGCGGTGTTGTCGGCCGTGTAGGTGGCGGTGTTGTCGGCCGTGTCAGTGGCGGTGTCGTCGGCCGTGTCGGTGGTGGTGTCGTCAACCCTGTCGGTGGCGGTGTTGTCGACCGTGTCGGTGGCGGTGTTTTCGACCGTGTCGGTGGTGGTGTTGTCGGCAGTCTCAGTGGCGGTGTTGTCGGCCGTGTCATGGGCCGTGTCGGTGGCGGTGTTGTCAGCCGTGTCATCGGCCGTGTCGGTGGCGGTGTTGTCAGTGGCAGTGTTGTCGGCCGTGTCGGTGGCGGTGTTGGCGGCAGTGGCATGGGCCGTGTTGGTGGCGGTGATGTCAGCCGTGTCGGTGGCGGTGTTGTCGGTGGCAGTGTTGTCGGTCGTGTCAGTGGCGGTGTTGTCAGCCGTGTCGGTGGCGGTGTTGTCATCTGCGTTGTTGGCCGTGTCGGTGGCAGTGTTGCCGGCTGTGTTGTGGGCCGTGTTGGTGGCGGTGTTGTCGGCGGTGTTGTCGGCCGTGTCGGTGGCGGTGTTGGCGAGTGTGCCATTGGCCATTTCGGTGGCGGTGTTTTCAGTCATGTCGGCGGCGATGTTGGAGAGCGTGTCGTGGGCCGTGTTGGCGAGCGTGTCGTGGGCCGTGTTGGCGAGTGTGTTGTGGGCCGTGTTGGCGAGCGTGTCGTTGGCTGTTTCGGTGCCCATGTCAGCGGCGGTGTTGGCCCTGTCGGTGGGCATGTCAGCGGGCATGGTGGTGGCCCTGTCGGCGGGCATGGTGGTGGCCCTGTCGGCGGGCATGTCGGCGGGCATGGCGGTGGCCCTGTCTGCGGGCATGTCGGCGGGTATGTCGGCGGGCATGTCAGCGGACATGGTGGTGGCCCTTTCGGCGGGCATGTTGGTGGCCCTGGCGGCGGGCATGTCGGCGGGTATGTCGGCGGGCATGTCGGCGGCCCTGCCCGTGGGCATGTCGGCGGGCAAGGTGGTGGCCCTGTCGGCGGGCATGTTGGCGGGCATGACAGCGGGCATGGTAGTGGCCCTGTCGGCGGGCATGTCGGCGGGTATGTTGGTGGCCCTGTCGGCGGGCATGTTGGTGGCCCTGTCGGCGGGCACTTTGGTGGCCCTGTCGGCGGGCATGTCGGCGGGCATGGTGGTGGCCCTGTCGGCGGGCATGTCAGCGGGCATGGTGGTGGCCCTGTCGGCGGGCATGTCGGCGGGCGCCTCGGCGGGCATGTCGGCGGGCATGTTGGTGGCCCTGTCGGTGGCCATGTCGGCGGGCATGTTGGTGGCCCTTTCGGGGGGCATGTCGGCGGGCATGTTGGTGGCCCTGTCGGCGGGCATGTTGGTGGCCCTGTCGGCGGGCGTGTCGGCGGGCATGTTGGTGACCCTTTCGGCAGGCATGTCCGCGGGCATGTTGGTGGCCCTTTCGGCTGGCATGTCGGCGGGCATGCTGGTGGACCTGTCAGCGGGCATGTCAGCGGGCATGGTGGTGGCCCTGTCGGCGGGCATGTCGGCGGGCATGTTGGTGGCCCTGTCAGCGGGCATGTCGGCCGCCCTGTCGGCGGGCATGTCGGCGGGCACGTCGGCGGGCATGTCGGCGGGCATGTTGGTGGCCCTGTCGGCGGGCAGGTCGGCGGGCATGTCAGCGGGCATGGTGGTGGCCCTGTCGGCTGGCATGGTGTTGTCCCTGTCAGCGGGCATGTCGGCGGGAATGTCGGCGGGCATGTCGCGGGCATGTCGGCGGGCATGTCAGCGGGCATGGTGGTGGCCCTGTCGGCGGGCATGGTGATGGCCCTGTCGGCGGGCATGTCGGCGGGCATGGCGGTGGCCCTGTCTGCGGGCATGTCGGCGGGTATGTCGGCGGGCATGTCAGCGGACATGGTGGTGGCCCTTTCGGCGGGCATGTTGGTGGCCCTGTCGGCGGGCATGTCGGCGGGTATGTCGGCGGGCATGTCGGCGGCCCTGCCCGTGGGCATGTCGGCGGGCAAGGTGGTGGCCCTGTCGGCGGGCATGTTGGCGGGCATGACAGCGGGCATGGTAGTGGCCCTGTCGGCGGGCATGTCGGCGGGTATGTTGGTGGCCCTGTCGGCGGGCATGTTGGTGGCCCTGTCGGCGGGCATGTTGGTGGCCCTGTCGGCGGGCATGTCGGCGGGCATGGTGGTGGCCTTTCGGCGGGCATGTCAGAGGGCATGGTGGTGGCCCTGTCGGCGGGCATGTCGGTGGGCGCCTCGGCGGGCATGTCGGCGGGCATGTTGGTGGCCCTGACGGTGGGCATGTCGGCGGGCATGTTGGTGGCCCTTTCGGCGGGCATGTCGGCGGGCATGTTGGTGGCCCTGTCGGCGGGCATGTTGGTGGCCCTGTCGGCGGGCGTGTCGGCGGGCATGTTGGTGGCCCTGTCGGCGGGCATGTTGGTGGTCCTGTCGGCGGGCACGTTGGTGGCCCTGTCGGCGGGCATGTCGGCGGGCATGGTGGTGGCCCTGTCGGCGGGCATGTCAGCGGGCATGGTGGTGGCCCTGTCGGCGGGCATGTCGGCGGGCGCCTCGGCGGGCATGTCGGCGGGCATGTTGGTGGCCCTGTCGGTGGGCATGTCGGCGGGCATGTTGGTGGCCCTTTCGGCGGGCATGTCGGCGGGCATGTTGGTGGCCCTGTCGGCGGGCATGTTGGTGGCCCTGTCGGCGGGCGTGTCGGCGGGCATGTTGGTGGCCCTGTCGGCGGGCATGTTGGTGGCCCTGTCGGCGGGCACGTTGGTGGCCCTGTCGGCGGGCATGTCGGCGGGCATGGTGGTGGCCCTGTCGGCGGGCATGTCAGCGGGCATGGTGGTGGCCCTGTCGGCGGGCATGTCGGCGGGCATGTTGGTGGCCCTGTCGGTGGGCATGTCGGCGGGCATGTTGGTGGCCCTTTCGTCGGGCATGTCGGCGGGCATGTTGGTGGCCCTGTCGGCGGGCATGTTGGTGGCCCTGTCGGCGGGCGTGGCGGCGGGCATGTTGGTGACCCTTTCGGCAGGCATGTCCGCGGGCATGTTGGTGGCCCTTTCGGCTGGCATGTCGGCGGGCATGCTGGTGGACCTGTCAGCGGGCATGTCAGCGGGCATGGTGGTGGCCCTGTCGGCGGGCATGTCGGCGGGCATGTTGGTGGCCCTGTCAGCGGGCATGTCGACCGCCCTGTCGGCGGGCATGTCGGCGGGCACGTCGGCGGGCATGTCGGCGGGCATGTTGGTGGCCCTGTCGGCGGGCAGGTCGGCGGGCATGTCAGCGGGCATGGTGGTGGCCCTGTCGGCTGGCATGGTGGTGTCCCTGTCAGCGGGCATGTCGGCGGGAATGTCGGCGGGCATGTCGCGGGCATGTCGGCGGGCATGTCAGCGGGCATGGTGGTGGCCCTGTCGGCGGGCATGGTGATGGCCCTGTCGGCGGGCATGTCGGCGGGCATGGCGGTGGCCCTGTCTGCGGGCATGTCGGCGGGTATGTCGGCGGGCATGTCAGCGGACATGGTGGTGGCCATTTCGCCGGGCATGTTGGTGGCCCTGTCGGCGGGCATGTCGGCGGGTATGTCGGCGGGCATGTCGGCGGCCCTGCCCGTTGGCATGTCGGCGGGCAAGGTGGTGGCCCTGTCGGCGGGCATGTTGGCGGGCATGACAGCGGGCATGGTAGTGGCCCTGTCGGTGGCCCTGTCGGGGGGCATGTTGGTGGCCCTGTCGGCGGGAATGTCGGCGGGCATGGTGGTGGCCTTTCGGCGGGCATGTCAGCGGGCATGGTGGTGGCCCTGTCGGCGGGCATGTCGGCGGGCGCCTCGGCGGGCATGTCGGCGGGCATGTTGGTGGCCCTGTCGGTGGGCATGTCGGCGGGCATGTTGGTGGCCCTTTCGGCGGGCATGTCGGCGGGCATGGTGGTGGCCCTGTCGGCGGGCATGTCGGCGGGCGCCTCGGCGGGCATGTCGGCGGGCATGTTGGTGGCCCTGTCGGTGGGCATGTCGGCGGGCATGTTGGTGGCCCTTTCGGCGGGCATGTCGGCGGGCATGTTGGTGGCCCTGTCGGCGGGTATGTTGGTGGCCCTGTCGGTGGGCGTGTCGGCGGGCATGTTGGTGGCCCTGTCGGCGGGCATGTTGGTGGCCCTGTCGGCGGGCACGTTGGTGGCCCTGTCGGCGGGCATGTCGGCGGGCATGGTGGTGGCCCTGTCGGCGGGCATGTCAGCGGGCATGGTGGTGGCCCTGTCGGCGGGCATGTCGGCGGGCGCCTCGGCGGGCATGTCGGCGGGCATGTTGGTGGCCCTGTCGGTGGGCATGTCGGCGGGCATGTTGGTGGCCCTTTCGGCGGGCATGTCGGCGGGCATGTTGGTGGCCCTGTCGGCGGGCATGTTGGTGGCCCCTGTCGGCGGGCGTGTCGGCGGGCATGTTGGTGACCCTTTCGGCAGGCATGTCCGCGGGCATGTTGGTGGCCCTTTCGGCTGGCATGTCGGCGGGCATGCTGGTGGACCTGTCGGCGGGCATGTTGGTGGCCCTTTCAGCGGGCATGTCGGCCGCCCTGTCGGCGGGCATGTCGGCGGGCACGTCGGCGGGCATGTCGGCGGGCATGTTGGTGGCCCTGTCGGCGGGCAGGTCGGCGGGCATGTCAGCGGGCATGGTGGTGGCCCTGTCGGCTGGCATGGTGGTGTCCCTGTCAGCGGGCATGTCGGCGGGAATGTCGGCGGGCATGTCGCGGGCATGTCGGCGGGCATGTCAGCGGGGATGGTGGTGGCCCTGTCGGCGGGCATGGTGATGGCCCTGGCGGCGGGCATGTCGGCGGGCATGGCGGTGGCCCTGTCTGCGGGCATGTCGGCGGGTATGTCGGCGGGCATGTCAGCGGACATGGTGGTGGCCCTTTCGGCGGGCATGTTGGTGGCCCTGTCGGCGGGCATGTCGGCGGGTATGTCGGCGGGGATGTCGGCGGCCCAGCCCGTGGGCATGTCGGCGGGCAAGGTGGTGGCCCTGTCGGCGGGCATGTTGGCGGGCATGACAGCGGGCATGGTAGTGGCCCTGTCGGCGGGCATGTCGGCGGGTATGTTGGTGGCCCTGTCGGCGGGCATGTTGGTGGCCCTGTCGGCGGGCATGTTGGTGGCCCTGTCGGCGGGCATGGTGGTGGCCTTTCGGCGGGCATGTCAGCGGGCATGGTGGTGGCCCTGTCGGCGGGCATGTCGGCGGGCGCCTCGGCGGGCATGTCGGCGGGCATGTTGGTGGCCCTGTCGGTGGGCATGTCGGCGGGCATGGTGGTGGCCCTGTCGGTGGGCATGTCGGCGGGCATGTTGGTGGCCCTTTCGGCGGGCATGTCGGCGGGCATGGTGGTGGCCCTGTCGGCGGGCATGTCGGCGGGCGCCTCGGCGGGCATGTCGGCGGGCATGTTGGTGGCCCTGTCGGTGGGCATGTCGGCGGGCATGTTGGTGGCCCTTTCGGCGGGCATGTCGGCGGGCATGTTGGTGGCCCTGTCGGCGGGTATGTTGGTGGCCCTGTCGGTGGGCGTGTCGGCGGGCATGTTGGTGGCCCTGTCGGCGGGCATGTTGGTGGCCCTGTCGGCGGGCACGTTGGTGGCCCTGTCGGCGGGCATGTCGGCGGGCATGGTGGTGGCCCTGTCGGCGGGCATGTCAGCGGGCATGGTGGTGGCCCTGTCGGCGGGCATGTTGGTGGCCCTGTCGGCGGGCATGTCGGCGGGTATGTCGGCGGGCATGTCGGCGGCCCAGCCCGTGGGCATGTCGGCGGGCAAGGTGGTGGCCCTGTCGGTGGGCGTGTCGGCGGGCATGTTGGTGGCCCTGTCGGCGGGCATGTTGGTGGCCCTGTCGGCGGGCACGTTGGTGGCCCTGTCGGCGGGCATGTCGGCGGGCATGGTGGTGGCCCTGTCGGCGGGCATGTCAGCGGGCATGGTGGTGGCCCTGTCGGCGGGCATGTCGGCGGGCGCCTCGGCGGGCATGTCGGCGGGCATGTTGGTGGCCCTGTCGGTGGGCATGTCGGCGGGCATGTTGGTGGCCCTTTCGGCGGGCATGTCGGCGGGCATGTTGGTGGCCCTGTCGGCGGGCATGTTGGTGGCCCTGTCGGCGGGCGTGTCGGCGGGCATGTTGGTGACCCTTTCGGCAGGCATGTCCGCGGGCATGTTGGTGGCCCTTTCGGCTGGCATGTCGGCGGGCATGCTGGTGGACCTGTCGGCGGGCATGTTGGTGGCCCTGTCAGCGGGCATGTCGGCCGCCCTGTCGGCGGGCATGTCGGCGGGCACGTCGGCGGGCATGTCGGCGGGCATGTTGGTGGCCCTGTCGGCGGGCAGGTCGGCGGGCATGTCAGCGGGCATGGTGGTGGCCCTGTCGGCTGGCATGGTGGTGTCCCTGTCAGCGGGCATGTCGGCGGGAATGTCGGCGGGCATGTCGCGGGCATGTCGGCGGGCATGTCAGCGGGGATGGTGGTGGCCCTGTCGGCGGGCATGGTGATGGCCCTGGCGGCGGGCATGTCGGCGGGCATGGCGGTGGCCCTGTCTGCGGGCATGTCGGCGGGTATGTCGGCGGGCATGTCAGCGGACATGGTGGTGGCCCTTTCGGCGGGCATGTTGGTGGCCCTGTCGGCGGGCATGTCGGCGGGTATGTCGGCGGGCATGTCGGCGGCCCAGCCCGTGGGCATGTCGGCGGGCAAGGTGGTGGCCCTGTCGGCGGGCATGTTGGCGGGCATGACAGCGGGCATGGTAGTGGCCCTGTCGGCGGGCATGTCGGCGGGTATGTTGGTGGCCCTGTCGGCGGGCATGTTGGTGGCCCTGTCGGCGGGCATGTTGGTGGCCCTGTCGGCGGGCATGGTGGTGGCCTTTCGGCGGGCATGTCAGCGGGCATGGTGGTGGCCCTGTCGGCGGGCATGTCGGCGGGCGCCTCGGCGGGCATGTCGGCGGGCATGTTGGTGGCCCTGTCGGTGGGCATGTCGGCGGGCATGTTGGTGGCCCTTTCGGCGGGCATGTCGGCGGGCATGTTGGTGGCCCTGTCGGCGGGCATGTTGGTGGCCCTGTCGGCGGGCGTGTCGGCGGGCATGTTGGTGGCCCTGTCGGCGGGCATGTTGGTGGCCCTGTCGGCGGGCACGTTGGTGGCCCTGTCGGCGGGCATGTCGGCGGGCATGGTGGTGGCCCTGTCGGTGGGCATGTCGGCGGGCATGTTGGTGGCCCTTTCGTCGGGCGTGTCGGCGGGCATGTTGGTGACCCTTTCGGCAGGCATGTCCGCGGGCATGTTGGTGGCCCTTTCGGCTGGCATGTCGGCGGGCATGCTGGTGGACCTGTCAGCGGGCATGTCAGCGGGCATGGTGGTGGCCCTGTCGGCGGGCATGTCGGCGGGCATGTTGGTGGCCCTGTCAGCGGGCATGTCGGCCGCCCTGTCGGCGGGCATTTCGGCGGGCACGTCGGCGGGCATGTCGGCGGGCATGTTGGTGGCCCTGTCGGCGGGCAGGTCGGCGGGCATGTCAGCGGGCATGGTGGTGGCCCTGTCGGCTGGCATGGTGGTGTCCCTGTCAGCGGGCATGTCGGCGGGAATGTCGGCGGGCATGTCGCGGGCATGTCGGCGGGCATGTCGGCGGGTATGTTGGTGGCCCTGTCGGCGGGCATGTTGGTGGCCCTGTCGGCGGGCATGTTGGTGGCCCTGTCGGCGGGCATGTCGGCGGGCATGGTGGTGGCCTTTCGGCGGGCATGTCAGCGGGCATGGTGGTGGCCCTGTCGGCGGGCATGTCGGCGGGCGCCTCGGCGGGCATGTCGGCGGGCATGTTGGTGGCCCTGTCGGTGGGCATGTCGGCGGGCATGTTGGTGGCCCTTTCGGCGGGCATGTCGGCGGGCATGTTGGTTGCCCTGTCGGCGGGCATGTCGGCGGGCATGGTGGTGGCCTTTCGGCGGGCATGTCAGCGGGCATGGTGGTGGCCCTGTCGGCGGGCATGTCGGCGGGCGCCTCGGCGGGCATGTCGGCGGGCATGTTGGTGGCCCTGTCGGTGGGCATGTCGGCGGGCATGTTGGTGGCCCTTTCGGCGGGCATGTCGGCGGGCATGTTGGTTGCACTGTCGGCGGGCATGTTGGTGGCCCTGTCGGCGGGCGTGTCGGCGGGCATGTTGGTGACCCTTTCGGCAGGCATGTCGGCGGGCATGTTGGTGGCCCTTTCGGCTGGCATGTCGGCGGGCATGCCGGTGGACCAGTCAGCGGGCATGTCAGCGGGCATGGTGGTGGCCCTGTCGGCGGGCATGTCGGCGGGCATGTTGGTGGCCCTGTCAGCGGGCATGTCGGCCGCCCTGTCGGCGGGCATGTCGGCGGGCATGTCGGCGGGCATGTTGGCGGCCCTGTCGGCGGGCAGGTCGGCGGGCATGTCAGCGGGCATGGTGGTGGCCCTGTCGGCTGGCATGGTGGTGTCCCTGTCAGCGGGCATGTTGGCGGGCATGTCGGCGGGCATGTCGCGGGCATGTCGGCGGGCATGTCAGCGGGCATGGTGGTGGCCCTGTCGGCGGGCGGGTCAGCGGGCGTGTCGGCGGGCATGGTGGTAGCCCTGTCGGCGGGCATGATGGTGGCCCTGTCGGCGGGCGTGTCGGCGGGCATGGTGGTAGCCCTGTCGGCGGGCATGGTGGTGGCCCTGTCGGCGGGCATGTCTGCGGGCATGTCGGCGGGCATGGTGGTGGCCCTGTCGGCGGGCGTGCCGGCGGGCGTGTCGGCGGGCATGGTGGTAGTCCTGTCGGCGGGCTTGGTGGTGGCCCTGTCGGCGGGCAGGTCTGCGGGCATGGTGGTCGCCCTATGGCGGGCATGTCAGCGGGCATGTCGGCGGGCATGGTGGTGGCACTGTCGGCGGGCATGTCAGCGGGCATGGTGGTGGCCCTGTCAGCGGGCATGTCAGTGGGCATGGTGGCGGCCCTGTCGGCGGGCATGTCAGCGGGCATGGTGGTGGCCCTGTCGGCGGGCATTTCGGCGGCATGTCAGCGGGCATGGTGGTGGCCCTGTCAGCGGGCATGGTGGTGGCCCTGTCAGCGGGCATGTCGGCCGCCCTGTCGGCGGGCATGTCGGCGGGCACGTCGGCGGGCATGTCGGCGGGCATGTTGGTGGCCCTGTCGGCGGGCAGGTCGGCGGGCATGTCAGCGGGCATGGTGGTGGCCCTGTCGGCTGGCATGGTGGTTTCCCTGTCAGCGGGCATGTTGGCGGGCATGTCGGCGGGCATGTCGCGGGCATGTCGGCGGGCATGTCAGCGGGCATGGTGGTGGCCCTGTCGGCGGGCGGGTCAGCGGGCGTGTCGGCGGGCATGGTGATAGCCCTGTCGGCGGGCATGTCGGTGGGCGTGTCGGCGGGCATGGTGGTAGCCCTGTCGGCGGGCATGGTGGTGGCCCTGTCGGCGGGCATGTCGGCGGGCATGTCGGCGGGCATGGTGGTGGCCCTGTCGGCGGGCGTGCCGGCGGGCGTGTCGGCGGGCATGGTGGTAGTCCTGTCGGCGGGCTTGGTGGTGGCCCTGTCGGCGGGCAGGTCTGCGGGCATGGTGGTCGCCCTATGGCGGGCATGTCAGCGGGCATGTCGGCGGGCATGGTGGTGGCACTGTCGGCGGGCGTGCCGGCGGGCGTGTC
>CM069165.1:3831347-3886347 GCA_035221665.1 Okamejei kenojei
TAGTAAGAGTGCTGTTATGGTCTGTAGAACCAAAGAGGATAAAAGCCTAAAATATCCAGATTGTAAATTGTCTGACAACAAACGTAGTGTCTGCAATAAGATAAAATATCTAGGGCATAATATTACAGAACAAATGACAGATGATGAGAATATTGATAGGCAACGACGCATGCTATATATACAGACGAATATCCTCATGCGTAAATTTGGTGCGTGTGCAGATGTGGTGAAGATGTCACTATTTAGAGCATACTGCACACCCCTCTACACTGAACACGTGTGGTCGAACTATTTAAAGACAAGTATGCAGAGACTAAAGGTTGCATATAACGATGTCATGAGAACACTTCTAAGGCAACCAAGATGGTGTAGTGCCAGTAATATGTTTGTGGCTGCAGGAATCAGTACTCTAGAAGCTATCCAGAGACACCACATGTATAAATTCATTTGCAGGATAAATGACTCTAAAAATGTGCTTATTGTTGCCTTGACATACATAAGGGTTAGCACTACACGCTACGAATCGCAGTTGTGGAGACACTGGTATCGTTGTCTCGTTGTACGACATTGAACATTTTTTTACTCTGGATTTTTAACTTTTGTGGGTTTTTTTAAAAAATATATAAATTATGATGTTTTTATGTGATTTACCATGATGTTATATATATTTATGATATTTGAGATGCAATGCATTTTTTAATGTAATGTTGCCCCTTGTCTGGACCTTGAGTCCGTAATGAAGTTATTATTATTATTATTATTATTATTATTATTATTATTATTATTATTATTATTATTATTATTATTACTATCTACTTTATTGATGACCCTTGATCTATCCTTGATCGGACTTTACTGGGTTTATCTTGCACTAAACATTATTCCCTTATCATGCATCTGTACACTGCAAATGGCTCGATTGTAATCATATATCTTCTTTCGGCTGACTGGATAGCATGCAACAAAAAGCTTTTAACTGTATCGAGGTACACGTAACAATAAACTAAACTGACCCTGGCCTCTGGCGCTGTGAGGCAGCAGCTCTAATGCAAATTGGCTTCTTGAATTGTCCTTAAGCATATGGAATAACATAGAATTAGTGTGCGGGTGATCGTTGGTCAGCGTGAACTTGGTGGGCCGAAGGGCCTGTTTCCACGCTGTATCTCTGAAACAAACTAAGGAGGATGCAGCACATGTGGGATAGTCAAAAGTGCTGGAGGAACTCAGCGGGATGCAGTAGCATCTATGGAGTGGAGGAAATAGGCAACGTTTTGGGCCGAAAACCTTCTTCAGACTGATGTTGGGGGGAGAGAAGAAAGAAAAGGAGGAGCCAGAGGGCTCAGGGAGAGCTGAGAAGAGGGAGAAGAGGAGGAGACTGCAAGGGCTACCGCAAATTGGAGAAGTCTATGTTTATGCCGTTAGGGTGCAAATTGCCCAAGCGGAATATGAGGTTCTGCTTCTCCTATTACCGTTGGTGCTTACTCTGGCCATGGCGGAGGCTTACGACAGAAAGGTCGGATTCGGAATGGGAGTGGGCGTTGAAGTGCTGAGCCACAAGGAGATCAGGTTGGTTAATGTAGACCGAAAGGAGGTGTTCGGCACGTTCCCTTGCAACCGCAAGAGATGCTTCAATTGTCACTTTATCGCCCACCTCGATTCCAGTCAAGGACCCAACCTGTCGTTTCAGGTGTGACGGAGGCTCACATGCACCTCCTCCAACCTCATCTATTGTATCCGCTGTTCAAGATGTCAGCTGATCTACATCGGTGAGACCAAGCGTAGGCTTGCCGAACATCTCTGCTCGGCCCGCATTAACCAACCTGATTTCCCTGAGGCTCAGCACTTCAACTCCCCCTCCCATTCCGAATCCGACCTTTCTGTCCTAAGTCTCCTCCATGGCCAGAATGAGGACCACCGGTAATTGGAGAAGCAGCACCTCATATTCCGCTTGGGTAGTTAGTACTCTGGCGGCATAAACATAGACTTCTCCAATCCCGGTAGCCCTTGCTGTTTCCTGCCCTTCTCCTCCCTCTTCTCACCTCTCCCTCTGCCCTCTGGCTCCTCCTTTTCTATCTTCTCCCCCCCCCCCTCCCAACATCAGTCTGAAGAAGGGTTTCAGCCCAAAACGTTGCCTATTGCCTTCTCTCCAGAGATGCTGCCTGTCCCACTGACTCACTCCAGCATGTTGTGTCTACCTTCGCTGTCAGTGCCAGTTTTCTCAACTTCCATAGCCGCTCTGAATAAGTGGAAGGGGGGGCAGAGAGAGAAGGGAGAGAGGAGAGAGAGCGAGGGGGGAGAGAGAGAAAAGGGGGGAGAAAGAAAGAGAGGAGAGAGAGGAGGGGAGAGAGAGAGAGAGGGGGAGAAAGAGAAGGGGAGAGAGGTAGAGAACTGGCCTGCAGACAGGAAGCAAAGAGTAGGAGTGAACGGGTCCTTTTCACGTTGGCAGGCAGAGACTAGTGGGGTGCCGCAAGGCTCAGTGCTGGGACCCCAGCTATTTACAATATATATTAACGATTTGGACGAGGGAATTAAATGCAACATATCGACGTTTGCGGATGACACGAAGCTGGGGGGCAGTGTTAGCTGTGAGCAGGATGCTAGGAGGCTGCAGGATGACTTGGATAGACTGGGTGTGTTGGCAAATGCATGGCAAATGCAGTATATGGATAAATGTGAGGTTATCCACTTTGGTGGCAAAAACAGGAAGGTACACTATTATTTGAATGGTGAACGATTAGCAAAGGGGGAGATGCAGCGAGACCTGGGTGTCATGGTACACCAGTCATTGAAACTAGGCATGCAGGTGCAGCAGGCTGTGAAGAAAGCGAATGGTATGTTGGCATTCATAGCAAAAGGATTTGAGTACAAGTGCAGGCTGGTTCTACTGCAGTTGTGCAGGGTCTTGTTGAGGCCACACCTGGAGTATTGCGTACAGTTTTGGTCTCTTAATCTGAGGAAAGACATTCCTGCCATAGAGGGAGTACAGAGAAGGTTCACCAGACTGATTCCTGGGATGGGACGACTTCCATATGAAGAAAGACTGGATAGACTCGGCTTGTAGTCGCTGGAATTTAGAAGACTGAGGGGTGATCTCATAGAGACTTACAAAATTCTTAAGGGGTTGCACAGGCTAGATGCAGGAAGATTGGTCCCGATGTTGGGGAACTCCAGGACAAGGGGTCACAGTTAATGATAAGGGGGAAGTCTTTTAGGACCGAGATGAGAAAATCGTTTTTCAAAGAGAGTGGTGAATTTGTGGAATTCTCTGCCACAGAAGGTAGTTGAGGCCAGTTCGTTAGCAATATTTAAGAGGGAGTTGGATGTGGCCCTTGTAGCTGAAGTGATCAGGGGGTATGGGGAGAAGGCACGTACAGGATGCTGAGTTGGATGATCAGCCATGATCATATTGAATGGCGGTGCAGGCTCGAAGGGCCGAATGGCCTGCTCCTGCACCTAATTTTTATGTTTCTATGTTTCTAGAAAAGGATAGAGAGCGGGGAACGCAGAGAAGAGGGGAAAGAGAAGGGGGAGACGGGACCGTGCGGGTCATTTTCCCACACAAGCCATAGATGACTGTGCAATCTGAACCCAAGCACCAAGTTGTAAGTGACCGAATGTGCGCATCGCTCGGGACAGCCCCCACAACCCGGCGGCCACCCTCTGTGAGCTGCTGGTCGGGTGGAGCGGAGGCGTGGGACAATGTTCATCTCTCCACAGTGATATGATGGACACGGGGGTCTGGACCAATTGCTGACTAGTCCCGCCCCCGATAACGTCATGTCCGTTATTTGACTTCACTGTTGAGCGGCATTTAGTTTGTATGTTCGTCGTCTACGCCGCCTTTCAGGTAGGTGGCGTTTCGGCAGAACGGCCATTCGGTGAGTTTGCTTTTAGGTGACGCAGCCTTTCGGTTAGTTAGCTTTCAGGAGTCCCACCCTTTCGGTTGGTTGGCATTTCGGCTTTGTTTCCATTGGGTTATTTGGTGTTCAGCTTCATTTCCATTCGGTTATTTGGCTTCCACTTATTTGCTTCGGTTCTCGTTCGTCGGCGCCACGTCCGGGTACCGTGAAACCCGTCTCACACAACTGGGTACCTACCAAAGAAGGAGATTATAAAAGGCAGTGGACACTGCCCGGTCCATCACAGGTACTGATCTCCCCACTATCAAACGGTTCTGAGAAAACAACGCCTATATACCAAAATACTCTACTCACCATGAGGGAAATGTCAAAGATCAATGAAAAACCGAAGATAGACACAAAAGGCTGGAGGAGCTCAGCGGGACTGACAGCAACTCTGGAGAAAACGGGCAGGTGACGTTTTGGGTCTGATTACACTGTCCTGATTAATTTTACTGAATGTATGCCTTGTCATCTTCTCTCCTGCCAACAATAAAACATTCTAGTCTGCAGAAGAGTCTCGACCCGAATGTCACCCAATTCCTTCTCTCCAGAGATGCGGCCTGACCCTCTGAGTTACTCCAGGTTTTTATCCAGGTCTATCTTCGATTCAAACCAGTATCTGCAGTTCTGCTCCTTCCTACACATCAATGAGGGACAATGCTCTCTGGGTTAACAGATACAGTGTTATTTAATTCTACTCACAGACTGAAACGCTTCACCAGGGTCTTCCTGGGCTTTGTAGATGTGGGCCCAGAGCAATCTGCAGTAGGTACAGGTCGGAGACAGGTGGAAGTACTGGGAAGAGAGGGAAAATAAGATTTACTTGAAGTTAGAGAAGTCAATGTTCACACCGCTGAGGTGTAAGCTACCCAAGTGAAATACAAGGTGGATATATATATGGATACAATACTAATACCACAACGAATAACATATCTTTATATGCAGACGATGTTTTAATATATATCACAAAACCGGAGATCAGTATTACTTAACATCATAAATAAGTTTGGTACATTTTCGGGATATAGAATTAATTGGAATAAAAGTGAAATTATGCCTATGACTGGAATAAAAGTAAATATATTACAACAATAGTTACTGATAAATTTAAATACCTAGGAATTAATGTATCTAAATCTTACGATCTATTATTCAAATTAAATTATCCTCAGTTATTGGATAAACTAAAAATGAATATTTCATACTGGAAAACACTACCAATATCACTGATTGGCAGAATAAATGCAAAACAAGTCTTTTTACCACAATTATTATATTTATTTCAAGCTATCCATTTATATCTCCCAAAAATCCTTTTCAAAAAAATCGATTATATTATTAACAGCTTTATTTGGGATTATAAAAAACACAGAATAAGTAAAAAAACATTTATGTAAATCCAAGATAAATGGAGGATTAGCGTTACCTATTTTTTTATATTATTTTTGGGCGGTGAAGATTAAGAATGTGAATTTTTGGCTGGTAAAAATGGACCAGGAACCAGCTTGGCTAAAGATGGAAATGGAAGACTGTTAACCATTTGATATAAGTTCGATTCTTCTTGCTCCAAATTAAGTACAAAAAAAATCTTACGGGGATAACCCTATAATTTATAGCAATATACGTATTTGGAAACAAATAGTTAAGACTTTACATCTGGATAATATGTCACTATGTTTGCCAATTATGAATAATCCTTTATTTAAATCTTCTAAATTGGATAAGGGGATTAGACACTGGAAACATTTAGGAATTAAAAGGATAGAACACCTTTACAGGAAAGGAAAATTTATATCATTTCAAGAATTATAAGATATCTATGGATTACACCCAAATAACTTGTTCAGATATTTACAAATTAGAGACTATATCAAGTCAGACATCCAAGACTATAATACAGAGCCAGGATTATTGGATGAGTGGCTTAACAAGCACCCAAATACAGAAAAAAATAATAGCGTGCATGTATAATACTCTTTTGGATAGGGAAGACCCAACAACAGAATCATACCGACAGATATGGGAAAATGAAATAGGTCTATCTATAATGAAAGACACTTGGGAAGAAAGTTTACAACGTACACACCGATGTTCATTAAATGCCAGACATACTTTGGTACACTTTAAAGTAATACATAGATTACACTACTCAAAAACTAAATTAAATAGAATTTTTCCTAACATTTCTTCTATTTGCGATAAATGTCAGAATTCAGAAGCCAACAACGCATAGTTTTGTAACATGAATACAACTTAATAGTTATTGGGCTGCTATTTTTGGAATCATCTCTGAGGTTCTTAAAACTAAATTGGACCCTGATCTAAAGTTATTATTATTAGGAGTCCCTGGCTCAAGCTTAATATTAACAGCAAGTCAAATAAATGTTCTTGACTACTGTATGATAATTGGAAAAAAATTAATATTAAAATTCTGGAAGGGAACATTATCCCCCACAATCAAAATGTGGACTGTGGAAATGTCGGAGATGTTGCATTTGGAGAGAATTAGGTTTGTCCTAATGGACAATTATGAACTTTTTGAACAAATATGGTCCCCATTCATTGATTACTTCAAGGGGTAGCTGAGCTCAGCACCGTAACTCAATAAGTACCCTGGTGTAGGATTAGATGAAAAAAGTATTGGGATCTGTATACATGTCTCAATAGATATTGTTATATGAAACTATTCCATTCAATGTAAAGATGTATTCGTTTTTTTTAATATTTTTTTGAAATGTCTTTTATTATACAATAATTGTTTTTTTTTAATTTTTCTTGTTCATCTTTTTTCTTTTTTTACATTATATAATCATTATTATTTAATCACGTCTTGATTATTGATTTATACTTTTACTTTTTTTTCACTCCCTTACCTTGCTAAAAAATCAAAAACAGTAGCATATATAAATTATCCCGTACTATCTGTACAACGTTTGTGATAAATCTGATTTGTATTTGAAGTGCTGTTGTACCTTAGATAATATGCAATGATTCTAATAAAAATATTAAATTTAAAAAAAAAATAAAAAAAGAAATACAAGGTGCTGTTCCTCCAATTTGCGCTGGGCCTCACTCTGACAATGGAGGAGGCCCAGGACAGAAAGGTCAGTGTGGGAATGGGAAGGGACTTAAGTGTTAAACAACTGGGAGTTCAGATAGATGCTAACGGTGTGATTTATCGGACAGTGGGACGACATGCCCTCTGGTGCTTGTTGATCCCCCTGGGGATTCCTTTTCACTATGGACTGTCACTTGATATTTGGCCCACAGTTTCATCACCCTTGTCCAAATCTATTTGCCTTACACTTGCCCTTCCATAGTGTCGGTGGCGGTGTTGACGGCAGTGGCATGGGACGTGTTGGTGGCGGTGTTGTCAGCCGTGTCGGTGGTGGTGTTGTCGGTGACAGTGTTGTCGGTCGTGTCAGTGGCGGTGTTGTCAGCCGTGTCGGTGGCGGTGTTGTCATCTGCGTTGTTGGCCGTGTCGGTGGCAGTGTTGTCGGCTGTGTTGTGGGCCGTGTTGGTGGCGGTGTTGTCGGCGGTGTTGTCGGCCGTGTCGGTGGCGGTGTTCGCGAGTGTGCCATTGGCCATTTCGGTGGCGATGTTGTCAGTCATGTCGGCGGCGATGTTGGCGAGCGTGTCGTGGGCCGTGTTGGCGAGCGTGTCGTGGGCCGTGTTGGCGAGTGTGTTGTGGGCCGTGTTGGCGAGCGTGTCGTTGGCTGTTTCGGTGCCCATGTCAGCGGCGGTGTTGACGGTCATGTTGGAGGGTGTGCCGTCGGCCATGTCTGTGGCCATGTCATCGCCCGTGTCGGCGCGTGTGTCGGTGCCCGTGTCAGCGGGCATGTAAGCGGGCATGTTGATGCCCCTTTTGGAAGGTATGACTGCACAAATGCCTGTCGCAGTTTTACTTTTGTTACTATCTTCATTTTTTTTGCTATTGTTATTAGCGACGTTTTGATTGTGTTTTTCAGCGAGTCGAGCAAGCTGCTGACCTTAACTGGGCTGGTGAGCACCTGGATCAGGATGGCGGACATAGACACTGCGGGCCAGGTGGGGCAAGAGGAAGAGAGAGAGGGCGGGGGGGGGGGAGGGGGTTACGAAGAGAAGTGTCATATCTAGCTCTGATTTAATGTAATATATTTTGTCCTTGGCTTTGATAACAATTGATTTTTATGATTGCTGCATTTAACTACAGTTCCAATGTCTGTTTGGGAAAAATACGGTTGAGAAATGATTGCTTATAACTTAGATAGTTAGTAGAGAGATCTTTTTTTTAATTTAAAAAAATATATTTTTATTAGAAGCATTGCATATTATCTAAGGTACAATAGCACTTCAAATACAAGTCAGACTTATCACAAATGTTGTACGGAAATTACAGGACAATTTATATATGCTACTGTTTTTGATTTTTTTTTTGGCTTCGAAGGTAAGGGAGTGAAAAAAAAAGTAAAAGTATAAATCAATAATCAAGACGTTGTGATTAAATAATAATGACTATATAAGAAGGGGGGCAGTGTTAGCTGTGAGGAGGATGCTAGGAGGCTGCAGGATGACTTGGATAGACTGGGTGAGTGGGCAAATGCATGGCAGATGCAGTATAATGTGGATAAATGTGAGGTTATCCACTTTGTAGGCAAAAACAGGAAGGTAGACTATTATTTGAATGGTGACCGATTAGGAAAAGGGGAGATGCAGCGAGACCTGGGTGTCATGGTGCACCAGTCATTGAAAGTAGGCATGCAGGTGCAGCAGGCTGTGAAGAAAGCGAATGGTATGTTGGCATTCATAGCAAAAGGATTTGAGTACAAGAGCAGGGAGGTTCTACTGCAGTTGTACATGGTCTTGGTGAGGCCACACCTGGAGTATTGCGTACAGTTTTGGTCTCGTAATCTGAGGAAAGACATTCTTGCCATAGAGGGAGTACAGAGAAGGTTCACCAGACTGATTCCTGGGATGGCACGACTTCCATGTGAAGAAAGACTGGATCGACTTGGCTTGTACTTGCTGGAATTTAGAAGATTGAGGGGTGATCTCATAAAGACTTACAAAATTCTTAAGGGGTTGCACAGGCTAGATACAGGAAGATTGTTCCCGATGTTGGGGAAGTCCAGGACAAGGGGGTCACAGTTTAAGGATAAGGGGGAAGTCTTTTAGGACCGAGATGAGAAAATCGTTTTTCACACAGAGTGGTGAATCTGTGGAATTCTCTGCCACAGAAGGTAGTTGAGGCCAGTTCGTTGGCCATATTTAAGAGGGAGTTGGATGTGGCCCTTGTGGCTGAAGGGTTCAGGGGGTATGGAGAGAAGGCAGGTACAGGATACTGAGTTGGATGATCAGCCATGATCATATTGAATGGCGGTGCAGGCTCGAAGGGCCAAATGGCCTGCTCCTGCACCTAATTTCTATGCTTCTATGTAAGAAAAAAAAAAAAAAAAAAGAATAAAGATAAACAAAAAAAATAAAAGATAAGAAAATAAAAACATTATATAATTAAAAAAATTCAAAAATAAGGAATACATCTTTACATTGAATGGAACAGTTTCATAACAGTATTGAGACATGTATACAGATCCCAATACTTTTTTTTCATCTAATCCTACACCATGGTACTTATTGAGTTACGGTGCTGAGCTCACCTACCCCTTTAAGTAATCAATGAATGGAAACCATATTTGTTCAAAATTAGTAGAGAGATTTGCCAGTAAATGGATCTGTTAAAGAAAAATGAGGAGGTTTCAATCTGAAACCAAAGGATGAATGCTACATAATGCACAGTAGATCATTTAGCATCAATGGACTCTGCACTAACGTGCTGAGTGTATCCATTCATCATTTCCTATGTTAAACATCTGTCAGCCTGGATAGACACACCTGCCTTTGAATATCGAGAGAGTGAGAGAGAGAGAGATAGAGGGAGAGAGAGAGAGAGAGAGAGAGAGAGAGAGAGAGAGAGAGAGAGCGGGAGAGAGAGAGAGAGAGAGAGAGAGAGAGAGAGAGAGAGAGAGAGGGGGGGAGAGAGGGAGGGAGAGGAAGAGAGAGAGAGCGAGGTCGTGCTTTCTTCTCAGCTCTGCAGTTGAGAAGGTTTGAAGCAGCCTTTCGAAGTTTTTGCCGTTGAAGAAGGAACAGACGCAGAGGGGCTTCAAAGTTTAACTTATCGTTGGACTGTTGAAACTTTCCTTTGGTCCAGGAATCCTCTACCAGTGTGAAAATTCCTCAGTTTTCTCTACATTGTCGAGGTGCGGTAGTCATTGGCGGACTGCCTAGAGTGCCTGGCGATCGAGGGTACAAAGATGTTGGTGTCTTTGTCATTTTTAGCACCGTTTCTCTGCCCTAAAGTCATTTTGCACATTGTGGCTGCCTGGCTAATGTGAAGAAGGTACTCTTGCTTACGGCTAGACTGGGATAGAGCTTCCCAAAAGCTGCTCTCGGCTGTGGATGAGCTGCTTCAACTGGAGGTTTTTGCTTTCTGCTGCCTGTCTTTGACTGTGACTGTGACTGTCTCTGGAACTTAACTTGGAGCTGAGCTGCTGGGGTGCCTGGAGCTGGTTTGTGCCTCTGTCAGAATGGCGATGGGTGGGGCGCGGCCGAAGGTCCGGAGCAATGGCATCGTGGCGGGTACGAGGCCATCTGAGCATGGGGGGGGGGGGGTGGTGGGCCCACATACAGGTGGATCCGTGGGTATTCAGGATGAGACCGGTTCTCCTGTGGAGTTGCCCTACATGTATTCCGGACGCGACACTTATTCCACACCTGTCTAAGTTTGGGGAGGTGCTGTCTAAGTGCTTTAGGCTCATGCACCCCAGGGGGGACCCGGAGGAAAAAGGGATCTTCAGTTTCAAGAGGGGTGTGTTCATGAAGGTGGGTAAGGGGGGCTTCGAGATGGAGTGTAGCGGTCTCCCTAGAACCGTGCGTTGGTGTTGGGGAAAGGCACGGTATCATGCGTGCGGTGAATATGGACATCTCCATAGGGAGTGTCTTATTTGCGGAGTCGCTGCCAGAAGTTCTAGCGCAGTGGCCCAGGAAAGCACTGCTGGCCCATCTGGGGTGGCGAGAGGTGGTACTGCTGACCCGGCTAGGGCTGCCAGCTCTGCCTTGGTGATCCGGGGCGGCAGTGATAGCCCATCTGAGTCTGCAAGTTCCGCCTTGGGGACCCAGTGTAGTGATGGCCCCTGCCTCCCATGTCCTGAACCTGTAGTGGCGGCTGAAGGTGGGGCACAGGGGGAGGGAGGGGAGAGGGGGGTGGTGAAATGGGAGCAGCAGATGACGAAGAAGAAGAGGGAGAGGAAAAAACCCACCCAAGCGAGTCAAATGCAATCGGGTGTGCACCTGCCGAGTTCTGAGACCACCAAAGGGGCTCCAGTGAGGTCCAGATTGTACCTGCTGGGGCCCAGCAAGGGGCTGAGGTGGTTCAGATGGGGGCAGGGAAGCTAAAACGTGTGGGCGGTAATGTGGCAGTCGGCAGTGTGGAGGTGGAAGACCCTTCCTTTATGGAGGTCACCGTACCGCCGCATGCTAGTGGGACAAAGAGGAGGCATGTGCCTGGCGAGGACGAGCAAGGCCATGAGTCCAAACCTAGGGGGATGTTTTTCTCCAGACCTTCCACCACTGATGTGGCTGGTGGTCTTGAACTGGAGTCTTCCGTGTCGGAGATTGGGCCTCCTTATCAGGGATCTTCAGCGGGTGTCACAAGAACAGGTGCTGGGGTTGATTCCTCTGGAGTTGTGTCATCAGGGCGGGTGGATGTCCCTTTGTCTCAGGGGCCCTCCGAGGGAGTTATCTCGTCAGGTGTTGAGGTTAGTTCCCCTTGGGTGTGTGTCCTCTGGGTCGGAGGAGGTCCCCTTGTTTCAGAGGCCTTCTGAGTGTGCTGGCACGCCAGATGATGGGGTTGGCTCTCCTGGTAGTGTGCCCCCTGAGATGGGGGATGAGCAGTCAGACCGAAGGGGGCGGTTCGGGGCATTATTGTTTCAGTCTGTGCTCCATATCAGTGCCAGTGGAGGTGCTGGGGGGTGTGCTGCCTCACCGGCCTAGTTGGCAGGGGAGAGTCTAAAAGCAAGTAGAGATTCTCTGGGTGTGTCTGTGGAGGGGGTGCTCTAGGTGCTGTGAAGGCCGGGCCTATTTCGGGTCGCGATACTCTTTCAGATTCAGGGGGTGCCAGTGTACCACGGGCCCTGGGGATGCCTCTTGTTTTTTCTTCCCCAGGCCCAGACGTGGAGGGTGATGGGAGAGTGCAGGAGCCCAGCCATTCAGTGGGCTGCTTGTTGCAGTCGGGTATCGGGACCTTTCCCCGGCATTGATCCTGGGGGTGGTGTCATGCCGGAGGAGGGGGAGAGTGACAAGGACAGTTTGTGTAGCGAACCTTCAGAGAGTTCTGGTCTTTCGATTTCTGACAATGACCCTGGGCGATGTGCTGATAAGCTTGATGTGTCTCAGGCCAATGATATCTGTGAGGTGCGAGAGTTCCTAAAAACAAACCGTACCATCATATCAAAAAAGAAGGCTGCTTAAAAACAGTGGGCGGATTGGCCAGTTTTAATTAAGACTCTCAAGGCTATCCTTGACAACAAGGATAGTGATCTTTTTTTTTAAAGAAGGAACTGCAGATGCTGGAGAATCGACGGTACACAAAAAGCTGGAGAAACTCAGCGGGTGCAGCAGCATCTAAGGAGCGAAGGAGATAGGCGACGTTTCGGGCCGAGACCCTTCTTCAGACTGGTCAGGGATCAGGGAAACGAGAGATATAGACGGTGATGTGGAGAGATAAGGAACAATGAGTGAAAGATATGCAAAAAGGTATCGGTGATAAAGGGATACTTTATCACCGATACTTTTTTGCATATCTTTCACTCATTGTTCCTTATCTCTCCACATCACCGTCTATATCTCTCGTTTCCCTGATCCCTGACCAGTCTGAAGAAGGGTCTCGGCCCGAAACGTCGCCTATCTCCTTCGCTCCTTAGATGCTGCTGCACCCGCTGAGTTTCTCCAGCTTTTTGTGTACCCAAGGATAGTGATCTTCCTGACTCTGAGAAGAGCCAGTTTGGGGACTTTTTGCAGTTCCTCAAAGAGAGAGTTTTACGCGGAGTGTGAGGATCTCAATCTAGTGTGCCTGCACATCCACAGTAGCTACATTAAATTTAAACAGGAGTCGAGCGAGTTTTCGCAGATTTCAGCTTTCATCAGTCCTAAGAGATGGGAAATTTGAGGTGTGTTTACTGCAAGAGCCGCATACCGTTGCTAGTGAAGTCAAAGTCAAAAGAGTTTATTGTCATGTGTCCCTGACAGGACAATAACATTCTTTCTTTGCATAGCACAACAAAACACAGTAGGCATTGACTACAGTTATATACTTAAATACACACATTAATTAATAAATTAATATAGTGCAAATAACAGATGGAGGGGTATTAATGTTCAGAGTTTTGTCCGAGCCAGGTTTAGTAGCCTGATGGCGGTGGGGAAGTAGCTATTCCTGAACCGGGTTGTTGCAGTTCTCAGGCTCCTGTACCTTCTACCCGAAGGTAGCAGGGAGATGAGTGTGTGGCCAGGGTGGTGTGGGTCCTTGATGAAGCTGCCAGCCTTTTTGAGGCAACGGCTGTGGTAGATCCCCTCAATGGAAGGAAGGTCAGAGCCGATGATGGACTGGGCAGTGTTTACTACTTTTTGTAGTCTTTTCCTCTCCAGGGCACTCAAGCTGCCAAACCAAGCCACGATGCAACCAGTCAGCAAGCTCTCTACTGTGCACCTGTAGAAGTTAAAGAGAGTCCTCCTTGACAGACCTACTCTCCGTAATCTTCTCAGGAAGTAGAGGCGCTGATGAGCTTTCTTAATAATTGCATCTGTGTTCTCCGACCAGGAAAGATCTTCACAGATGTGCACGCACAGGAATTTGAAGCTCTTGACCCTTTCAACCATCGACCCGTTGATATAAACAGGACTGCGGGTCCCCATCCTACTCCTTCCAAAGTCCACAATCAGTTCCTTGGTTTTGCTGGTGTTGAGGGCCAGGTTATTGTGCTGGCACCATATGGACAGTCGCTCGATCTCTCTTCTGTACTCCGACTGATCCCCATCAGTGATACGTCCCACTACAGTGGTGTCGTCAGCGAACTTGATGATGGCGTTCGCACTGTGACCGGCTACGCAGTCATGAGTATAGAGTGAGTACAGCAGGGGGCTGAGCACGCAGCCTTGAGGTGCTCCCGTGCTGATTGTTATCGAGTCTGACACATTTCCACCAATGCGAACAGTCTGTGGTCTGTGAATGAGGAAGTCGAGGATCCAATTGCAGAGGGATGCGCAGAGACCCAGTTCTGCGAGTTTGGTAACCAGCTTGGAGGGGATGATTGTGTTAAATGCCGAGCTGTAGACAATGATTGACAGCCTGACATATGAGGTTTTGTTGTCCAAGTGGTCCAGAGCGGAGTGGAGGGCCAGCGAGATCGTGTCCACCGTTGATCTGTTGCGGCGGTAAGCGAACTACAGTGGGTCCAGGTTTTTGTCAAGGTAGGAGTTGATTTGCGCCATGATCAACCTCTCGAAGCATTTCATCACCACAGGCGTTAGTGCCACAGGTCGATAGACATTGAGGCACGTCACCTTGCTCTTCTTGGGCACCGGTATTATTGATGCCCTTTTGAGGCAGGTGGGAACCTCAGACTGCAGAAGTGACAGGTTGAAAATGTCCGTAAAAACTCGCCAGTTGGTCCGCACAGGTTTTTAAAACACGACCAGGTATGCCATCAGGTCCAGACGCTTATCGAGGGTTCACCCCTCTGAAAGATTTCCTGACGTCGGCCTCTGTGACTGAGACTGAAATACCATCATAGTGACGAACCCACCTGGCGACTGGAGTGGGAAGGGGGAGTCGACATGAGCCATCTCAGCTCCAATTCGAGTGGGGTGGCCTTTCTGTTGGCCCCAACATTTCTGTCAAATGTTTTAAAAGTGCAAGAAGTTGTGCCAGGACGTTTGCTACATCTGGCCGTGAGCCTGGATGGCATGCCGTTGCATTTCATTAACGTGTATGCCCCTACCCCCGGCACGATGCAGGCCGGCCTACTTCAGGAGGTGACTGCTCTGTTAAGGACTATTTATAGGGGAGAGTGTGTCTTCCTTGGTGGGGACTTTAATTGCACACTTGAGGCACGAGACCATTCTGGTACTCAGTGTGCCCCTGCTGTAGCGAAGAAGCTGAGAGGGTTGATTGACTCCTTTGAGTTGGTTGATGCATGGCGGAACCTCAACCCTGATTCCACTGCTTTTTCGCGGAGGTCTGAGGGTGGTGGTTCCTGCATTGATCGAATATATATTTCCTGAGCGTTTGTTTCCCATATCTCAGCGGCCTCAATGCGGCTGGTGCCGTGCTCGGACCACTGTCTGGTGCATGTAGATTACAATCCAGCACGCGCTCGGGCTGGGTCCGCATACTGGCACTTTAACAAGAGGCTGCTGGAGGATCGGTGTTTCCGGGAGTCATTCATTTGGTTTTGGGTGAAGTGGAGAGAGAGGCAGAGGTGCTTCTCTTCCCTTAGGCAGTGGTGGGATGTGGGGAAAGCTCATATCCATCTCTTTTGTAAGGAAGGCGGGACTCAGCGGTCAAGAGGCTTGAAAGGGAGATACTGGACGCAGAGTCTCGCCTGGGCTGGTTTGGTGAAGACTCATGCGAATGGGAAGAGTTTCAGAAGAAGAAGGAAGCCTTGAGGAGCCTGCTGCTTGAGCGGTCCTGAGGCGTTTACGTGAGTCCAAATGCTGCATGATCTGGATCGAGCCTGGCCTTTCTTTTTCTCTCGGGAGAAAGGGCGGGGAGCTCGCAAACAGCTCGTAGAGCTGCTCGCAGATGATGGCTCCTCTGTCACAGATCCGGAGAGGATCAATGCTTTAGTCCGGTCCTTTTATGGGTCCCTGTTCTCTGCTGGTGGATTCAGCAGGGAGGCTCAGCAGGATCTGTGGGAGGGTCTACCGACTGTAGATAGGGAGGTGGCCGATCTTCTTGATGGCCTCTTATCTTTGGAAGAGTTGACTCGTGCCTTGCATCAGCTCAGGAGGGGTAAGTCCCCCGGGCTGGATGGGTTGACAGTAGAGTTTGTTAGAGCTTTCTGAAATGTCCTCGGGGGTGACTATATGTTGGTTCTGGGGGAGAGCCTGGCGACCGGGGAGATGCCCCTCTCGTGCTGCCCAAGAAGGGTGAACTCCACATGTTGAAGAACTGGCGCCCGGTCTCTCATCTAAGTACAGAGTATAAAGTTTTTGCACGGGCAATGGCAAATCGCCTGGGCTCAGAGCTCCCTCAACTGATTCATCCTGACCAGTCTTATACAGTTCAGGATAACATCCACCTGGTTAGGGACCTGATTCATCTAGCCTTGATCAGGAGAAGGCTTTTGATAGGGTAGAGCATGAATACCTCTGCGGGATGTTGCAAGCTTTTCGGTTTGGATCGCATTTCGTGGCCCGGGTCCGGCTTTTGTATGCTGCTGTGAAGTGCCTTGTGAAGGTTAATGGTGCGTTGTTGTCTGCTTTTCATTTTGAGAGGGGGGTCCGTCAGGGGTGCCCCATGTCGGGCCAGTTGTACTCAGTCTGTGTGGAGCCGTTCCTGAGTCTTCTTCGGAGGAGGTTGACAGGCCTGGCCCTACCTGGCCCGGGGGTGGAGGTGGTTCTTTTGGCATATGCCGATAATGCACTCCGTGTGTTCACTGATCCTGGTGACATGCGGAGGATGCGTGACTGCCAGGAGATTTTCTCGGCTGCACCTTCTGCTAGGATTAATTGGAGTAAGTGCTCTGGACTTTTAGTGGGTCAGTGGCAGTTAGACTCCCTGCCAGAGGAGATGGTAATGTTTGTGTGGAGTACCATGCACCTCCTCTATCTGGGGGTGTACCTGAGTCCCACTAAGGATGCTTGGCCGGCAAACTGGCAGGATTTGGAGACGAAAGTGGTCGCCCGGCTGGGGCGCTGGTCAGGCCTGCTTGGAGTTATTTCCTTTTGTGGGAGGGTGGCCTCCATGTTCTGTTACCGGATGGGTACTCTTGTCCCGCCCTCTATCTTTACAACTGCTTTACAGAAGAAGCTGGTAGATTTATTTTGGGGAAATAGGAAGCACTGGTTTCCGCGGCAGTCCAGAATCTCTCGTTAGAGAAGGGCGGCCAGTCCTTGGTGTGCATGCGTACCCGGGTGGCGGCTCCCCGTCTCAGGACTCTGCGGAGATACATGTACGTAGAGAACTTCACCGATGGCACGCTCTGGCCTCGTATTTTTTCCGTCGGGGTCGTTGCCTAATGGGGGTCTTACGGCTCCCGATGACGGGCATCAGTCGACCCTCCCTAATGGGCTTGCCTGTCTTCTACCGGGATGTGCTAAGAGTGAGGAATTTGGTTGTTTTCAGGGGGAGGGGGATGTCGTGGCTGCGGGAGTGGCCGGTCCTCACCCTGTCTTGGCGGGTGTCGAGGAGAGGCGCGTGCCTGGAGTGATTCAGATAGAGCTTATCCCCACTCCGTCAGATCTGCTCATCGGGCCTAGGCGCCGGGATATTTCACGGGCACCGGCTCCACACAATCTGAGCCACCTTTCTGAGAACACCAGCATGCCATTTCATGATGCGAAGAGACGCACATAGTACAGAATGCTTCTGCACATTCTGCACCTCCTTGCCTTCGTCTCCCGTCCCGACACATCATGGCGGACGGTGTTAACACCCGAAGGCGGGGGAGGTCCCCAGTGGGGTCTTTCTATAAGGGAGTTGTTCCCCTTTACATTGGGTCCTGGGGTGGAGAGTGTTGCACAGAGCGGTGGTGTGTAACAAACCTTTGAGTCGGTTCACGGGCTCGTCCGCCGCCTGTATTTTCTGCGGCGAGGAAGAGACCGTGTTCCACTTGTATATGGAGTGCGAGAGGTTACTGTCCCTGAACCAATATCTGAAGGGGTTGTTCCTCAAGTTCTGGTAGCATTTTAGTCCCACAATCCTGTTGTTCGGACACAAGGCGGGGAATGGAGAGAGCCGGGTGGGGGGGAAGGACTTACCTGTCGGTTTGCTCCTGGGCCTGGCCAAAATGGCCATTCGCGCGTCCAGGCAGCGGGCGGTCGATGGTCAGGCTAGAATCGGCTGCCTGCCCCTCTTCCGGGCCTTTGTCCGTGCACGTGTGTCCCTGGAGTGGGAACGCGCGGTGTCTACGGGGACTCTGGAGACCTTCCGTGGGCGCTGGTCACCGCGTGGGGTGAGAGTATTGTAAACAATTAATGTACTGTTGTACTATAATTTCTTTTTGATATAGTGTAATTTTGATTATGTTTTGATGTGTTGTATCATATGATTGTGTCAAATAAAGTTTTTAAAAGGAACAAAAAAGGGAGCAGGAGAGAGAGTGAGAGAGTCCATCCTCATTCCTGTTCTAATCAAGAGTTCGACCGAGTATGCTGCTTGAATCATAAGACTAGTGTTTTGAGAATTTGAAAGTTTGCACCTTAAGAGGTAGTTGCTGGACTTAGACATGGGCTTAGTTCCTCCCACACTGTTGAGTGCATTGGTCAGCAAGCCATCGCCATTCCGTTCGGTCTTGTGCAACGTCTTCCACCCTCGATAGGTTCGCGACTCGGGCTTCTGTAATTTTCACCTCCATGTGAGTTTTGGTCGGCCTCTTTTCCTTCTTCCCTCAGCTCGCCATAATCATTGCTATCTTAGTGGCACTTTCTGGTGACATTCTGAGTACATGTCCGACAAATTTCATCCTACGTCCCTCTATGTCCTGATGAGAGGATTTGTTGCAGTACCCAAATAGACAAATGCATTCTCGGGTGTCTTTCCTTGGAGAACCACCAACTTATAGAGAGATACAGCTGTATCAATTGCTGAAATTAAGTATGGGGAATCAGTGGTGGCATGGCCAGCATAAATATTGACTGGAAATTAATTAATTAAAATGTTAAAATTATTAAAAATATGTATATTTTTGTCTTTGTAAATGCACTGGTAATGAGGAAATGAAAAAAACAAACACGTGGATTAATGAAAATCATGAACTTGGTAGGTAGTGATATAGATGCACAAATTGTTTTAACATCAATCAATTTGAATAATATTCATATCAATTTCTAAACTGAAGTTTTCAGTTAATGCAAACGTAATTTTTAATTCTAAACTAATGTTATCTATAACATAATGCAGGTAAAGTTCACAAGTTATAGGAGTAGATTTGGCCCATTTGGCCCATTGGGCCACTGCCATTCAATCATGGTTGATCTCTGCCTCCTAATCCCATTTTCCAGCTTTCTCCCCATCTCCCTTGACACCCGTTCTAATCAAAAATGTGTCTATCTCCGCCTTAAAAATATCCACTGACTTAGCCTCCACAGCCCTCTGTGGCCAAGAATTCTACAGATTAAATACCATCTGACTAAAGAAGTTCTTCCACCTCCTCTTTCTAAAAGAGCACCCTCTAATTCCAAGGATATGACCTTTGGTCCAAGACTCTCCCACCAGTGAAAACATCCTATAGCCTGCGACTGGATGTTAAGTATCCCAACAGGGTTTGGGACGCTGCTACTAGCTAGAGACAGACAGATCAAAACACTGGGAACAGGTGAATAAAGAAACACTGTGAAAATGGTCACATGATGAACATCTAGTGAGAACAGAGCAGCACGTAATTTAATTGCTAGGCCGTATAGCCTTGTGAAGATTAGGTGGCTGGAAACGGCCATTTTGCAAAAAAACTGTATGATGAGAATGAAAATAGGACAAGTGCTTCCTTTAGGAGATTGAAGGAAAATTAGTATAAAAGAAGGGCGGTCTGAGACATGGGCAGCAACAACCCGGGAACAACCGTCACAAGAAGGTGGGACCTGAGTTCAAAGCTCATTGAAGACACTCCCCCTACCAACAGAGTGAATCTGTCCAATTTATTCATAGCGACAATATCTGATTTTGTGATTTAGTTTAAGGTGATAAGTTGAAATAGTAAAGTAGAGGAGAAGTTATTAGAAGTCAAGTGTTTGCATGAATGTTTTAAGTTACTCGAGTGTTAATAAAGATTGTTGTAATAAACTAAATTAAACCTTGGTTTAGAGTCTTGTTTGACACGTCAGTTGAAACCCTATAGAGGTAATAGGGTCACCAATCCTTTCCACATTCACTCCATCTATGCCTTTCCTTATTATGTAAGTTTCAATGTGCTGCCCCCTCATCCTTCAAAACCCCAGCGAGTAGAGGCCCAGTACTGTCAAACACTCATCATGTGTTAAACCACTGATTCCTGAATCATTCTTGTAAACCTCCTCTGGATCCTCTCCAGAGCCAGCACATCCTTCCTCAGATATGGGGTCCAAATTTACCCACAGTACTACAAATGCAGGCTGACCAGCACCTTATATCATGTGCATCATGTACATCAATGATCTGGATGATGGGGTGGAAAATTGGATAAGTAAGTATGCAGATGATACTAAGATAGGTGGTGTTGTGGATAATGAAGTAGATTTTCTACAGAGAGATTTGGGCCATTTGGAAAAGTGGGCTGAAAGATGGCAGATGGAGTTTAATGCTGTTACTTGTGAAGTGCTACATCTTGGCAGGACAAATCAAAATAGGACGTATATGGTAAATGGTAGGGAATTGAGGAATGCTGTGGAACAGGGGGATCTAGGAATAACTGTGCATAGTTCCCTGAAGGTGGAATCGCATGTAGATAGGGTGGTAAAGGAAGCCTTTGGTGTGCTGGCCTTTATAAATCAGAGCATTGTAGGAGTAGGGAAGTAATGTTAAAATTGTACAAGGCATTGGTAAGACCAATTCTGGAGTATGGTATACAATTTTCGTCGCCTAATTATAGGAAGGATGGCAACAAAATAGAGAGAGTACAGAGGAGATTTACTAGAATGTTGCCAGGGTTCCACCAACTATGTTACAGAGAAAGGTTGAACAAGTTAGGTCTTTATTCTTTGGAGCGCAGAAGGTTAAGGGGGGACTTTATTGAGGTCTTTAAAATGACGAAAGGGATAGACAGAGTTGACGTGGATACGTTTTTCCCATTGAGGGTAGGGAAGATTCAAACAAGAGGGCATGACATGAGAATTAAGGGACAGAAGTTTAGGGGTAACGTGAGGGGGAACTTCTTTACTCAGATGGTGGTGGCTGTGTGGAATGAGCTTCCAGCAGAGGTGGTGGAGGCAGGATCGATTTTAACATTTAAGAGTAAAGTGGATAGGTATATGGACATGAAGGGAATGGAGCGGTATTGTCTGAGTGCAGGTAGATGGGACTAGGGGAAAACAAATGGTCGGCACGGACTGGAAGGGGCGAGAGGGCCTGTTTCCGTGCTGTAATTGTTATATGGTTATATGGTTATAGAGTTTCAGCGTTGCATCTCTCCTTATAGAGCCTTATAGAGCCTTAGCTTACATGTCTTGCGTAAAGGTTTATAGTTAAGTCTGCTGACTACTCTTTTTCAGTTTTATTGATTAAGTCTCTGTTCCTTCCATTTCTCATTTTCACTAGCTTTTTGTTCTCACGTATACCTGTATTATTTCTTTAAGGCAAACTTTAAGGAATTATTTAACTTCTCTGCCATTCCCCATCTTTAATTCTCCTGTCTCTGCCTGTGAGGGCCCACACCTGCCATATTTAGCAATTTCTTCCTGGAATCCATTTTATGTTCTCAACATTCGAGGTATGGAAACTGACCTTTCAGCCCACCTTATCGTTGCCAATTGAGATCATTTCTAGTCCAATTTGCTCACATTTGGCCTACAGCTCTTCAAATCTTTCCTATCCACATGTACCTGTCCAAGTGTTTTTTTTTTAAATGCTGTTATAGTACATGTTTTAACTATCTCCTCTGGCATTTCCTTCTATATACGCACTACCCTGTGGAAGGTCGATCCTCCAGTTCCTCTTGATTTTTGCCCCTCATCTTAAATCTATGTCCCCTGGTTCTTGATTTCCCTTACTCTAGGTAAAAGGCTGTGCATTTATCCTCATGATTTTGCACACCTTGTCTTGTATTCCACCTAGCATGTCTTTTATCAATTTATTGGTTCTCCTTAGAGTTTTAAATGCTCCCATTCTTCAGGTCAAAAACTATATGTGAAAACTTTTGTGCTTGTTAACTCCTTTAATTCTTCATGCCAACCATGGATAATTCACAGTTTTTTGTTTGTTTTTGTGCATTCATATACTTTTCTTTGTTGTTCTTGATGTTAGATCAGAGGGAGAATGAAGAAAAGAAAATCGCAAATTGTCCCCTTTAATGAGCAAGTAGGATTTGTTGAACCTGATGCAGAAATTCCACAAGTGCAAAGTAAATAAAAATCATTATGCTCTGAGATGTCCATAAGGAAACAGCAATTTATTGGGAACTGAAAACAATACTTGAAATGAAGTAGTCACCAAAAGATGCATAATTTTGAAAGTCATTGTCCATGTTTCTCACATTTAATGATTCAATGGTATTTTATTGTCTCATGTACCGAGGTAGAGTGCAGCTCACGTTTTGTACACAGTTCAGTAACAATCGTGGTGTAGACGGGACACAGCAATACTTAAGTACAAGAGTGTGAGATTAGATCACATTGAGGCACCACACGACAGTCGCCATGTTTCCAGCCACATCTTGTGCCCTTCAAGTTATTAAAAATGTGAGCGTCTCAACTTGGCCATAAAGGCACGTTGTCCAGGAGGTGGCAGTGAGTTGGAGTTCCAGGGGTCGGCTTGACCTGGCGATGTGTTGTTCCGCCGCTCTGTGCTGATGCAGGCTGCATCTGATCCACACGCATGGCCATTTGGAACGGCGCCTGATCTAATTGGAATTTGGAAGGGGGAGGGATGGAGAGCGAGGGAAACCAAGGGTTATTTGAAGTCATTATTCATACCGCTACTCAAGTGAAATGTGTTGTCCTGTTTCTCCAATTCGTGTTGGGCTTGACTCTGACATTGGAGGAGGCCCAGGCCAAAAAGATCAGTATCGGAATGGGGTGGGGAATTAAAGTGTTTAGCAATTGGGAGATCAGGTAGGTTTAGGTAGACTGAGCAGAGTCGAGGATCGAACCGGGGTCTCTGGTGTTGTGGGACAGCAATTCTACCATATGTGCTTCCCTTCTTTGTATGGAAACCCAATCACGGATTAGCCAACATTTGCAGAGCCGTTACATTTAATATCCCAAGGGTGAAGAAGTGTGACTATTCTCATGGGATAGTTGCGTTTTGTTTTGTTTTTTGATATTTTTATTAGAAGCATATACATATCATAACCAAAACACAATTTGTTTACCAGTTACTTATTAACACAGCTTCTGTTTCTTTTTTATAGATGTTTTTGAAAGATAGATCTGTAGAGAGAAAATAATGAAGGGAAGAGAAAAAGGAAACTATAAACTAGTAGAGAGGGAAGTGAGAAATATAAATTAAAAAGATTATCAATGACACAATTTTGGAGATAGGTCCGTAGATTATGGAGTTTCAGTCAAGCTTCCGTGCTGAACCAATTTACTCTTTCAGACAATCAATAAATGGAGACCATATTCGAGCAAATAGTTCTGATTTGTCAATTAAGACAAGTCTAATTTTTTCCAAATGTATATTCCAATTCCATAATCCACATTTTATTTGTGGAGGTTGTTGGGTTTTTCCAAAATATTAATATTAATTTTTTCCCAATTATACTATAATCAAGAAAATGTCTTTGGTTTATTGTAAGTTTTATGTTTTGTTCTGATATTCCTAATACTATTAGTTTTGGATCAGGGTTCAATTGGATATTAATAACTTCAGAAAATAATTTAAAAATCTCCATCCAAAATTTTTACATTTTTATACAGTTTACAAAAGTAAGAGTGAAATTAGCTTCTAAATATTGACATTTGTCACATAGGAAAGATATTTGAAAAATTCTGTTTAATTTTTTTGTAGAATAGTGCAGTCTATGTAGTACTTTAAATTGTATTAAGGGGTGTCTGTCATTTAACGAGCATTGATATTTATGTTGTAAACTTTCATCCCATATATATTTCATTATGGGTTGAGCCAATTAATTGTCCCATGCTTGTCTATGTAGTTCCGTCGATGGGATCTCAGTATCTAAAAGGATATTATAGATGGGAGATATTAATTTTTCTGTGTTAGGATGTTTATTAAAACATCCGTCAAGGATTTCTGGCTCCCTAATTCTATATTCTTGTATATGTGATTTAACGTTATCTCTAAGTTATAAATATCTAAAAAAATTATTTGAGTGTAGTCCATAATAATTTTAACTTGGTATATTTCTAATTTATCCTTCTTTGCAGATGATCTCGATCGGATGGTTATCATGAATAGAATAAAGGTAAAGTTTACAAGATATAGGAGTAGAATTGGGCCATTCGGCCCATTGGGCCCACTGCCATTCAATCATGGCTGATCTCTGCTTCCTAATCCCATTTTCCAGCCTTCTCCCCATCTCCCTTGACACCCGTTCTACTCAAGAATTTCTCTATCTCTGTCTTTAAAATATCCACTGACTTGGCCTCCACAGCCGTCTGTGGTCAAGAATTCTACAGATTAAATACCATCTGACTAACAAAGTTCTTCCACTTCCTCTTTCTAAAAGAGCGCCCTTTAAATCCGAGGCTATGACCTCTGGTCCAAGACTCTCCCACCAGTGGAAACATCCTATAGCCTGGGACTGGTTGTTAATTATCCCGACAGGGTTTGGGAGGAAGCTACTAGCTAGAGACAGACAGATCGAAACCCTGAGAACAGGTGAACAAAGAAACACTGTGAAAATGGTCACATATAACCATATATAATCATATAACAATTACAGCACAGAAACAGGCCCTCTCGGCCCTTCCAGTCCGTGCCGACCATTCGTTTTCCTCTAGTCCCATCTACCTGCACTCAGACCATACCCCTCCATTCCCTTCCCGTCCATATACCTATCCACTTTACTTTTAACTGTTCAAATCGATCCTGCCTCCACATGATGAACATCTGGTGAGAACAGAGCTGCAGGTAATTTAATTGCTAGTCAGTATAGCCTTGTGAAGATAAGGTGGCTGGGAATGGCCATTTTGAAAAGGAACTGTATGATGAGAATGAACATTTTGATAAGGAACGAAGATGCGTTTTGTTTTTCCAGCACTTGGATGAGTAATAACTCAAAATGATTGATTATAGAATTGGTAATGACTTATCTAGATGATATTTTATCATGTAACAAGAGACAGCTGAGGAATCGGGTTCATCAACCAAATACATATTTGAAAGGCTAGGGTTCCTGGTCCAATCAAATCCAAGTTAGAGCCATCCTAAAAAAATGTTTATTTGGAATTCGTCATTGATTCAGTTAATATGGCAGTGACTTTGCCTACAGTCAAGGCTGTGGAGATCAGAGAGGTCTATACCAGTCTCGCTGAAAAACAATATTCCTCCATCCAGGAAGTAGCTACTGTTATTCATAAATTGGTGGCAGTTTTCCGTGTAGTGCAGTTGGAGTGGAAGCTAGTGGTTATGAAAAGTGCTAGGAGAAAGTCTGTTCACAGGAAGTGTGGGGCGCGCAGCGATGAGGTCCAGTTCAGCGATCGAGTCGGGAGCTAAGTGCGGTAGCGCCGCCTCGGATAACAACGGCCATTCCCCCGGAGATTGAACAGCCTCCAACTGCTCCAGTGTCGCAGGGCACTGAGGCCACGGCAACAAGCAAGAAAAACAAAATGAATGTCTGTCATACCTGTTTTATCTGACGGTCTGAGGAAGAAGAGGACCACAAGAAAATGTGGGTGAGACTCACACAAATGGAGCAAATACTCCACACTCTAATCAGCCAGGGGTGCAAGGCCCCATGATTCCCCAGGAAACCTCTCAGTGAGTTCCATATGCAGAATATGGTGCCTGTCCACAATGGGAATCTTTCTCTCCAGTACCTTGTTTAGGTCTGGATGAGGTATTTCTTGAGCAGGACTCGGGAGTGCCAGGGCAGGAGGAGTCTGACCCTGAGGCTGGTGTCTCTGCTTATGTGCACACACCAGAGCACAATAGCCAGGATCCGCATGTCCCGGATGTAGTGCGAAACTTCGCTATTCCGGAAGGGACTGGTGAGGCTATCGATGACAATCTAGTCTGCCAATATGAACTCCTTGGCTTCTCACCAGTTCTAGGATCACAGCACGATATAAAACACCTGTCGATTCTGCTTCACTCAGGGTGCCAACCGTAAACTCAGCAATATGGACACCCATGAGTGCAACGATGCGTGGACAGGAAGTGCGCTTTCAGCGTGTCCTCGAGTTGGTGGCAGCAGGCATAACTGCGTTCGGGAAGATGGTCAAGGGGTCACCGATGTCAAAAACCCAACAAGATATGCTAGCACTATTTTGCAATGCCTACTTCAAGGTGAACTGCATGAGGAAGATCACCATTCGACCAACTTTAAACCTGAAGTTTACAGGCCTGATTACTTGTTCGACAACGACCTCATCAAGCAAATTTGGAACATTGACGATGAGGCAAAGACTATTGGGCTTAGGAAACTATTCATCCCTTCTCCCAGGATGTCATCTCAACAGTCAGGTTCGATGTGCAGGGGGTCGGATCCGACGGAGGGCCCAGCAGAGGGAGGCCGATGGCGTGAAGATATTACACACCAATGCAGCCCAACAACAACCCCAATATTGGGAGAAGGAGATCTTCCAGGCCAATTGTCGAAGGCGGCATCAACATCCGCAGCGAAGGCGCAGGATGTGCCGCTAGACCAAATCCTCAGGGCCGTGATGGTCTAAGGAATTGACGTTTCTAAGTTTCATAATAAACTTGTTCTTACAGTGCCAGGGTTTGGGCATGCTGTGTTGGATTCCGTACAGGGTTTAAAGCATACCCTGTTGACCAAAGTTTATGTGTAGTTAAGCACCTGTCAATATATCGAGGTAACTTAGAGTCTCAGAGGCTCATCAGTCACAAAAAAAACTCATAAAGGGTATCAGTAGAAACTATTTAGATGGTAAAACAGGATTTGGGTTCCGCTGGAGTAGACACTCGTGCTTAAATCTCACTCCACCAGGGTATCAACATCCGCAGCAAGGGTGGTCTAAAGAATCAACTTTCTAAAATTATGATAAACCTGTCCTGACAGTGCCAGGGTTTGGGCATGCTGTTTTGGGTTCCGTTTGATTTGATTTGCTTTGTCTTTATAAGTTTCATTTGTAATTTCCCCTGGGATAGATAGGTTATTAATGTTTTGCTATTTAAAAAAAGAATGATTGGATAATTCGAAGCAATGTTCAATATATTATTTATTCGCTACTGTGTCAACTGAAGCAGTGTGTCGTATGGGGTGCATATATGGCATGAAATAACAGAGCTTTGAAATCTTCATGTAGTCACTCACGTGACTCCGAAGTAAAATAGTAAGATTAAACGAAAACGTACCAGTTCTAAGTTTGATCCTTATTTTATGAGGAGTTATGATGAGGGATTACGTGCCCTCCGCTCCCACCCTTATAATCTAAAGGATCATCTGGTAGTTCTAGTCTTCTGAAAACCTTACTCTCTTACTTCGGCTTTCGGTTTCTGTGTTTTCACGCCGTTGATTTGTAGTGTGATGCGCATGCGCCTGGCGGGGCTTCTTCACGTAATCCCTCATCGTAACTCATAAAATAAGGATCAAACTTCAAACTGGTAAGTTCTCGTTTAATCTTACTATTAAACTTCGGTTTAGTGTCTTGTTTGACACATCAGTTGATACCCAATAGAGGTAATAGGGTCACCAATACTTTCCACATTCACTCTACCTATGCCTTTCATTATTCTGTAAATTTCAATGTGATCCCCCCTTATCCTTCAAAACTCCAGCGAATAGATGCCCAGTACTGTCAAATGCTCAAATTTGCCCACTGTACTCCAAATGCAGGCTGACCAGCACCTTATAGAGCGTCAGTGTTGCATCTCTCCTTATAGAGCCTTATAGAGCCTCAGCATTGTATGTCTTGCCTAAAGTTAGGTCTTTATTCTTTGAAGCGCAGAAGGTTAAGGGGGGACTTGATTGAGATCATTAAAATGATGAATGGGATAGACAGAGTTGACGTGGATAAGCTTTTCCCATTAAGGGTAGGGAAGATTCAAACAAGAGGGCATGACATGCGAATTAAGGGACGGAGGTTTAGGGGTAACGTGAGGGGGAACTTCTTTACTCAGAGGGTGGTGGCTGTGTGGAATAAGCTTCCAGCAGAAGTGGTGGAGGCAGGATCGATTTTAACATTTAAGAGTAAAGTGGATAGGTATATGGACGTGAAGCGAATGGAGGGGTATGGTCTGAGTGCAGGTAGATGGGACTAGGGGAAAACAAATGGTCGGCACGGACTGGAAGGGCCCAGAGGGCCTGTTTCCGTGCTGTAATTGTTATATGGTTATATGGTTAAAGGTTTATAGTTAAGTCTGCCGACTACTTCTTTTCACCTTTATTAAGTCTCCGTTCCTTCCATTTCTCATTACTAAACTAAATTAAACCTCGGTTTAGAGTCTTGTTTGACACGTCAGTTGATACCCTATAGAGGTAATAAATTATTTGAGTGTATTCCATAAATCTGTTGTAACTCCTGAAATAAAAGAAAAGTGTCTTTCTTATAAAGATGTTCCATCTTTTTAATTCCATAATTTTTCCATTGTGTGAAACTTTATCCAGCATGGAAGGTTTGAATAAGGGATTGTTTACAATAGGGAGACAGAGTGGTATATTATCCAATGTTAAAGCCTTTTTTAATTGTTTCCAGATTCGTGTACAACAATATATTATTGGGTTTTCCCTATAGCTTTTTTGTGCAATTTTGTCAGTGCAAACATAATCGAACCGATTTCAAAAGGTAAACGGTCCTCCTTTTCCATCCTTAACCAGTGGTTGTTGATCCATTTCTTCCAGTCTTCATGTTTTTAATATGGACTGCTCAAAAATAAAACAGAAAATTTGGATGAGCTAAATCTCCATGAATCTTTGATTTACATAAATGTTTTTTACTTATTCTATGATTCTTATAATCCCAGATGAAACTTGTAACAATAGAGTCTACTCTATTGTTACAAGTTGCTCTATTGTTACTAACCCTCTAAGAAAAAATCCCTCTAAAAACTTATATCGGGATTGACCGAAATAGGTACAATAATTGCGGCAAAAAAAATAATTTTTATAGCATTAATTCTACCGAACATTGAAATGGGGAGTGTTTTCCAATATTGAATATTCTTGTTTAGTTTATTCAGTAAAGGTGGGAAATTTGATTTAAATAAAGAAGTATACGTCTTAGAATACCTAAATATTTTAATCTTTCCTCAACTATTTTAAAAGGTGATTGTTGTTGTGTATATAAATTGAGTTTAGCTATTGGCATGAGTTTGCTTTTATTCCAATCTAAGGAATTATTTAACTTCTCTGCCATTCCCCATCTCTAATTCTCCTGTCTCAGCCTATAAGGGCCCACACCTGCCATATTTAGCATTTTTTCCCTGCCGTCCATTTTATGTTATCACCATTCGAGGTATGGAAACTGGCCTTTCGGCCCAACTTATCCTTGCCAAGTGCGAATTTTTCTAGTCCCATTTGCTCACATTTGGACAATATCTCTTCAAATCTTTCCTATTCACATGTGCCTGTCCAAGTGTTTCTTTAAAATGCTGTTATAGTACATGTTTTAACTATCTCCTCTGACAGTTCCTTATATATACGCACCGCCCTGTGGAAATGGTTGACCCTCCAGTTCCTCTTGAATATTGCCCCGCACCTTAAATCTATGTCCCCTGGTTCTTGATTTCCCCTATTCTGGGTAAAAGGATGTGCATTCATCCTCATGATTTTGCACACCTTGTCTTGTATTCCATCTGGCATTTCTTTATCAATTTATTGGTTCCCTTTGAGTTCTAAATGCTCCCATTCTTCAGGTCAAAAACTATATCTGACAACTTATGTACATGTTAACACTCCTTTTAACTCCTCATGCCAACCATGGATAATTCACTGTTTTTGTTTGTTTTTGTGCATTCAAATACTTTTCTTTATTGTTCTTGATGTCAGATGTATAGGAAGAAGATGCGAGAGTAGAAAAAAATAGTGCCCTGTGAAAGCAACATGATAAATTTAGAACTTCCTTAAGAAATTCCACAAGTGCAAGGTAAATAAAAATCATTTTGCTCTGAGATATCCATAGGGAAACAGCAATTTATTGGGAACTGAACATAATACTTGAAATGAAGTAGCCATCAAAAGGTGCATAATTTTGAAAGCCTTCTTCTTGGTTTCTCACATTTAATGATTCAATGGTATTTTATTGTCTCATGTACCTAGGTAGAGTGAAACTCATGTTTTGTACACAGTTTAGTGACAATCTTGTTGTGAATGGGACCCAACCATACTTAAGTACAAGACTGTGAGATTAGATCACATTGAGGCACCACACGACAGTCGCCATGTTTCCAGCCACATCTTGTGCCCTTCAAGTTATGAATTGGGCTGAAATCTACGAAAACTCGCTCTACTTCCGTTTTCGTTTAATGTGGCTACTGTGAATGTGCAGGGACACTAGATTAGAAACATAGAAACATAGAAAATATGTGCAGGAGGAGGCCATTCGGCCCTTCGAGCCAGCACCGTCATTCATTGTGATCATGGCTGATCGTCCGCTATCAATACCCCGTGCCTGCCTTGTCCCCATATCCCTTGACTCCAGTAGCTCCTAGAGCTCTATCCAACTCTCTCTTAAATGCATCCAGTGACTTGGCCTCCACTGCCCTCTGTGGCAGGGAATTCCATAAATTCACAACTCTCTGGGTAAAAAAGATTTTTTGTCACTTCAGTCTTAAATGACCTCCCCTTTATTCTAAGGCTATGGCCCCTGGTTCTGGACTCACCCAACACTGGGACCATTTATCCTGCATCTAGCTTGTCCAGTCCTTTTATAATTTTATATGTTTCTATAAGAATTCCCCCTCATCCTTCTAAACTCTAGTGAATACAAGCCCAGTCTTTTCAATCTTTCCTCATATGACAGTCCCGCCATCCCAGCTATCAATCTCGTGAACCTACGCTGCACTGCGTCATAGAAACATAGAAACATAGAAATTAGGTGCAGGAGTAGGTCATTCAGCCCTTCGAGCCTACACCGCCATTCAATATGATCATGGCTGATCATCCAACTTAGTATCCCGTACCTGCCTTCTCTCCATACCCTCTGATCCCCTTAGCCACAAGGGCCACATCCAACTCACTCTTAAATATAGCCAATGAACTGGCCTCAACTACCCTCTGTGGCAGAGAGTTCCAGAGACTCGCCACTCTCTGTGTGAAAAAAGTCTTTCTCATCTCGGTCTTAAAGGATTTCCCCCTTATCCTTAAGCTGTGACCCCTTGTCCTGGACTTCCCCAACATCGGGAACAATCTTCCTGCATCTAGCCTGTCCAACCCCTTAAGACCAAAACTGTACGCAATACTCCAGGTGAGGTCTCACCAAGACCCTGTACAACTGAAGTAGAACCTCCCTGCTCCTGTACTCAAATCCTTTTGCTATGAAAGCTAACATACCATTCGCTTTCTTCACTGCCTGCTGCACCTGCATGCCTACTTTCAATGACTGGTGTACCATGACACCCAGGTCTCGCTGCATCTCCCCTTTTCCTAATCGGCCACCATTTAAATAATAGTCTGCTTTCCTGTTTTTGCCACCAAAGTGGATAACCTCACATTTATCCACATTATACTGCATCTGCCAAACATTTGCCCACTCACCCAGCCTATCCAAGTCACCTTGCAGTCTCCTAGCATCCTCCTCACAGCGAACACTGCCCCCCAGCTTAGTGTCATCCGCAAACTTGGAGATATTGCCTTCAATTCCCTCATCCAGATCATTAATATATATTGTAAATAGCTGGGGTCCCAGCACTGAGCCCTGCGGTACCCCACTAGTTACTGCCTGCCATTGTGAAAAGGACCCGTTTACTCCTACTCTTTGCTTCCTGTTTGCCAGCCAGTTCTCTATCCACATAAATACTGAACCCCTAATACCGTATGCTTTAAGTTTGTATACTAATCTCTTATGTGGGACCTTGTCGAAAGCCTTCTGGAAGTCCAGATATACCACATCCACTGGTTCTCCCTTATCCACGCTACTAGTTACATCCTCGAAAAATTCCACAAGATTCGTCAGACATGATTTACCTTTTGTAAATCCATGCTGACTTTGTCCAATGATTTCACCACTTTCCAAATGTGCTGCTATCCCATCTTTAATAACTGACTCTAGCAGTTTCCCCACTACCGATGTTAGACTAACTGGTCTGTAATTCCCCGTTTTTCTCTCTCCCTCCCTTCTTAAAAAGAGGGGTTACATTTGCTACCCGCCAATCCTCAGGAACTACTCCAGAATCTAAAGAGTTTTGAAAGATTATCACTAATGCATCCACTATTTCCTGAGCTACTTCCTTAAGTACTCTGGGATGCAGCCTAGCTGGCCCTGGGGATTTATTGGCCTTTAATCTATTCAATTTACCCAACACCACTTCCCGACTGACCTGGATTTCACTCAATTCCTCCTTTGACCCACAGTCCCCTGCTATTTCAGGCAGATTATTTATGTCTTCCTTAGTGAAGACGGAACCAAAGTAGTTATTCAATTGGTCCGCCATATCCTTGTTCCCCGTGATCAACTCACCTGTTTCTGACTGCAAGGGACCTACATTTGTTTTAACTAACCTCTTTCTCTTCACATATCTATAAAAACTTTTGCAGTCAGTTTTTATGTTCCCTGCCAGTTTTCTTCCATAATCTATTTTTCCTTTCCTAATTAAGCCCTTTGTCCTCCTCTGCTGGTCGCTGAATTTCTCCCAGTCCTCTGGTATGCTGCTTTTTCTGGGCTACTTTGTACGCATCATCCTTTGCTTTGATACTATCCCTCATTTCCCTTGTTATCCACGGATGCACTACCTTCCCCGATTTATTCTTTTGCCAAACTGGGATGAACAATTTTTGTAGTTCATCCATGCAGTCTTTAAATGTCTTCCATTGTATATCCACCGTCAACCCTTTTAGAATTAATTGCCAGTCAATCTTGGCCAATTCACGTCTCATACCCTCCAAGTTTACCTTTCTTTAAGTTCAGAAACCATTGTTTCTGAATTAACAATGTCACTCTCCATCCTAATGAAGAACTCAACCATATTATGGTCACTCTTGCCCAAGGGGGGCACGTACAAACAAGACGGATAATTACCCCTTCCTCATTACTCAAAACCCAGTCTAAAATAGCCTGCTCTCTCGTTGGTTCCTCTACATGTTGATTTAGATAACTATCCCGCATACATTCCAAAAAATCCTCTTCCTCAGCACCCCTGCCAATTTGATTAACCCAATCTATATGTAGATTGAAGTCACCCATTATAACTGTTTTGCCTTTGTCGCACGCATTTCTAATTTCCTGTTTGATACCATCCCCAACTTCTCTGCTACTGTTAGGTGGCCTGTACACAACACCCACCAGCGTTTTCTGCCCCTTAGTGTTTTGTAGCTCTACCCATACCGATTCCACATCCTCCAAGCTAATGTCCTTCCTCTCCATTGCGTTAATCTCCTCTCTAACCAGCAACGCTACCCCACCTCCTTTTCCTTTCTCTCTATCCCTCCTGAATATTGAATATAATCAATCACAAGGATGTCCTTCCTCAAATTAGGAGACAAAAACTGTACACAATACTCCAGATGTGGTCTCACCAGAGCCCTATACAACTGCAGAAGAACCTCTTTACTCCTGTACTGAAACCCTTTTGTTATGAAGGCCAACATTCCATTAGCTTTCTTCACTGCCTGCTGTACCTGCACGCCAACCTTCAGCGACTGGTGTACAAGGACACCCAGGTCTCGCTGTACCTCCCCCTTACCTAACCTAACCCCATTGAGATAATAATCTGCCCCCTTGTTTTTGCCGCCAAAGTGGATAACCTCACATTTATCTATATTATACTGCATCTGCCACGCATCTGCCCACTCATTCAACCTGTCCAGGTCCCCCTGCAACCTCCTAACATCCTCTTCACAGTTCACACTGCCACCCAGCTCTGTGTCATCCGCAAACGTGCTAATGTTGCTCCTATTTCCCTCTTCCAAATCATTAATATATATGGTAAACAGTTGCAGCCCCAACACCGAGCCTTGCGGCACTCCACTTGCCACTGCCTGCCATTTTGACAAGGACCCGTTCACTCCTACTCTGCCGACCAATTTTCTATCCATGTCAACACCCTACCCCCAATACCATGTGCTCTAATTTTAGTCACCAGTCTCCCATGCGGGACCTTATCAAAGGCTTACTGAAAGTCTAGATACACTACATCCACGGGCACCCCTTCATCCATTTTACTTGTCACATCCTCAAAAAATTCCAGAAGAGTCAAGCATGACTTCCCTTTCATAAATCCATGTTGACTTGGACCAATGCTTTTATTGCTATCCAAATGCTGCGTTGTTACCTCTTTAATAATTGACTCCAGCATCTTTCCCACCACCGAAGTCAGGCTAACTGGTCTGTAATTCCCCGTTTTCTCTCTCGCTCCTTTCTTGAAAAGTGGAATAACATTAGCTATCCTCCAATCCACAGGAACGGATCCTGAATCTACTGAACATTGGAAAATGATCACCAATGTGTCCACTATTTCTAGAGTCACCTCCCTGAGGACCCTGGGATGCAGACCATCAGGCCCAGGGTATTTATCATCCTTCAGTCCCATTAGCCTACGCAATACTATTTCTCGCCTAATGAAAATGTCTTTCTGTTCCTCTACCCCCTTAAATCTTCTGTCCTCCAGTACATCTAGGAGAATGTTTGTGTCCTCCTTAGTGAAGACACATCCGAAGTACCGATTCAACTCTTCTGCCATTTCCTTGTTGCTCATAATTATTTCACCCGTGTCTGCCTTCAAGGGACCCACATTTGACGTTGCTACTTTTTTCCCGTAAAATATCTAAAGAAGTTTTTACTGTCCTTCTTTATATTCCTTGCCAGTTTTCCCTCATACTTCATCTTTTCAGCCCGTATTGCCCGTTTTGTTTCCTTCTGTTGTCCTATGACTTTTTCCCAATCCTCTGGCTTCCGGCTACTCTTTGCTGTGTTATAGATCTTCTCTTTTAGTTTTATTCTAGCCGTAATTTTTTCTTGTCAGCCACGGTTGTCTCCTACTCCCATCAGATTGAGACCCTCACACTCCCCGTAGACTCAAGAACACTCCCTCTGAGGAACTCCAAAAGGTTCCCAAACTGGTACTTCTCAGAGTCAGGAAGATCACTATCCTTGTTGCCAAGGATAGCCTCGAGAGTCTTAATCAAAACTGGCAGATCAGCCCACCGTCTTTTTACAGCCAGCACATTTGTTCTGGCAGTATGGCTTGATCTCTCGTACCTCACGGATAGCACTTGCATGAGACTCGGCATTGGAGCCTGGGCACTCGGCCAACCCACTCGTACCTGAAACAACAACCTCAGCAACACAGCACCCAAGGTCGTTGTCAGAAATTGAAAGACCCGAACTCTCTGAAAGTTCACAGACCCCACTACGCAAGCTGGTCTCGTCACACACCCCCTCCTCCGGCATGACACCACCGCCAGGATCAATGCCGGGGATGGATCCCGAAACCCGTGACCGCAACAAGCAGCCCACTGAATGGCTGGGCTCCTCCACTCTCCCATCATCCTCCACATCTGGACCTGGGGAAGAAAAAACAAGAGGCACCCCCAGGGCACATGGTACACTGGCATCCCTGCAATCTGAAAGAGGATTGCCACCAGAAATAGCCCCGACTCCCACAGCACCCAGAGTACGCTCTTCACTTACAACCCCCAGAGAATCTCCACTTGCTTTTAGACTCTCCCCTGCCAACTCAGCTGGCGAGGCAGCACACCCCCCAGCACCTCCATTGGCTCTGATGCGGAGCACAGACTGGAACACTAAAGCCCCTGAACCTTTCCCTTCGGGCTGACTCTGCTCATCCCTCGTCTCTGGGGGCACACTACCAGGAGAGATAATCATCTGGCATGCCAACACCCTCAGTAGGCCTCTGAAACGAGGGGACCTCCACCGACCCAGAGGGAAAGGAGGGGTATGGTCTGAGTGCAGGTAGATGGGACTAGGGGAAAATAAATGGTCGGCACGGACTGGATGGGCCGAGAGGGCCTGTTTCCATGCTGTAATTGTTATATGGTTATATAGGTAGATTGAGCAGAGTCGAGGATCAAACCTGGGTCTCTGGTGTTGTGGGACAGCAACTCTATCATCTGTGCCACTGCGCCTTCCTTCCATGCACGGAAATCCAATCACAGATTAGCCAACCGGTTTGCAGAGCCGTAACTTTTAGTATCCCAAGGCTGAAGCAGTGTGACTATTCTCATGGGTTAATTGTGTTTTGATTTTTTAAATATTTTTATTAGAAGTGGCCAAGAGGGCCTGTTTCCGTGCTGTAATTGTTATATGGTTATATGGTTTTGTTATATGTTATAAGTATAAACATATCATAACCAAAACACGATTTGTTTACCAGTTACATATTAACACAGCTTCTGTTTATTTTTTTATAGATTTTTTTTGAAAGATAGATCTATAGAGAGCAAAGAAATAAGGGAAGAGAAAAATGAAACTATAAGCTAGTAGAGACGGAAGGGAGAAAAACAAATTAAAAAGATTATCAATAACCCAATTTTGGAGATAGGTCCATAGATTAAAGAGAGTGATTATTCATCCAGTCCTGGATTCAAGTTTCAGCCAAGCTTCAGTGCTGAACCGATTTACCCTTTCAGAAAATCAATAAATGGAGACCATATTCTAGCAAATAGTTCTGATTTGTGAATTAAGACAAGTCCATTTTTTTCCAAATGTAAGGTCTCAGACATTTCCATGATCCACGTTTTAATTCTCTGTGTTGGGTTTTTCCAAAATGTTAATATTAATTTTTTCCCAATTGTACTATAATCAAGGAATATCTTTGGTTAATTTTAAGTTTTATGTTTCGTTCTGACATTCCTTATTATTATTTTTGGATCAGGGTCCAATTGGATATTAACAACAGAAATAATGTAAAAAATATCCGTCCAAAATTTTTTAATTTTTATAGTTTACAAAAGTATGAGTTAAATTAGCCTCTAAGTATTGACATTTGTCACATGGGAAAGATATTTAGAAAAATTCTGTTTAATTTTGTTGTAGAATAGTGCGGTCTATGTAGTACTTTAAATTGTATTAAGGAGTGTCTGTCATTTAACGAGCATTGATGTATATGTTGTAAACTTTCATCCCATATATATTCCATTATGGGTTGAGCCAAGTAATTTTCCCATGCTTGTCTATGTAGTTCCGTCGATGGGACCTCACTATCTAAAAGGATATTATAGATGTGAGATTAATTTTTCTGTGTTAGGATGTTTATTCAAACATTCGTCAAGGATTTCATGCTCCCCAAGTCTATATTCTTGTCTATGCGATTTAACATCATCTCTAAGTTATAAATATCTAAAACAAATATTTGAGTGTAGTCCATATTTCTGTTGTAACTCCTGAAATGAAAGAAAAATGGCTTTTTGGTAAAGGTGTTTTATCTTTTTAATTCCATGGTTTTTCCATTGTACAAAACCTTTAGCCAGCGCAGAATGTTTAAATGAAGAATTATTTACAATGGGGAGAACCATATACCCATATAACAATTACAGCACGGAAACAGGCCCTCTCGGCCCTTACAGTCCGTGCCGACCATTAGTTTTCCCCTAGTCCCATCTACCTGCTCCATTCCCTCCATACCCCTCCATTCCCTTCACGTCCATATACCTATCCACTTTACTTTGAAATGTTAAACTCGATCCTGCCTCCACCACTTCTGCTGGAAGCTCATTCCACACAGCCACCACCCTCTGAGTAAAGAGGTTCCCCCTCATGTTACCACTAAACTTCTGTCCCTTAATTCTCATATCATAGGTTTCATAGGGTTAGGGTTAGGGTTAGGGTTAGGGTTAGGGTTAGGGTTAGGGTTAGGGTTAGGGTTAGGGTTAGGGTTAGGGTTAGGGTTAGGTTGTGATTTATCGGACAGTGGGACAACATGCCCTCTGGTGCTTGTTGATCTCCCCCTGGGGATTCCTTTTCACTATGTACTGTCACTTGGTATTTGGCCCACGGTTTCATCTCTCTTGTCCAAATCTATTTGCCTTACACTTGCCCTTCCATCGATTTGTGGGAGTCAGTCTGGATCCACCCTAGGTTTGAGTTTATGCTAGATTTAGGCCATTGGGCTCTTTCGTCTGTAGAGCTTCTATCCATAGCCTCTCTGCTCTTTTCCGTCTCCCTGTTGTCCAATTTATGTTTGTTTCCAGGCCCATGATCTCTAGGGACTGGATCCCATGTTGCTGGGAAGTGTCTGCTAATGGGTATGGGATTGGTTCCCCCTTCTGATGTTGCTGAGGTGTCCTGTCAGTCTGACTCTGATGCTGTTACCTGTTTCGCCTATGTACAGTAGGTTACACTCTTTACATCTAATTGCATACACCACATTATTTTGCTCACAGGTTATCCTCTGTGCTATCTGGCGTCTCTTCCCTGTTACCCTGTTCTCTATATTTTTGGCTATTACTAAGTGGGTGCAGGCTCCACACCGTCTCTGCCCACAGTCTGGGTCTGTGTGTAGACTTGTACTGACCAGGGTGTCCTTCAGATTTTTAGCCCTCTTGAATGCTGACATTACCTTGTACCCCTTTAGTGTGGCAAATCCCCTTTGGAATTGTTCGAAACGGCCCTTGACTATTTTGTGGGCCTGGACAGCCATGTTGCCATATCTTGTTATTAGTGGTAAAGTCAACGTGGTCCCTGGCCGAGGTCTGGGTGCTTGTATGCTTTTTAGAAAATCTGACTTGATGTGTCTTAATTTCCGTTTGCAGTAACCCCTCTGTCTGAGGGCGGTGAAGAGGGTGCTTGTGGCCTGGTTGAAGTCCTCCTCCCTAGTACATATACGGTGGAAGCGGGTCAGTTGTGACTTAACGATTCCCCTGAAGGTGTGTTTTGGGTGGTGGCTTGCGGTGTGTAGGAGGGTGTGGGTGTCTGTGGGTTTGAAAAAGACTTTGGTAGCTAGTTTATGGTCCTGGTTATCTGATGGTAGTTTAAAGACAGTGGTGTCAAGGAATGTCCACCCTCTCCTGGCTGGTCATGGCCTTTACCTTGATGGAAGGGTGGTGGGCATTGAGTATGTCAATAAATTCCTCTAATTCCCCTTCTGAGTGTGTCCACACTCCCCAAATGTCATCTAGGAATCTATAGTAGCACATTGGACGCTTCGGACATTTGTGGAAAACTGTCTCCTCCCATTCCGCCATGTATATGTTGGCATACGCTGGGGCAAACTTCTTCCCCATTGCTGTCCCTTTGACTTGTAAATAGAACTCCCCGTTAAATTCAAAGTCATTCTTAGTCAAACCCAGCTCAAGTAGTTTAACTAGGGCCTCGTCTGGTCTCTCTGGGTTCAGGATTTCTCTGTAGGATGTTTTTAACTGCCTGTATCCCCCTGTCTGTCTCTATGTTTGTGTATAGGCTTTCCACATCCATGGTGAAGAGTATTGCGTTGGGCGGTATGTTGAGGGAGTTAACTATTCGGGTGAAGTGGTAGGTGTCTTTAATGTAGCTGGGGTGTTGTTGTGCCAGTGGGTTAAGGTAGTGGTCAATGTATTCTGCTACCCCATAGGATTCGCTACTACAGTCGGACACTATGGGCCTACCTGGCGGTATTTCTCCAGGCACTGTCCATGTGTCTGGGTTTTAGTGTATCTTTGGGAGCATGTAAAATTTCCTCGCCCTGGGTTGTGGTCCTGTTAGGTATTCTACTTGTTTCTCCAGGATGTATCCTGATGTCTTAAGCTCTGCCAAAATATCCCCTATTTCCTTTTGTGTGTCTTTATATATGGGCTCATCTAACTTAGTGTAGTGTTCTATCTTGTTCAGTTGTCTATGTGCCTCAAAGAGGTACTGTTGTCTGTCCATGATGACTATACTGCTCCCCTTGTCTGCTGGTTTGATCACTATCTCATTGTTCTCCCTCAGCTCTATCAACGCCTGCCTCTCTTTTCTGGTGAGGTTAGACTTATCTTTCGTTGTAGGCATATCCCCAATGGCTGATGCTGTCTCTGTTATAAATTCTGTTATCTCTCTAGGAACATCCTCGTCATCTGGGGTCCATCCTGTGAGTGGCCTAAAGGGTATAATTTCACCAGGCTCTGCGCCACTGAAGTGGTGTATTAACTTAATGGATCGATAAAATCTGTGTAGGTCACCCTGCACCTGTTCCTTGTGGGATTTGGGAGTAGGGACGAAGGTGAGGCCTCTGTTCAGTACCCTCTCTTGGGTTTCGGTAAGGGAGAATGTCTTGGAAAGGTTGATGATTGTTTTCCCCAATTGTGGACCCTGCCTCTCTTGGCATGGTGTCCCTAACAGTTTAAATGCTTCATCCATTCTCTGATCATGGCTCGGGCTGTGGGTTCTGTCCAGTGGACGTGGTCTGTGACTACTTTAAACTGGCAGGTGGGAATGGTGGGAATGTGTTTCTTGGTCTGTATGTAGTCATTAAGTTGTCTGAGTGTGTCCTGCTCTGGTGCTGGGAGAGACTGGCTGAAGTTGATCATAGGGATCCATATGCTGGCATTAGGGAATTTACGACTGGCCATATTCATTAGTGTTTGGAGTTGTTTGATGGCAGTCTGTGGTCTTTGTTCCTTGTGATTAATGCCAAATGAGAGAATGACTTTTTGCGTTTCTGGGCATTGGCTCAATTTGTCAAGGATGGAAGTGGCATGTACACATTTGGCTCCTGGATAGCTGTCCAATTGTATGTTATTGTTGGAGAATTTGGGGATCCTGGCAATGTTGGAATCTCCAATTATTAAAACAGGCTTGCTGGGTTGTAGTTTCCAGGTAACATGTTTCTGCTTTGTATTGGGGTGTCTCGTTACTTCTGCCAGTCTCTTCCCTCTACCCCTCTGTGTGTGCTGCTGAAAGTCGTCCTGTGAATTGCTAATTGTGTCTGGAGTCCTCTGCTGCTGCGTGCAGCTACGTGTTGCTCTGACCCTCAGTGCTGGGACCCCGTGTGTTGGAGTGGGAAGGGTTGGTGCGAGGGAAGGGGTTGCAGTACCGGACCTGTTTACCTGTGGCACCGCGGTCGTGACGTCCTGTCCGGCTGTGTCCGTGGCCGGTTGGGTCTCCCCCCGGGAGGGTCTGCGCTCGGCCCGTGGTCTCTGGGGGAGAGGGCCGCGGGTGCCCTGGCGTGAGGAGAGGCTCCGGTCGATGAGGGCGGACGCGCTGGGGGATTCGGAGCGCGGGGGCCGTGTCCAGTCCTCGGACCCGGTCTCGGCCGTGGACCGGGAGTGGGCCTGGGGCTCGCGTACCGGGGAGGCCGGCTGGTCTTGCGCCGGTTGCTGCGGTCGCAACACCACGATCTGGGGGCTGGTGGGTGGACGCACTGGGGTGGTGGGGGCGGTTATGTCGGGGCTGGCTGGAGCGGAGCCGTGGGCCGCGTGGCCGCGGGGAACAGGGCGGAGGGGAGCGGAGCGGGGCGCGCTCTGGACGGGGACGGGGCGGGTGGTCGCCCATGCAGCGCGGGGTTGGTCGATGTGGTTTTCCTGTGAAATAGTAAACAATTCTTGCGGGATATGTACCGCTACATTAGACGTTACAGTCGCTGACTTGCGAGGCTGGAAATCTCGCAAGCAGTTCTGTTCAGGCCCAGTCTCTGAGGTCAGGTTCATAACACGGTATCTAAGATCCTCCATTCTGATTTTAAATTTATCTCCCAAATTTCTCTTGTTCCAAATTAGGGCCTTGGCGACCGCTTCCTGCACGCGATCTGTAGGCTGGCCCTCGCGGTATTGGTCTTCCAGACATTCCAGACTATTTTGGTAATGTTCAATCAAAATTTGTCGTGTTTGTTTTGCCCAGGTTTCAGCATTAGAAGCCAATTTTTTTAATGTTTCCTGGGTGGGATTTGCTGGTTTTACAAAGTGTGTTAATATCTTGGCCTGCCTCGTGATACCCTTAGGGGGTACGTTCCGTTCTTTTAGAACTCCTAGATGGTGCAAAGCCTGGGCCATTTTATAAATAACTCTTACCCCAACTGCAAAGGAATCCCTCTGTCGAGATTGATTCCTGTGCTGGTTGTGGTTGGTCCCATTACTGTTGTTAAAACATCTCCCTCTCCCCCCTTCCCTCTGCATGTTACAACTCATCTCTGGCTTAGTAGACTATGCTGCAATGCTAATACAGTCAAATCTAAGCAATTATCTCTAGCGTTGTAGGGTTAACACCAAAACACCAAGGTGCTCACCAGTTCTTTGGTTTTTTCCAGCTTGCGGAGACCGCTCGCCGAACTCTTCCCGACTGGGCAACGATATCCAGTTTCGCTATCGCTGTAGCTTCATCAGGGAAAGAGATCTAATCCTAGCCGTTTAGGGTTTTTAAAAGGTAAGTTGATGTTCCTCCCTTTCTGGGTGGAGCTTACCATGTGTTGGGTCCTAGGACCAGTCACTTTGGTTCGGTTCATCCTGTTCTTTGTTTGAACTGGTCGGTCCACTTCTTTTGTTTGTTAGTTGCCAAATGTCTCTGGTATCGTGTATCCTTTGCTGCTAGTGTTTTCAGACTCTGTTGATCAATAAATGTCCAAAACCCTCTTGTCCACTATCATATTCTGCAAGTCTTTAAGTTATGTATGTGCTCTGCCAACATGTTTCTGGTTTGTGTGGCGCCCAAGGCTCTTCTGGGTAGGGGGTCCTGACTGGGGTAGGGGTGGGTATCTTTTGTAGATGTGTCCGGGCCTATTCCCTCTGTTTTGTAGCCTGTCTGGTTTACAGCGGAGTTTGGTAGGTTCTTCTTATAGTGGCTGCAGGGGGGGGGGGTTTCTCTGGGTTGTTCGGGGTGTATTTTTTTGGGGTTGTTTGGTGAGGATTCAGTGGGGTCTGCTGTTAGGTTTAGGTTGTAGGGTGGGGGGGGGTTATCAGTTGTTTGGGGGAATGTTTTGGGTTGTTCGGGGTGTTTTTGTGTTGATTCAGTGGGGTCTGCTGTTAGGTTTAGGTTGTAGGGTATGTGGGGGTATTGCCAGTTGTTTGGGGGATGTTTTGGGTTGTTCAGCGTGTTTTTTTAGGGTTGTTTGGGGTGATTCAGTGGGGTCTGCTGTTAGGTTTAGGTTGTAGCGTGGGGGGGGGGTTATCTGTTGTTTGGGGGGATGTTTGGGGGTGTTTTTCTGGGTTGATTGGGGTGGTTCAGTGGGGTCTGCTGTTAGATGTAGTGTGGGGGGTGTTATCTGTTGTTTGGGGGGATGTTTTGGGTTGTTTTGGGGTGTTTTGGGGTGATTCAGTGGGGTCTGCTGTTAGGTTTAGGTTGTAGGGTGGGGGGGTTAGGTTGTAGGGTGAGGGGGGTTTTTATCAGTTCGGGGGTATGTTTTGGGTTGTTTTGGGGTTGATTGGGGTGATTCAATGGGGTCTGCTGTTCGGTTGTAGGGTGAGGGGGTTTATTAGTTGTTTGGGGGGATGTTTTGGGTTGTTTGGGTGTTTTTGGGTTGATTGGGGTGGTTCAATGGGGTCTGTTGTTAGGTTTAGGTTGTAGGGTGGGGAGGGTTTATCTGTTTGGGGGGATATTTTGGGTTGTTCGGGGTGTTTTGGGGTTGATTGGGGGTGATTCAGTGGGGTCTGCTGTTGGGTTTAGGTTGTAGGGGGGGATTGTCAGTTGGATGGGGAATGTTTTGGGTTCGGGGTGTTTTTAGGGTTGTTTGGGGTGATTCCGTGGGGTCTGTTGTTAGGTTTAGGTTGTAGGGTGGGGGGGGGGGGTTATTGTCTGTTGTTTGTGGGGATGTTTTGTTTTGTTTGGGGGGTTTTTGGGTTGATTGGGGTGGTTCAGTGGGTTCCGCTGTTAGGTTGTAGGGGAGGGGGAGTTGTTTGGGGAGATGTTTATTTTGGGTTGTTTGGGGTGTCTTTTGGGTTTGGGGTGATTCCCTGGGGTCTGCAAGGGGTGGGCTATCCGTGGTTTAGGTTTGGCCTGTCCTAGGTTGAGCTGTGATTGTCCTGTCTGACCATCATTTGGCTCCCTCTCTGGTTCTCCCTGCCTCCCTAACCTATTTTTCGAGTGTCCCTCTCTTCAATCCTATGCTTATTCGAGTCCACTCTCTAGCTTGGTACTGTTATTCTCCATCATCCCCCCCATTTGGATTGGGTTTCACCTTCCTGACTCCGTTTGAATCTTTGCTGCGGCCTGCTCCTTCTGCAGTTTAGATTTGTCCGAGTGATGAAGCCCGTGTCACTGTAAAGGTTAGGTTGTGATTTATCGGACAGTGGGACAACATGCCCTCTGGTGCTTGTTGATCTCCCCTGGGGATTCCTTTTCACTATGTACTGTCACTTGGTATTTGGCCCACGGTTTCATCACTCTTGTCCAAATCTATTTGCCTTACACTTGCCCTTCCATCGATTTGTGGGAGTCAGTCTGGATCCACCCTAGGTTTGAGTTTATGCTAGATTTAGGCCATTGGGCTCTTTCGTCTGTAGAGCTTCTATCCATAGCCTCTCTGCTCTTTTCCGTCTCCCTGTTGTCCAATTTATGTTTGTTTCCAGGCCCATGATCTCTAGGGACTGGATCCCATGTTGCTGGAAGTGTCTGCTAATGGGTATGGATTGATTCCCCCTTCTGATGTTGCTGAGGTGTCCTGTCAGTCTGACTCTGATGCTGTTACCTGTTTCGCCTATGTACAGTAGGTTACACTCTTTACATCTAATTGCATACACCACATTCTTTTGCTCACAGGTTATCCTCTGTGCTATCTGGCGTCTCTTCCCTGTTACCCTGTTCTCTATATTTTTGGCTATTACTAAGTGGGTGCAGGCTCCACACCGTCTCTGCCCACAGTCTGGGTCTGTGTGTAGACTTGTACTGACCAGGATGTCCTTCAGATTTTTAGCCCTCTTGAATGCTGACATTACCTTGTACCCCTTTAGTGTGGCAAATCCCCTTTGGAATTGTTCGAAACGGCCCTTGACTATTTTGTGGGCCTGGACAGCCATGTTGCCATATCTTGTTATTAGTGGTAAAGTCAACGTGGTCCTGGCCGAGGTCTGGGTGCTTGTATGCTTTTTAGAAAATCTGACTTGATGTGTCTTAATTTCCGTTTGCAGTAACCCCTCTGTCTGAGGGCGGTGAAGAGGGTGCTTGTGGCCTGGTTGAAGTCCTCCTCCCTAGTACATATACGGTGGAAGCGGGTCAGTTGTGACTTAACGATTCCCCTGAAGGTGTGTTTTGGGTGGTGGCTTGCGGTGTGTAGGAGGGTGTGGGTGTCTGTGGGTTTGAAAAAGACTTTGGTAGCTAGTTTATGGTCCTGGTTATCTGATGGTAGTTTAAAGACAGTGGTGTCAAGGAAGTCCACCCTCTCCTGGCTGGTCATGGCCTTTACCTTGATGGAAGGGTGGTGGGCATTGAGTATGTCAATAAATTTGTCTTTTGGGTTTTGAGTGTGTCCACACTCCCCAAATGTCATCTAGGAATCTATAGTAGCACATTGGACGCTTCGGACATTTGTGGAAAACTGTCTCCTCCCATTCTGCCATGTATATGTTGGCATACGCTGGGGCAAACTTCTTCCCCATTGCTGTCCCTTTGACTTGTAAATAGAACTCCCCGTTAAATTCAAAGTCATTCTTAGTCAAACCCAGCTCAAGTAGTTTAACTAGGGCCTCGTCTGGTCTCTCTGGGTCAGGATTTCTCTGTAGGATGTTTTAACTGCCTGTATCCCCCTGTCTGTCTCTATGTTTGTGTATAGGCTTTCCACATCCATGGTGAAGAGTATTGCGTTGGGCGGTATGTTGAGGGAGTTAACTATTCGGGTGAAGTGGTAGGTGTCTTTAATGTAGCTGGGGTGTTGTTGTGCCAGTGGGTTAAGGTAGTGGTCAATGTATTCTGCTACCCCATAGGATTCGCTACTACAGTCGGACACTATGGGCCTACCTGGCGGTATTTCTCCAGGCACTGTCCATGTGTCTGGGTTTTTTCTGTATCTTTGGGAGCATGTAGAATATCCTCGCCCTGGGTTGTGGTCCTGTTAGGTATTTCTACTTGTTTCTCCAGGATGTATCCTGTGTCTTAAGCTCTGCCAAAATATCCCTATTTCCTTTTGTGTGTCTTTATATATGGGCTCATCTAACTTAGTGTAGTGTTCTATCTTGTTCAGTTGTCTATGTGCCTCAAAGAGGTACTGTTGTCTGTCCATGATGACTATACTGCTCCCCTTGTTGCTGGTTTGATCACTATCTCATTGTTCTCCTCAGCTCTATCAACGCCTGCCTCTCTTTTCTGGTGAGGTTAGACTTATCTTTCGTTGTAGGCATATCCCCAATGGCTGATGCTGTCTCTGTTATAAATTCTGTTATCTCTCTAGGAACATCCTCGTCATCTGGGGTCCATCCTGTGAGTGGCCTAAAGGGTATAATTTCACCAGGCTCTGCGCCACTGAAGTGGTGTATTAACTTAATGGATCGATAAAATCTGTGTAGGTCACCTGCACCTGTTCCTTGTGGGATTTGGGAGTAGGGACGAAGGTGAGGCCTCTGTTCAGTACCCTCTCTTGGGTTTCGGTAAGGGAGAATGTCTTGGAAAGGTTGATGATTGTTTTCCCCAATTGTGGGCCCTGCCTCTCTTGGCATGGTGTCCCTAACAGTTTAAATGCTTCATCCATTCTCTGATCATGGCTCGGGCTGTGGGTTCTGTCCAGTGGACGTGGTCTGTGACTACTTTAAACTGGCAGGTGGGAATGGTGGGAATGTGTTTCTTGGTCTGTATGTAGTCATTAAGTTGTCTGAGTGTGTCCTGCTCTGGTGCTGGGAGAGACTGGCTGAAGTTGATCCTAGGGTCCATATGCTGGCATTAGGCATTTACGACTGGCCATATTCATTAGTGTTTGGAGTTGTTTGATGGCAGTCTGTGGTCTTTGTTCCTTGTGATTAATGCCAAATGAGAGAATGACTTTTTGCGTTTCTGGGCATTGGCTCAATTTGTCAAGGATGGAAGTGGCATGTACACATTTGGCTCCTGGATAGCTGTCCAATTGTATGTTATTGTTGGAGAATTTGGGGATCCTGGCAATGTTGGAATCTCCAATTATTAAAACAGGCTTGCTGGGTTGTAGTTTCCAGGTAACATGTTTCTGCTTTGTATTGGGGTGTCTCGTTACTTCTGCCAGTCTCTTCCCTCTACCCCTCTGTGTGTGCTGCTGAAAGTCGTCCTGTGAATTGCTAAGTTGTGTCTGGAGTCCTCTGCTGCTGCGTGCAGCTACGTGTTGCTCTGACCCTCAGTGCTGGGACCCCGTGTGTTGGAGTGGGAAGGGTTGGTGCGAGGGAAGGGGTTGCAGTACCGGACCTGTTTTACCTGTGGCACCGCGGTCGTGACGTCCTGTCCGGCTGTGTCCGTGGTCGGTTGGGTCTCCCCCCGGGAGGGGGTCTGCGCTCGGCCCGTGGTCTCTGGGGGAGAGGGCCGCGGGTGCCCTGGCGTGAGGAGGAGAGGCTCCGGTCGATGAGGGCGGACGCGCTGGGGGATTCGGAGCGCGGGGGGCCGTGTCCAGTCCTCGGACCCGGTCTCGGCCGCGGGACCGGAAGTGGGCCTGGGGCTCGCGTACCGGGGAGGCCGGCTGGTCTTGCGCCGGTTTGCTGCGGTCGCAAACACCACGATCTGGGGGCTGGTGGGTGGACGCACCGGGGTGGTGGGGGGGGTTATGTCGGGGCTGGCTGGAGCGGAGCCGTGGGCCGCGTGGCCGCGGGGAAACAGGGCGGAGGGGAGCGGAGCGGGGCGCGCTCTGGACGGGGACGGGGACGGGACGGTGGTTCGCCCATGCAGCGCGGGGTTGGTCGATGTGGTTTTCCTGTGAAATAGTAAATAGAAACAATTCTTGCGGGATATTGTACCGCTACATTAGACGTTACAGTCGCTGACTTGCGAAGGCTGGAAATCTCGCAAGCAGTTTGTTCAGGCCAGTCTCTGAGGTCAGGTTCATAACACGGTATCTAAGATCCTCCATTCTGATTTTAAAATTTTATCTCCCAAATTTCTCTTGTTCCAAATTAGGGGCCTTGGCGGACCGCTTCCTGCACGCGATCTGTAGGCTGGCCCTCGCGGTATTGGTCTTCCAGACATTCCAGACTATTTTGGTAATGTTCAATCAAAATTTGTCGTGTTTGTTTTGCCCAGGTTTCAGCATTAGAAGCCAATTTTTTTAATGTTTCCTGGGTGGGATTTGCTGGTTTTATCAAAGTGTGTTAATATCTTGGCCTGCCTCGTGATACCCTTAGGGGGTACGTTCCGTTCTTTTAGAACTCCTAGATGGTGCAAAGCTGGGCCATTTTATAAATAACTCTTACCCCAACTGCAATGGAATCCCTCTGTCGGAGATTGATTCCTGTGCTGGTTGTGGTTGGTCCCATTACTGTTGTTAAAACATCTCCCTCTCCCCCCTTCCCTCTGCATGTTACAACTCATCTCTGGCTTAGTAGACTATGCTGCAATGCTAATACAGTCAAATCTAAGCAATTATCTCTAGCGTTGTAGGGTTAACACCAAGGTGCTCACCAGTTCTTTGGTTTTTTCCAGCTTGCGGAGACCGCTCGCCGAACTCTTCCCGACTGGGCAACGATATCCAGTTTCGCTATCGCTGTAGCTTCATCAGGGAAAGAGAGATCTAATCCTAGCCGTTTAGGGTTTTTAAAAGGTAAGTTGATGTTCCTCCTTTCTGGGTGGAGCTTACCATGTGTTGGGTCCTAGGACCGGTCACTTTGGTTCGGTTCATCCTGTTCTTTGTTTGAAACTGGTCGGTCCACTTCTTTTGTTTGTTTGTTTGCCAAATGTCTCTGGTATCGTGTATCATTTGCTGCTAGTGTTTTCAGACTGTTGATCAATAAATGTCCAAAAACCCTCTTGTCCACTATCATATTCTGCAAGTCTTTAAGTTATGTATGTGCTCTGCCAACATGTTTCTGGTTTGTGTGGCGCCCAAGGCTCTTCTGGGGTAGGGGGTCTGGACTGGGGTAGGGGTGGGTATCTTTTGTTAGATGTGTCCGGGCCTATTCCCTCTGTTTTGTAGCCTGTCTGGTTTTCAGCGGAGTTTGGTAGGTTCTTCTTTATAGTGGCTGCAAGGGGGGGGTTCTTGGGTTGTTCGGGGTGTATTTTTTTGGGGTTGTTTGGTGAGGATTCAGTGGGGTCTGCTGTTAGGTTTAGGTTGTAGGGTGGGGGGGGGGTTATCAGTTGTTTGGGGGAATGTTTTGGGTTGTTCGGGGTGTTTTTGTGTTGATTCAGTGGGGTCTGCTGTTAGGTTTAGGTTGTAGGGTATGTGGGGGTTTTGCCAGTTGTTTGGGGGATGTTTTGGGTTGTTCAGCGTGTTTTTTTAGGGTTGTTTGGGGTGATTCAGTGGGGTCTGCTGTTAGGTTTAGGTTGTAGGTGTGGGGGGGGGTTATCTGTTGTTTGGGGGGATGTTTGGGGGTGTTTTCTTGGTTGATTGGGGTGGTTCAGTGGGGTCTGCTGTTAGATGTAGTGTGGGGGTGTTATCTGTTGTTTGGGGGGATGTTTTGGGTTGTTTGGGGTGTTTTGGGGTGATTGGGGTGATTCAGTGGGTCTGCTGTTAGGTTTAGGTTGTAGGGTGGGGGGGGGGGGTTAGGTTGTAGGGTGGGGGGGGGGGGGGGGGTTTATCATGTTCGGGGGTATGTTTTTGGTTGTTTGGGGTGTTTTTTTGGGTTGATTGGGGTGATTCATGGGTCTGCTGTTCGGTTGTAGGGGTGAGGGGGTTTATTAGTTGTTTGGGGGGGATGTTTTGGGTTGGTTTGGGGTGTTTTGGGTGATTGGGGTGGTTCATGGGGTCTGTTGTAAGGTTTAGGTTGTGGGGGGATGTGGGGGGGGGAGGGGGGGGGGGGGGTTTATCCTGTTGGGGGGATTATTTTGGGTTGTTCGGGGTGTTTTGGGGCGATTGGGGGATTCAGTGGGGTCTGCTGTTAGGTTTAGGTTGTAGGGGGGATTGTCAGTTGGATGGGGGATGTTTTGGGTTCGGGGGTGTTTTTTAGGGTTGTTTGGGGTGATTCCGTGGGGTCTGTTGTTAGGTTTAGGTTGTAGGGTGGGGGGGGGTTAATTGTATGTTGTTTGTGGGGATGTTTTGTTTTGTTTGGGGGGGTTTTTGGGTTGATTGGGTGGTTCAGTGGGTTCCGCTGTTAGGTTGTTAGGGGAGGGGGAGTTGTTTGGGGAGATGTTTATTTTGGGTGTTTGGGTGTCTTTTGGTTTGGGGTGATTCCCTGGGGTCTGCAAGGGGTGGGCTATCCGTGGTTTGGTTTGGCTGTCTAGGTTGAGCTGTGGTGATTGTCCTGTCTGACCATCTTTGGCTCCCTCTCTGGTTCTCCCTGCCTCCCTAACCTATTTTTCGAGTGTCCCTCTCTTCAATCCTATGCTTATTCGAGTCCACTCTCTAGCTTGGTACTGATTATTCTCCATCATCCCCCCATTTTGGATTGGGTTTCACCTTCCTGACTCCGTTTGAATCTTTTCTGCGGCCTGCTCCTTCTGCAGTTTAGATTTGTCCGAGTGATGAAGCCCGTGTCACTGCCCGGTAAAGGTTAGGTTGTGATTTATCGGACAGTGGGACAACATGCCCTCTGGTGCTTGTTGATCTCCCCCTGGGGATTCCTTTTCACTATGTACTGTCACTTGGTATTTGGCCCACGGTTTCATCACTCTTGTCCAAATCTATTTGCCTTACACTTGCCCTGACTCCATCGATTTGTGGGAGTCAGTCTGGATCCACCTAGGTTTGAGTTTATGCTAGATTTAGGCCATTGGGGCTCTTTCGTCTGTAGGAGCTTCTATCCATAAGCCTCTCTGCTCTTTTCCGTCTCCCTGTTGTCCAATTTTTGTTTGTTACCAGCCCATGATCTCTAGGGCTGGATCCCATGTTGGCTGGAAGTGTATGCTAATGGAGTATGGATTGGTTCCCCTTTGATGTTGCTGCGCTGAGGTGTCCTGTCAGTCTGGACTTGATGCTGTTACCTGTTTGCCTATGTACTGTAGGTTCACTCTTTACTTCTAATTGCATACACCACATTCTTTTGCTCATGGTTATACTCTGTGCTATCTGGCGTCTCGTCCCTGTTACCCTGTTCTCTATATTTTTGGCTATTACTAAGTGAGTGCAGGCTCCACCGTCTCTGCCCACAGTCTGGGTCTGTTGTGTAGACTTGTACTGACCGGATGTCTTCAGATTTTTAGCCCTCTTGAATGCTGACATTACCTTGTACCCTTTAGTGTGGCAAATCCCCTTTGGAATGTTCGAAACGGCCCTTGACTATTTTGTGGGCTGGCAGCCTGGTTGCCATATCTTGTTATTAGTGGTAAAGTCAACGTGGTCCCTGGCGAGGTATGGGTGCTTGTATGCTTGTTAGAAATCTGACTTGATGTGTCTTAATTTCCTGTTGCAGCTACCCCTCTGTCTGAGGGCGAGTGAAGAGGGTGCTTGTGGCGTTGAAGTCCTCCTCCCTAGTACATATTCGGTGGAAGGGGTCAGTTGTGTACGCTATACGATTCCCTGAAGGTGGTTTTGGGTGGTTGGCTTTGCGGTGTGTAGGAGGGTGTAGGGTGTCTGTGGGTTTGAAATGACTTTGGTTGCTAGTTTATGTCCTGGTTTTCTGATGTAGTTGTAAAGGGACAGTTGTGTCAAGGAGTCCACCCTTCACTGGCTGGTCATGGCCTTTACCTTTATGGACAAGGGTGGTGGGCATTGTAGTATGTCAATAAATTCCTTAATTCCCTTTCAGAGTGTGCCACCACTCCCCAAAAATGGCATCGAGGATCTATAGTAGCACATTGGACGCTTCGGACATTTGTGGATGGAAAACTGTCTCCTCCCATTCTGCCATGAATATGGTTGGCATACTCGGGGCAAACTTCTTCCACAATTGCTTGTCCCTTTGACTTGTATAATTCTAAAATTGTAACTCCCCGTTAAATTCAAAGTCATTTCTTAGGTCAACCCAGTCAAGTAGTTTAACTAGGGCCTCGTCTGTCTTCTGGGTCAGGATTTCTCTGTAGGATGTTTTTACTGCCTGTATCCCCTGTCAGTCTTATGTTTGTGTTATAGGCTTTCCACATTCATGGTGAAGAGTATTGTAGTTTGTTTTTAGGCGGGTATGTGAGGGAGTTAACTATACGGGTGTGAAGTGGTAGGTGTCTTTATGTAGCTGGGGTGTTGTTGTGCAGTGGGTTAGGTAGTGGTCAATTATGCTGCTACCCCATAGGATTCGCTACTTCGTCGGACACTATGGCCTACCTGGCGGTATTTTCTCCAGGCACTGTCCATGTGTCTGGGTTTTTGGGTTTATCTTTGGGAGAATGTAGAATTTTCCTCGCCCCTGGGTTGTGGTCCTGTTAGGTATTCTACTTGTTTCTCCAGGATGTATTCCTGATGTCTTAAGCTCTGCCAAAATAGCCCTATTTCCTTTTGTGTGTATTTATATATGGGCTCATCTAACTTAGTGATAGTGTTCTATCTTGTTCAGTTGTCTATGTGCCTCAAAGAGTATGTTGTTGTTCCATGATGGACTATACTGCTCCCTTGTCTGCTGGTTTGATCACTATCCTCATTGTTCTCCTCAGCTCTATCATGGCCTGCGTCTTTTCTGGTGAGGTTAGACTTATCTTTCGTTGTTGGCATATCCCAATGGCTTGATGCTGTCTTGTTATAATTCTGTTATCTCTCTAGGAACATCCGCGTCATCTGGGGTCCATCCTGTGAGTGGCCTAATGTGTATAATTTCACCCAGGCTCTGCGCCACTGATTGGTTGTATTAACTTAAGGATCGATAAAATCTGTGTAGGTCACCCCCTGCACCTGGTCTTGTGGGTTTGGGGAGTAGGGACGAAGGTGAGGCCTCTGTTCAGTTTCCTCTCTTGGGTTTCGGTAAGGGAGAATGTCTTGGAAATGGTTGATGATTGTTTTCCCTAATTGTGGGCCCTGCCTCTCTTGGCTTGGTGATCCCTTCAGTATTAAATGTTCATCATTCTTGATCATGGCTCGGGCTGTGGGTTCTGTCCAGTGGCGGGGTCTGTGACTTCTTTAAACTTGGCAGGTGGGAATGGTGGGAATGTGTGTTCTTGGTCTGTATGTAGTCATACGTTGTCTGAGGGTGGCCTGCTCTGTGCTGGAGAGACTGGCTGAAGTTGATTCATAGGATCCATTATGCTGGCATTAGGAATTTAGACTGGCCATATTATTAGTGATTGGATGTTGGTTTGATGGCAGCTGTGGTCTTTGTTCCTTGTGATTATGCCAAATGAGAGTATGACTTTTGGCGTTTCTGGGCATTGGCTCAATTTGTCATGGATGGAGTGGCTTTGTACACATTTGGCTCTGGATAGCTGTCCAATTGTAATGTTATTGTTGGGAATTTGGGGATCTGGCAAATGTTTGGAATCTCCAATTATTAAAACAGGTTGCTGGGTTGTAGTTTTCTCAAGGTAACATGTTTCTGGTGTATTGGGGAGTCTCGGTACTTCTGCCAGGCTCTTCCCTACTACCCCTCTGTGTGTGCTGCTGAAAGTGTCCTGTGAAATTGCTAATTGTGTTGGGAGTCCTCTTCTGCTGCGTGCGCTACGTGTTGCTCTGACCCTCAGTGCTGGGACCCCGTGTGTTGGAGTGGGGAAGGGTGGTGCGTGGGAAGGGGTTTGCAGACCGGGCTGTTTACTGTGGCACCGGGTCTGGATTCCTGGTCCGCTGTTGTCCGTGTCGGTTGGGTCTCCCCCCGGAGGGTCTGCGCTCGGCCAGTGGTCTCTGGAGGGAGAGGGGCGCGGGTGGCCCTGGGTGAGGAGAGGCTCCGGTCGATGAGGGGACGCGCTGGGATTCGGAGGCGCGGGGGCCGTGTTCAGTCCTCGGACCGGTCTCGGCGAGGACCGGAAGTGGGCCCTGGGGCTCGCGTAACCGGGGGGAGGGCCGGCTGTCTCGCGCCGGTTGGCTGCGTCGCAACACCACGATCTGGGGGTGGTGGGTGGAACGAACCGGGGGTGGTGGGGGGGCGGTAGGGGTTATGTCGGGGCTGGCTGGTAGCGGAGACGTGGGCGCGTGGCGCGGGGAACAGGGCGGAGGGGTGCGGAGCGGGGCGCGCTCTGGACGGGGACGGGGCGGGTGGTCGCCCATGCAGCGCGGGGTGGGTTGGTCGATGTGGTTTTCCTGGGATATAGTAAACATTTTCTTGCGGGATATGTACCGTACATTAGACGTACAGTCGCCTGAATGTGAGGCTGGAAATTAGGGTTAGGGTTAGGGTAGGGTTAGGGTTAGGGGTTAGGGTTAGGTTTAGGATTTTGGGTTAGGGTAGGGTTGGGTTAGGGTTAGAGGGTTAGGGTGTTAGGGTTAGGTTTGGGTTTGGGGTTTAGGGTGTAGGGTTAGGGTTAGGGGTTTAGGGTTAAGGGTTAGGGTTTAGGGTTAGGGATTAGGGGTTAGGGTGCCCATGCATTAGGGTTAGGGTTAGGGTCAGGGTCAGGGGTCAGGGTCAGGGTCAGGGTCAGGGTCAGGGTTAGGGTTAGGGTTAGGGTTTGGGTTAGGGTATGCATTAGGGTTAGGGTTAGGGTTAGGTTAGGGTTTAGGGTTAGGGTTAGGGTGCCCATGCATTAGGGTTAGGGTTAGGGTTAAGGGTTCTGGGGTCTAGGGTCTAGGGTAGGGTAGGGTCGGGCAGGGTCAGGGTCAGGGTTCGGGGTTAGGGTTAGGGTTAGGGTTAGGGTTAGGGTTAGGGTATGCATTAGGGTTAGGGTTAGGGTTAGGGTTAGGGTTTAGGAGTTAGGTTACGGTTGGGTAGTTAGGGTTAGGGTTGGGTTTAGGGTTAGGGTTAGGAGGTAGGGGGTTAGGGTTAGGGGTTCGGTTAGGTTTAGGGTTAGGGTTAGGGTTAGGTTAGGGTTAGGGGTTAGGGTTATGGTTAGGTGTTAGGGTTCGGTTCGGGTTGGGGTTGGGGTTGGGGTGGGAGTAGGAGTTGGGGTTTGGGTTAGGGTAGGGTTAGGGTTAGGTTTAGGGGTTAGGGTTAGGGTTAGGGTTTGGGTTAGGGGTCAGGGTCAGGTTC
>CM069165.1:3891347-3894831 GCA_035221665.1 Okamejei kenojei
GTGGGGGCGAGGTGCGAATGGGTGGTGGTAGGGGGGGGGTGGGGGTGGGGGTGGTAGGTGGGGGGGTGGGAGGGGTGTGGGTGGTAAGGGTGGATGGGTGTGGAGTGTTGGATGTGGGGGGTTGTGGTGGGGTGTGGGTGTGCGAGGGTGGGTGGGGGGTGAGGGGCGTGGTGTTGAGGGGGGGTGGTGGGAGAGGGGGGGGGTGGGGGTGGATGTCGGGGGGTGGAGGGGGGGAGTGGGGGGAGTTGTAGGGGGAACCGGGGGTGGGGTAGGGGGGGTGGGGTGGGTTGTGGGTGGGGTGGTGGGGGGGAGTGGGTGAGGGTGGGCGGGTTGTGGGGGGACGGGGGGAGGTGGGTGGGGGGGGGGGTGAGGGGTGGGGGGGGGGGGAGAGTGGTTGTGGGGTGGGGGTGAGGAGGGTGGGGGGGGGGGGGGTGGGAGGCGGGGGGGGGGTGGGGGGGGGGGGGGGGGTGCGGGTAGGTGGGGAATGGGGGGGGGGGGGGGGGTGGGGTTGTTGGGGGGTGTGTTGCGTGGGGTGGGTGGGGGTGTGGGGGTGGTGGGGTGGAGTGGGGGGTTAGGGTGATGGGGTGGGGGGTGGGGAGAGTTGGGGCGAGTGAGGGGTGGGTTTTTAGGGTAAATTTTAGAAGTGTGGGTGGGTGAGGGTCGGGAGTGGAGCGGAGTGGGTGGGGGGGGTGGTGGGGGTGGTTGCGTGGGGTGGGGGTGGGTTAGGGGGGGGGATGGTGGGGGGGTAGGGTGGGCGGGAGGGGTGGGGAGGATGTGGTGGTGGGGTGGGGGGGGTGGGGTGGGTGGGGTGTGTTGTCGTGGTGGGTGGTGGGTGGTGGGGGGGGGGTGGGGGGGTTGTGGGGCTTGTGGGCGCCGTGAGGGGGGGGTGGAGGCGCGGTGGGTGGGGGGTGTGGGGGTGGAGGGGGGGTGGGGAGTGGAGGTGGGTGGGGTGGTGTTGGTGGGGGGTGGAGAGTTGGGGGGGTGGTCCGGGGAGTGGGGGGTGGGTAAGGGTGGGGGGGTTGGGGGTGGGGGTGGGGCTTGGGGGGGGGTGAGTGAAGGATGGAGGGTGGGTGCGTGGGAGTGTGGGAGGTGTGGGTGGGGGGGTGGGGGGGTGTGGGTGGTGATTGGGGGGTTGAGGGTGTGATGAGTGGTGTGGGGGCGGAGGGGGGAGGGGGGGGCAGGGTGGTGGGGTGGGAGGGAGTTGAGTGGGGTGTGGGGTGGATGTGTGCGAGGAGGGGGTAGTGGTTTGTGCGGGGGGGGTGGGGGTGAGTGGTGTAGGGGGATAGGTAGAGGGGGTGGGTGGGGTGTGGTGTTGGAGGGGGTATGGGGGTGGGGTGGGGGGGGGAGTGGAGTGGAGGGGTGGGGGGTGACGCGTGGTTTGGGGGTGTGGGTTGTGCGAGGGCGGTGCGGCGGTGGTGTGGTGATGCGCGGGGTAGGTGTGGTGGGCAGAGGGAGAGTGGGGGACAGGGTGGGGACGAACCACACCCGCGAAAGGGGTTGGGTGTGGCTAGGTGGGAGGGTGGGGAGAGGGGGGTGGTGTGAGTGGGGGGGGGGTGGGGGGGGGTGGAGGGGGTGGGTGGTTGTGGGGGTGGGTGGGGGGGGAGAGGGGGAGGTCAGTGGGGCGCGTAGAGGGGTGATGGGGAGGGTGGTGTTGGGAATGGGGAGGCGTGGGGTGTGGTACGTGTAGGGTGGAGATAGTTGTGGGGTAGGGGTGGGGATGTGGTTATGTGGGGGGGTGGTTGGAGGCGGGGGTGGGGTGGGGGCGGTGTTTTGGGGTTGGTAGGGGGGGTGGGTGTGGTTGGGGGTGTGGGGGCTGGTGGGTGTGAGGGATGAGTCGGGGGGAGTGTGGGGGTGACTTAGGGGGGTGGGGGCGGTGGGTGGGGGAGGATGAAGGGTGCTGGGGAGGGCGTGGGGGGGTGGGGGGGTGTGTGAAGGGTGGTGGGAGGGGAGGGGGGTGAGGGTGGGGGTTGGCGAGGTGGTGTGGGGGAGGGGGTGATGGGTTGATTAGGGGGGTTGGGGTGGGGGGTGTGGGGGCGGGTGTGAGGGGGAATGGTGATGAAAGGGGGTGTGTGGGTGGTGGGGGAGAGAGTAGGGGGATGGGTGGGGCATGGGTATGGGGCGTAGGTGTGATGTGCGGGTGAAGTGGGGGGAGGCGGTGGGGGTGGGAAGGTGGGGGGTGGGGGGTGGGGGGGGGAAGGGGTGAGGAGGGGGGGGGGTAGCGGGAGAGGGGGGGCACGGGTGGGTGGGTGTGGGTGGGGGTGGGGGGTGGGTGGTGGGGTGTAGAGTAGGGTTGCCGGGGCCAAGTGGGTGAAAGGCGGGTTCGTGGGCGGTGAGGGAGGGGGGTGCGGGGTACGCCAAGAGTGTGTGGGGGTCAATGGAGGGGATGGTTGTAGAGGGAGTGTGGGGGGGAGCGGGGTGTGGTTGGGATGGGTAGGGGGTGTGGGGAGGGTGGTGAGGTAGGGTGGGTGGGGAGCAGAGGTGTTTGGTGGTGGGGTGGTGGGGGGGTAGGGGGGGGGTGTGGGGGGAGGTGGGTTGGGGGTGAGAGTGTGTGGGCGGTGGGGGGGGGTAGAGTGGTGAGTGGGGGGGGGGTAGAGTGGTGTGGGTGTGGAAAGAGGGGTGGGGGAAATGGTGAGGTTGGGTGGGGGGGAGGGGATGGGGGGGGGTGTAGGGGTTGGGTAGGGATGGGTGGGTGGGGTGGGTGGGTTAGGGTGGGTTCCTGTTTGGGGGGTGGGTTTTATGGTGTTTATGTTTATATTTTTTTTTTTTTCTGGCTTTTTCATACATAACCGGGAGGCGTCTCACACCGGGTCGGTGGGGGGAGGTGGTGGATAGTGGTGTTGTGGGCTGGGAGGGGGTGGTTTTATTTGGGTGTGGGTATGTGTGTGGATAGACGAGTGTTTGTTTGGATGGTCTAGTTGGGTGGGTTGTGCGAGGGTTTGGTGGGGGTTTTTGTATAGGGTATTTTTTTTTCTATTATATTCCTTTCTTCTTTTTCTTTTATTATTTAGTTTTTATTGTTTTTTTCTTTACTTAGGTTTAATTGGTTTTTTTAGGTTTTTATATTATTTTTAGGGTTTTTTGTTTATTTTTTGTTCATTGGTTTGTCTATTTATTTTATGTTTTTTTTTTTTTGATTGAAGTTAGCTATTGGTGATGGGTATGCGGATTACGGGGGATATCAGTATCAGGATGAAAATGGTTCTTTAGTTTAGGGTATTTTTAGGTAGGTATAGGTTGGGTAACCAGTGTTAGGATGGATTGGGGTGGGGACGGAGAATCAATGTGAGGTTGGGTAGGGTTTGTATTGAATAGATATTGGGGGGGGGGTGGTAGATTGGGATGATCGGCGAGTGAGGGTTGAGGCTATAAGTGGATGTACATCATGTGAGGATCGGATAGAGATGCAGGGAATGGGGATCTGTGCTCGGGACAGGACGAGGAGTGTGGTGCCCAGGTTAAGAGGTGTGGAGGTGGGGGGGCGTAC